>CM040919.1:34398100-34887407 GCA_023029165.1 Gobiocypris rarus | reverse complement strand
TGAAGTTGGCGTTCAGCTGCTCTCTCATTGCAGCCCTTCTTCTGCAAGGCCTCAGTGGAGGTGAGCATTGAGGTCGTATTTCTCAAAAACTTGTCCGTCAGCGGGATGCAGGTGAGGAGCTCACACCACTGCACTTGACGGGTAAACATAGAAAAGAACGACCAAGCTGGCGAAGACGCCCAGGAAAAGAGTAAGCGCCAGTAGGATCTGCAATCGTTTGAGGTACATGTCCATGCGGCCGAAGCTGATGTAGGGCAGGAAGGCGAAGGAAAGGAAGAAGCCAGAGACAAAGCCGCAGATGTGGGCGAAATTATCTATCCAGGGAAGCAGGCCGAAGGCGAAGAGGAACAGCACTACGCATGAGAGTTTGATGAAGGCCCTCCATGGCTGTGCCAAGATCTGCCAGCTCTGGAACAGCTCCACGAACAGACAGGCCAAGATGCCAAACTGAGAACCAGCCGGACCCACCTGGCATTAGAAAGACAGAAGATGAGGGGTCGGGGTGGGGGTTACTAGCATTCATTTCATGTCTTGAACGAGTTAATCCTGCACTGATTCAACTAGACTGGATCTAAAATTAACAAGGTGGGCCATAACCAGGTGAAAAAGCTCATTTAGGTACTATATAATACGTGAAAAGCAGTATCAAATGAGTACTATTTTCTTCTTATACTTCTGCAAAGCGCACATCAGATGGACACCGTACTATCCCATGAATCCCAGTGACTCAACTAGATCACATGACAATTCTAACATGGTAGACTATTTACATACTACACACTGGCATGCATATACAATATACATTACTAACACCCGAGAAGTAATTCATCAAATGCAGTACACACTCATAATTATGACATTTTTTTGGAATGCACATGCACGTAACTTTTTGACTGATATAAGTTGTTAACATCTAGGTTACAACTGCACGCTTACATGTTTTAGGCCTGTAATAAGCCAAAAAAAATAGTTTGGGGTCGGTTAAGATTTGTCAGTGTTTTTAACTCCAGTTACTCCAGTCTTCAGTGTCACATGATCCTTCAGAAATCATTCTAATATGCGGTAGCACTTTATTTAGATGGTCCACGTAACGTTGCAACTACATGTCGACGAACAGTCATTAGAGTATTTGAAGACTGTCTGTATTTTGACGGTCCCCAACAGACATTCTACTGACTTTGCAACTATATGTCAACTACTAACACTAACAGTCTTCTAACAGTATACCACAGTTTACTAATACTCTAATTAGTTAGTTGGCATGTAGTTGCAAAATTGCTCATAGTTAGTAGAATGTCTAAAGTGGAAATAAAATGTAACCTAAAATGCTGATTTGTTAGTCAAGAAACATTTCTTATTATTATTATCTATGTTAAAAACAGTTGTGCTACAGTATTTGTGGAAACCATGCAGCATGAGAATTTTTTAATGAATAGAAAGTTTAAAAGAAAAAGTATTTTTTCTAACAATGTAAATATCCATACTGTCACTTTTGATTTATTTAATGTAAGCTTGCTGAGTAAAAATGTTGTAACAATACAATAACGCCAGGATAACACTAAAGGCCAATGCAAAAAGTGAGATTAATTTGCAGGTTGGATTTAACTGTTAACATTTGAGGGTTTATATTAAATTATCTCATTACTGAATGTGGGGAGTTTCAGACTCATGGGGCTGTACCTCTGCTCTGTACGGTAAGAAGATGGCACTGGCGAGGTTTCCTGTAATCCCACTGAGGATATAGATGATGGAGATTCTCAGCCAGCCCGCTAGCTTCTCCAAATCTCTCAGAATGGTCATCTGGAAGCACACAGACACCAGGCAGTGCAGGATCCTGCAGGGAGGAAGAGACTTTCGCAATCAATCAAACAAGGCTTTAACTTTGACAAGAAAGAGCAGTCAGGATAAGTAATCTGACACTGCATTTCATTTATTGCGAAATTCACAACGGGCCCCCTGCAACGGATCACACTTCCTACTCACCCAGCATGCAAGAAGAGAGAGAGCCAGAGCCGATAGAACTGGTCTGGGATCTCTGGGTTCAGGAAAGGCAGGAGGCCACACATCATCCATGCAATGCACCTGAGAACGGATAATCAGTTTTATCCATAATTACACAAATTACAATTTATAGCTAAATGTCTGTACACTCTAATTACAGGCACTTGCACAGATGTAGCTCTTTACACCCCCTGCTGGCAATTAATACAACTGCACACTGAACTACTGTACTACCCTAGATAACAAATCAACAGAATGTATCTAAACTTATATGTCATCAAGAAGAAATGCTCACTGACCTGAGAACACAATGTGGCCTCCTCATGGAAGTATCCCTTCATGAAGTTACAGTACTCTCTTGATGTAATCTCACACCTGTGCAGATCAGAATTTACTTGATTAATTAATAATAATAATAATTTGTTACATTTATATAGCGCTTTTCAAGGCACAAGGTGCTGAAAGCATTCTTTAGAAATGTTGGCCCATATTGATAGGATAGGATCTTGTAGTTGATGGAGATTTGTGGGATGCACATCCAGGGCACGAAGCTCCCGTTCCACCACATCCCAAAGATGCTCTATTGGGTTGAGATCTGGTGACTGTGGCGGCCATTTTAGTACAGTCAACTCATTGTCATGTTCAAGAAACCAATTTGAAATGATTCGAGCTTTGTGACATGGTGCATTATCCTGCTGGAAGTAGCCATCAGAGGATGGGTTCATGGTGGTTATAAAGGGATGGACATGGTCATTTAAACGATGCCCAATTGGCACTAAGGGGTCTAAAGTGTACCAAGAAAACATCCCCCACACCATTACACCACCACCACAGCAAGGCATGATGGATCCATGTTCTCATTCTGTTTACGCCAAATTCTGACTCTACCATCTGAATGTCTCAACAGAAATCGAGACTCATCAGACCAGGCAACATTTTTCCAGTATTCAACTGTCCAATTTTGGTGAGCTCGTGCAAATTGTAGCCTCTTTTCCTATTTGTAGTGGAGATGAGTGGTACCCGTTGGGGTCTTCTGCTGTTGTAGCCCATCCGCCTCAAGGTTGTGCGTGTTGTGGCTTCACAAATACTTTGCTGCATACCTCAGTTGTAACAAGTGGTTATTTCAGTAAAAGTTGCTCTTCTATCAGCTTCAATCAGTCGCCCATTCTCCTCTGACCTCTAGCATCAACAAGGCATTTTCGCCACAGGACTGCCGATACTGGATGTTTTTCTCTTTTCACACCATTCTTTGTAAACCCTAGAAATGGTTGAGCGCAGAATCCCAGTAACTGAGCAGATTGTGAAATACTCAGACCGCCCGTCTGGCACCAACAACCATGCCACACTCAAAATTGCTTAAATCACCTTTCTTTCCCATTCGGACATTCAGTTTCAACAACTGCAATGTGATTGGTTGATTAGATAATTGCATTAATGAGAAATTGAACAGGTGTTTCCTAATAACTTTAGGTGAGTGTATATAGATTTTTAAAGAGTAAAAGAAAGAAATATAGCTGCAAGCAGCCATTATCGCCAAGCGCAAAGAAGAAGATGAGACATGCCAGCATGGCTGGAAGTGTCAAACCAACTGCAACAATGAGCCATTAAAGACATATTAAGTTGATTTTAGGCAAAATAGCAGTACAAATTTAAATGCAGTCCATAATAATGATTTAATGGTTTATCACTTCGACCAATAGGTGGCACTGTTACGAAACTGATGTGATGTAGTCAGATTGAGGTGACAATGACGCATGCAAAGTTTGGTGTCAATATGTTAAAGCATTGCAGAGATATAGCCTCAAGAGTAATTTTTGCATCATGGCTCAACTCTGTTGCAGTGGTATTTGACAACCGCTTTGTTTATCAACACGAAATCCATAACTCTTTGTCGGCATGGTCCGAAGATCGATACGATTCAATTTTGGTGAAAATTGGACAAACGGTCTAGGACGAGTTTGAAAAAGTTGGTTTTAACAAATAACGAGATGGAGGACAGATAGGTTTGCAAAAATGGCAAAATTGGTATCCATGTTCTCAGCATGATCCAATGAATGTACTATGACCAGTTTCATTACAATAGGCTAATTGAATCAAAAGTTATTAGCATTTTTGTACATTTTAATACAACTTTTGACCACAAGGTGGCGCTGCCCCGGAACGTTTTGTGTACCTTCAGGGCATGGAGCAGAAGACACATACCAAGTTTTGTAATGATATGCTAATGCATTCGTAAAATAAGGCATTAACATTTTATACCCTAATACTGCATTGAAGTCAATGGGAATTTCATGTTTTGTTTTATTATAGCGCCACCAAGAGGCAAAATCCCACCAATGTTTTTATGTGTCCTCAGAGTGAGCCCATACATATGTGTGTCGAGTTTGGTGAAAATGTTTCATTTTGTTTTGGAGTTATAGACATTTATATGAAAAACAGGTAAAAATGACTGACACCTGACTTTGATTGAATTTTACTACCCTTACTATCAATATTTTGACATTTGAGCATTAGCGTATAGCTATCGACCTATGTTTCCGAACTTCTGACGCTGGTTTCGCTTCGATCGGACTAGCGGTTTCAAAGATATCAGCAAACGCTTTTTAAGCGCTAAATTACAACGCTGCACAAACCATACGCCAAACATGGCAATTCTGGTATCGTTGGACTCGCAAGGATTCAGGAGCTCAAAAGTTACTCCCATGAAAATAAGTCAATCTCACCCAAAGTTATAAGCGCTTGAAAAAATTCTCCACTAGGTGGCGCTGTTTCAAACTTCTCAGGCTACTTCAGGGCATCAAGCTGATGACCAATACTGAGTTTCAGAATAACTGCTCATGCGTTGATAAAATACAGCATTTTAGCACATAATTCAAAATGGCCGACAGCCAAAATGGCCGACATGGCAAAATTTGATATCAGTCGACTCGCATGACGCCCTGAATCTAACAAGACCACGTTTATGATTTTTGGACAAACGGTTCAGAAGTTATAAGCAAAAATAGCCATTTTTTGTATCTCCGACCAGTAGGTGGCGATGCGCCAAACGCTGCATGTTGCCTCAGGTCATGCTTGTGATGACACGCATCAAGTTTGGTTTGAATACGATAAAGCGCTGGGGAGATATTGCCTTTAGTGTGTTTTCGCAAGCGCCACGTAAAATTTGTTCGCACGCTTATTGAAAACGATTTGACAAATCAACTTGAATTCCATAACTTTTTGTCAGCATGGTCTGAGGATGATCTGGTTCAATTTTTGGAAAATCGGAGCAACGCCTAGGAGGAGTTTGCAAAAGTAGATTTTTAGATAATTCAAAATGGCGGGAAAATTTGCATACCGGAAAATGACATCATAGGGTGTATTCTGAATCGGCTTGAGCCAAGGAATCAGAGGAAAGAAGAATTTTGTTTCTAGCTCTTATGGTTCAAAAGTTATTAGCATAAACATGAGTCAAACTTTGGACTGATGGTGGCGCTAGAGGGATTGAGTTAAAGACTCCAAATTTGTTATAATGACAGCTCAGATTGGCCTCTATGAGTGTGCCAAATTTCACAACTTTTACCATACGGTTCTATGGCTGCCATAGACTTCCATGGCGAAGAAGAAGAAGAAGAAGAAATATAGCTGCAAGCAGCCATTATCGGGGCCAAGCGCAAAGAAGAAGATGAGACATGCCAGCATGGCTGGAAGTGTCAAACCAACTGCAACAATGAGCCATTAAAGACATATTAAGTTGATTTTAGGCAAAATAGCAGTACAAATTTAAATGCAGTCCATAATAATGATTTAATGGTTTATCACTTTCACCAATAGGTGGCACTGTTACTAAACTGATGTGATGTAGTCAGATTGAGGTGACAATGACGCATGCAAAGTTTGGTGTCAATATGTTAAAGCATTGCAGAGATATAGCCTCAAGAGTAATTTTTGCATCATGGCTCAACTCTGTTGCAGTGGTATTTGACAACCGTTTTGTTTATCAACACGAAATCCATAACTCTTTGTCGGCATGGTCCGAAGATTTATACGATTCAATTTTGGTGAAAATTGGACAAACGGTCTAGGACGAGTTTGAAAAGTTGGTTTTTAACAAATAACGAGATGGAGGACAGATAGGTTTGCAAAAAATGGCAAAATTGGTATCCATGTTCTCAGCATGATCCAATGAATGTACTATGACCAGTTTCATTACAATAGGCTAATTGAATCAAAAGTTATTAGCATTTTTGTACATTTTAATACAACTTTTGACTACAAGGTGGCGCTGCCTCGAACGTTTTGTGTACCTTCAGGGCATGGAGCAGAAGACACATACCAAGTTTTGTAATGATATGCTAATGCATTCGTGAAATAAGGCATTAACATTTTATACCCTAATACTGCATTGAAGTCAATGGGAATTTCATGTTTTGTTTTATTATAGCGCCACCAAGAGGCAAAATCCCACCAATGTTTTTATGTGTCCTCAGAGTGAGCCCATACATATGTGTGTCGAGTTTGGTGAAAATGTTTCATTTTGTTTTGGAGTTATAGACATTTATATGAAAAACAGGTAAAAATGACTGACACCTGACTTTGATTGAATTTATACTACCCCTTACTATCAATATTTTGACATTTGAGCATTAGCGTATAGCTATCGACCTATGTTTCCGAACTTCTGACGCTGGTTTCGTTTCGATCGGACTAGCGGTTTCAAAGATATCAGCAAACGTTTTTTAAGCGCTAAATTACAACGCTGCACAAACCATACGCCGAAACCTGGCAATTCTGGTATCGTTGGACTCGCAAGGATTCAGGAGATCAAAAAGTTACTCCCATGAAAATAAGTCAATCTCACCCAAAGTTATAAGCGCTTGAAAAAATTCTCCACTAGGTGGCGCTGTTTCAAACTTCTCAGGCTACTTCAGGGCATCAAGCTGATGACCAATACTGAGTTTCAGTGAATAATCCGCTCATGCGCTGATAAAATACAGCATTTTAGCACATAATTCAAAATGGCCGACAGCCAAAATGGCCGACATGGCAAAATTTGATATCAGTCGACTCGGCATGACGCCCTGAATCTAACAAGACCACGTTTATGATTTTTGGACAAACGGTTCAGAAGTTATAAGCAAAAATAGCCATTTTTCGTATCTCCGACCAGTAGGTGGCGCTACCAAACGCTGCATGTTGCCTCAGGTCATGCTTGTGATGACACGCACTAAGTTTGGTTTGAATACGATAAAGCGCTGGGGAGATATTGCCTTTAGTGTGTTTTCGCAAGCACTAC
Source organism: Gobiocypris rarus (assembly GCA_023029165.1). Taxonomy (NCBI): domain Eukaryota; kingdom Metazoa; phylum Chordata; class Actinopteri; order Cypriniformes; family Gobionidae; genus Gobiocypris; species Gobiocypris rarus. The sequence goes on along the minus strand of CM040919.1, from coordinate 34,880,131 downwards.
GAAAATTTGTTTGGCGCGCTTATCAAAAACGGTTTGACAAATCAACTTGAATTCCATAACTTTTTGTTGTCATGGTCTGAAGATGATCTGGTAAAATTTTCGTGCAAATTGGAGCAACGGCCTAGGAGGAGTTCGCAAAAGTAGGTTTTTCAGATAATTTAAAATGGCGGGAAAATTTGCATACCGGAAAATGACGTCATAGGGTGCAATCGAATCGGCTTGAGGCAAGGAATCAGAGGAAAAAGAATTTTGTTTCTAGCTCTTAGGGGTCAAAAGTTATTAGCATAAACATGAGTGAAAGTTTGACAGGTGGTGGCGCTAGAGGGATTGAGTTAGAGGCACCAAATTTGCTATAGTGACAGCTCAGACTGGCCTCTATGAGTGTGCCAAATTTCACAACTTTTTACCATACGGTTCTATGGGCTGCCATAGACTCCAATGGCGGAAGCAGAATAATAATAATAACAAGCGCAAAGAAGAAGATAAGACATGCCAACGTGGCTGGGAGTGACCACCTGCAAAAATTAAGCATTTATTCATGTATCACTTTTGACCAATAGGTGGCGCTGTGACCAAATTGATGGGGTGTGGTCAGAGTGAGCTGACAGTGACACATGCACAGTTTGGTGTCAATATGTCAAAACATTGCAGAGATAAAACCTTAAGAGTCATTTTGGCATCATGCCTCAGCTTCACGCTGTGGTAAACAAAAACGATTTCATCTATTGATGTGAAATCCATAACTCTTTGTCGGGATGGTCTGAAGATGATACGATTTGATTTTGGTGAAAATTGACAAACGGTCTAGGAAGAGTTGGAAAAGTATGTTTTTAACCAATAACAAGATGGAGGACAGGAAGTTTGGCTAAATATGGCAAAATTGGTATCTAAGCTTTGCTATGACCCAATGAATGTATAATGACCAGTTTCATTACAATGGGCTAATTTAATCAAAAGTTATAAGCATTTCAAAATATATATATACATTTTGACTACAAGGTGGCGCTGTCTGAAACTTTTGAGCACCTCCAAAGCACGGTCCCAAAGACACATATAGAGTTTCAGAGTGATACGGCAAAAAAATTCATCCACTAGGTGGCGCTGTTTTGAAACTTCACAGGCTCCTTCAGGGCATCGTGATGATGACCCATATCAAGTTTCAGAACAATCCAATCATGCATTCATAAGATACAACATTTTAGCAAATAATTCAAACTGGCCGACAGCTACAATTGGTGATATGGTAAAATGAGATATCAGTTGACTCGCCATGTCAGCACGCATCGAACGAGACCACATTTGTGATTTTTGGATAAACCCATCAGATGTTATAAGCCAAAATAGCCATTTTTCGTATCTCCGACCAGTAGGTGGCGCCAGCCAAACGCTGCATGTTGCCTCAGGTCATGCTTGTGATGACACGCACCAAGTTTGGTTTGAATACGATAAAGCGCTTGGGGAGATATTGCCTTTAGTGTGTTTTCGCAAGCACTACGAAAATTTGTTCAAGTTTATCAAAACGGTTTGACGAATCAACTTGAGTTCCATAACTTTTGTCGGCATGGTCTGAAGATGATCTGGTAAAATTTTCGTGCAAATCGGAGCAACGGCCTAGGAGGAGTTCGCAAAAGTAGGTTTTTCAGATAATTCAAAATGGCGGGAAAATTTGCATACCGGAAAATGACGTCATAGGGTACAATCGAATCGGCTTGAGCCAAGGAATCAGAGGAAAAAAGAATTTTGTTTCTAGCCATTAGTGTTCAAAAGTTATTAGCATAAACATAAGTAAAATTTTGGACAGGTGGTGGCGCTAGAGGGATTGATTTAGAGACTCAAAATTTGCTTTAGTGACATTTGGGACTATCCTCATCTGTGTGCCAAATTTCACAAGTTTTCTGCAAGCGGTTCTATGGGCTGCCATAGACTCAAGAGCGGAAGAAGAAGAATAATAATAAATATAGCTGCAAGCAGCCATTATCGCGCAAAGAAGAAGATGAGACATGCCAGCATGGCTGGAAGTGTCAAACCAACTGCAACAATGAGCCATTAAAGACATATTAAGTTGATTTTAGGCAAAATAGCAGTACAAATTTAAATGCAGTCCATAATAATGATTTAATGGTTTATCACTTTCGACCAATAGGTGGCACTGTTACGAAACTGATGTGATGTAGTCAGATTGAGGTGACAATGACGCATGCAAAGTTTGGTGTCAATATGTCAAAGCATTGCAGAGATATAGCCTCAAGAGTAATTTTTGCATCATGGCTCAACTCTGTTGCAGTGGTATTTGACAACCGTTTTGTTTATCAACACGAAATCCATAACTCTTTGTCGGCATGGTCTGAAGATTTATACGATTCAATTTTGGTGAAAATTGGACAAACGGTCTAGGACGAGTTTGAAAAAGTTGTTTTTTAACAAATAACGAGATGGAGGACAGACAGGTTTGCAAAAAATGGCAAAATCGGTATCCATGTTCTCAGCACGATCCAATGAATGTACTATGACCAGTTGCATTACAATAGGCTAATTGAATCAAAAGTTATTAGCATTTTTGTACATTTTAATACAACTGACCACAGATACGTGGCGCTGCCTCAAACGTTTTGTGTACCTTCAGGGCATGGAGCAGAAGACACATACCAAGTTTTGTAATGATATGCTAATGCATTCGTAAATAAGGCATTAACATTTTATACCCTAATACTACATTGAAGTCAATGGGAATTTCATGTTTTGTTTTATTATAGCGCCACCAAGAGGCAAAATCCCACTTTTTTATGTGTCCTCAGAGTGAGCCCATACATATGTGTGTCGAGTTTGGTGAAAATTTTTCATTTTGTTTTGGAGTTATAGACATTTATATGAAAAACAGGTACAAAATGACTGACACCTGACTTTGATTGGATTTTACTACCCTTACTATCAATATTTTCACATTTGAGCATTAGCGCATAGCTATCGACCTATGTTTCCAACTTCTGACGCTGGTTTCGCTTCGATCGACTAGCGGTTTCAAAGATATCAGCAAATGTTTTTAAGCGCTAAATTACAACGCTGCACAAACCATACGCCAAACCTGGCAAGTTCTGGTATCGTTGGACTCACAAGGATTCAGGAGCCCAAAAAGTTAATCCCATGGAAATAAGTCATTCTCACCCAAAGTTATAAGCGCTTGAAAAAAAATTCTCCACTAGGTGGCGCTGTTTCAAACTTCTCAGGATACTTCAGGGCATCAAGCTGATGACCAATACTGAGTTTCAGAATAACTGCTCATGCGCTTGATAAAATATAGCATTTTAGCACATAATTCAAAATGGCCGACAGCCAAAATGGCCGATATGGCAAAATTTGATATCAGTCGACTCGCATGAAGCCCTGAATCTAACAAGACCACTTTTATGATTTTTGGACAAACGGTTCAGAAGTTATAAGCAAAATAGCCATTTTTTGTATCTCCTGACCAGTAGGTGGCGCTGCGCCGAAACGCTGCATGTTGCCTCAAGTCATGCTTGTGATGACACGCATACCAAGTTTGGTTTGAATAGGATAAAGCGTTGGGGAGATATTGCCTTTAGTGTGTTTTCGCAAGCGCTACGAAAATTTGTTCGCACGCTTTATTGAAAACGATTTGACAAATCAACTTGAATTCCATAACTTTTTGTCAGCATGGTCTGAGGATGATCTGGTTCAATTTTCGTGAAAATCGGAGCAACGCCTAGGAGGAGTTCGCAAAAGTAGATTTTTAGATAATTCAAAATGGCGGAAAATTTGCATACCGGAAAATGACATCATAGGGTGCAATCGAATCGGCTTGAGCCAAGGAATCAGAGGAAAGAAGAATTTTGTTTCTAGCCCTTATGTTTCAAAAGTTATTAGCATAAACATGAGTCAAACTTTGGACTGATGGTGGCGCTAGAGGGATTGAGTTAAAGACTCCAAATTTGTTATAATGACAGCTCAGATTGGCCTCTATGAGTGTGCCAAATTTCACAACTTTTACCATACGGTTCTATGGGCTGCCATAGACTTCCATGGCGGAAGAAGAAGAAGAAGAATAATAATAAATATAGCTGCAAGCAGCCATTATCGCCAAGCGCAAAGAAGAAGATGAGACATGCCAGCATGGCTGGAAGTGTCAAACCAACTGCAACAATGAGCCATTAAAGACATATTAAGTTGATTTTAGGCAAAATAGCAGTACAAATTTAAATGCAGTCCATAATAATGATTTAATGGTTTATCACTTTCGACCAATAGGTGGCACTGTTACTAAACTGATGTGATGTAGTCAGATTGAGGTGACAATGACGCATGCAAAGTTTGGAGTCAATATGTCAAAGCATTGCAGAGATATAGCCTCAAGAGTAATTTTTGCATCATGGCTCAACTCTGTTGCAGTGGTATTTGACAACCGCTTTGTTTATCAACACGAAATTCCATAACTCTTTGTCGGCATGGTCCAAGATTTATACGATTCAATTTTGGTGAAAATTGGACAAACGGTCTAGGACGAGTTTGAAAAAGTTGGTTTTTAACAAATAACAAGATGGAGGACAGATAGGTTTGCAAAAATGGCAAAATTGGTATCCATGTTCTCAGCATGATCCAATGAATGTACTATGACCAGTTTCATTACAATAGGCTAATTGAATCAAAAGTTATTAGCATTTTTGTACATTTTAATACAACTTTTGACCACAAGGTGGCGCTGCCCAAAACGTTTTGTGTACCTTCAGGGCATGGAGCAGAAGACACATACCAAGTTTTGTAATGATATGCTAATGCATTCAGAAATAAGGCATTAACATTTTATACCCTAATACTGCATTGAAGTCAATGGGAATTTCATGTTTTGTTTTATTATAGCGCCACCAAGAGGCAAAATCCCACCAATTTTTTTATGTGTCCTCAGAGTGAGCCCATACATGTGTGTGTCGAGTTTGGTGAAAATGTTTCATTTTGTTTTGGAGTTATAGACATTTATATGAAAAACAGGTACAAAATGACTGACACCTGACTTTGATTGAATTTTACTACCCTTACTATCAATATTTTGACATTTGAGCATTAGCATATAGCTATCGACCTATGTTTCCAACTTCTGACGCTGGTTTCGCTTCGATCGACTAGCGGTTTCAAAGATATCAGCAAACGCTTTTTAAGCGCTAAATTACAACGCTGCACAAACCATACGTAAACCTGGCAATTCTGGTATCGTTGGACTCGCAAGGATTCAGGAGCTCAAAAGTTACTCCCATGAAAATAAGTCAATCTCACCCAAAGTTATAAGCATTTGAAAAAAATTCTCCACTAGGTGGCGCTGTTTCAAACTTCTCAGGCTACTTCAGGCATCAAGCTGATGACCAATACTGAGTTTCAGAATAACTGCTCATGCGCTGATAAAATACAGCATTTTAGCACATAATTCAAAATGGCCGACAGCCAAAATGGCCGATATGGCAAAATTTGATATCAGTCGACTCGCATGACGCCTGAATCTAACAAGACCACGTTTATGATTTTTGGACAAACGGTTCAGAAGTTATAAGCAAAAATAGCCATTTTTCGTATCTCCCGACCAGTAGGTGGCGCTGCGCCAAACGCTGCATGTTGCCTCAGGTCATGCTTGTGATGACACCTACCAAGTTTGGTTTGAATACGATAAAGCGTTGGGGAGATATTGCCTTTAGTGTGTTTTCGCAAGCGCCACGTAAAATTTGTTCGCACGCTTTATTGAAAACGATTTGACAAATCAACTTGAATTCCATAACTTTTGTCAGCATGGTCTGAGGATGATCTGGTTCAATTTTCGTGAAAATCGGAGCAACGGCCTAGGAGGAGTTCGCAAAAGTAGATTTTTTAGATAATTCAAAATGGCGGGAAAATTTGCATACCGGAAAATGACGTCATAGGGTGTATTCGAATCGCTTGAGCCAAGGAATCAGAGGAAAGAAGAATTTTGTTTCTAGCCCTTATGGTTCAAAAGTTATTAGCATAAACATGAGTCAAACTTTGGACTGATGGTGGCGCTAGAGGGATTGAGTTAAAGACTCAAATTTGTTTTAATGACAGCTCAGATTGGCCTCTATGAGTGTGCCAAATTTCACAACTTTACCATACGGTTCTATGGGCTGCCATAGACTTCCATGGCGGAAGAAGAAGAAGAAGAAGAATAATAATAATAATAAGAACGGGAACGGATACAATAGGTGCCTGGTGCTTGGCCCTAATAAATATAGCTGCAAGCAGCCATTATCGGGGCCAAGCGCAAAGAAGAAGATGAGACATGCCAGCATGGCTGGAAGTGTCAAACCAACTGCAACAATGAGCCATTAAAGACATATTAAGTTGATTTTAGGCAAAATAGCAGTACAAATTTAAATGCAGTCAATAATAATGATTTAATGGTTTATCACTTTCGACCAATAGGTGGCACTGTTACGAAACTGATGTGATGTAGTCAGATTGAGGTGACAATGACGCATGCAAAGTTTGGTGTCAATATGTCAAAGCATTGCAGAGATATAGCCTCAAGAGTTTTTGCATCATGGCTCAACTCTGTTGCAGTGGTATTTGACAACCGCTTTGTTTATCAACACGAAATCCATAACTCTTTGTCGGCATGGTCCGAAGATTTATACGATTCAATTTTGGTGAAAATTGGACAAACGGTCTAGGACGAGTTTGAAAAAGTTGGTTTTTAACAAATAACGATGGAGGACAGATAGGTTTGCAAAAATGGCAAAATTGGTATCCATGTTCTCAGCATGATCCAATGAATGTACTATGACCAGTTTCATTACAATAGGCTAATTGAATCAAAAGTTATTAGCATTTTGTACATTTTAATACAACTTTTGACTACAAGGTGGCGCTGCCTCAAACGTTTTGTGTACCTTCAGGGCATAGAGCAGAAGACACATACCAAGTTTTGTAATGATATGCTAATGCATTCGTGAAATAAGGCATTAACATTTTATACCCTAATACTGCATTGAAGTCAATGGAATTTCATGTTTTGTTTTATTATAGCGCCACCAAGAGGCAAAATCCCACCAATTTTTTATGTGTCCTCAGAGTGAGCCCATACATATGTGTGTCGAGTTTGGTGAAAATGTTTCATTTTGTTTTGGAGTTATAGACATTTATATGAAAAACAGGTAAAAATGACTGACACCTGACTTTGATTGAATTTTACTACCCTTACTATCAATATTTTGACATTTGAGCATTAGCGTTTAGCTATCGACCTATGTTTCCGAACTTCTGACGCTGGTTTCGCTTTCGATCGGACTAGCGGTTTCAAAGATATCAGCAAACGCTTTTTAAGCGCTTAAATTACAACGCTGCACAAACCATACGCCAAACCTGGCAATTCTGGTATCGTTGACTCGCAAGGATTCAGGAGCTCAAAAGTTACTCCCATGAAAATAAGTCAATCTCACCCAAAGTTATAAGCATTTGAAAAAAACTCCACTAGGTGGCGCTGTTTCAAACTTCTCAGGCTACTTCAGGGCATCAAGCTTGATGACCAATACTGAGTTTCAGAATAACTGCTCATGCTGATAAAATACAGCATTTTAGCACATAATTCAAAATGGCCGACAGCCAAAATGGCCGACATGGCAAAATTTGATATCAGTCGACTCGGCATGACACCCTGAATCTAACAAGACCACGCTTATGATTTTTGGACAAACGGTTCAGAAGTTATAAGCCAAAATAGCCATTTTTCGTATCTCCCGACCAGTAGGTGGCGCTGCGCCAAACGCTGCATGTTGCCTCAGGTCATGCTTGTGATGACACGTACTAAGTTTGGTTTGAATACGATAAAGCTGCTAGGGAGATATTGCCTTTAGTGTGTTTTTGCAAGCGCTTACGTGAAAATTTGTTCGCACGCTTATTGAAAACGATTTGACAAATCAACTTGAATTCCATAACTTTTGTCAGCATGGTCTGAGGATGATCTGGTTCAATTTTCGTGAAAATCGGAGCAACGGCCTAGGAGGAGTTCGCAAAAGTAGATTTTTTAGATAATTCAAAATGGCGGGAAAATTTGCATACCGGAAAATGACATCATAGGGTGTATTCGAATCGGCTTGAGCCAAGGAATCAGAGGAAAGAAGAATTTTGTTTCTAGCCCTTATGGTTCAAAAGTTATTAGCATAAACATGAGTCAAACTTTGGACTGATGGTGGCGCTAGAGGGATTGAGTTAAAGACTCCAAATTTGTTATAATGACAGCTCAGATTGGCCTCTATGAGTGTGCCAAATTTCACAACTTTTTACCATACGGTTCTATGGGCTGCCATAGACTTCCATGGCGGAAGAAGAAGAATAATAAGAACGGAACGGTTTCAATAGGTGCCTTCAAGATTGGGTGCTTGGCCCTAAATATAGCTGCAAGCAGCAATACCGCCAAGCGCAAAGAAGAAGATAAGACATGCCAACGTGGCTGGGAGTGACCACCTGCAACAATTAAGCATTTATTCATGTATCACTTTTGACCAATAGGTGGCGCTGTGACCAAATTGATGGGGTGTGGTCAGAGGAGCTGACAGTGACACATGCACAGTTTGGGGTCAATATGTCAAAACATTGCAGAGATACAACATTAAGAGTCATTTTGGCATCATGCAACCGCTGTGGTAAACAAAAACGATTTCATCTATTGATGTGAAATCCATAACTCTTTGTCGGGATGGTCTGAAGATGATACGATTTGATTTTGGTGAAAATTGGACAAACGGTCTAGGAAGAGTTGGAAAAAGTATGTTTTTAACCAATAACAAGATGGAGGACAGAAGTTTGGCTAAATATGGCAAAATTGGTATCTAAGCTGTTCTCAGCTATGACCAATGAATGTATAATGACCAGTTTCATTACAATGGGCTAATTTAATCAAAAGTTATAAGCATTTCAAAAATATATATATACATTTTGACTACAAGGTGGCGCTGCTGAAACTTTTGAGCACCTCCAAAGCACGGTCCCAAAGACACATATAGAGTTTCGTAGTGATACGGCAAAAAATTCATCCACTAGGTGGCGCTGTTTTGAAACTTCACAGGCTCCTTCAGGCATCGTGATGATGACCCATATCAAGTTTCAGAATAATCCAATCATGCATTCATAAGATACAACATTTTAGCAAATAATTCAAACTGGCCGACAGCCAATTGGTGATATGGTAAAATGAGATATCAGTTGACTCGCCATGTCAGCACGCATCGAACGAGACCACATTTATGATTTTTGGATAAACCCATCAGATGTTATAAGCCAAAATAGCCATTTTTCGTATCTCCGACCAGTAGGTGGCGCTGTGCCAAACGCTGCATGTTGCCTCAGGTCATGCTTGTGATGACACGTCAAGTTTGGTTTGAATACGATAAAGCGCTGGGGAGATATTGCCTTTAGTGTGTTTTCGCAAGCGCCACGTGAAAATTTGTCCGCGCTTATCAAAAACGGTTTGATTTAATCAACTTGAATTCCATAACTTTTTGTTGTCATGGTCTGAAGATGATCTGCAAAATTTTCATGCAAATTGGAGCAACGCCTAGGAGGAGTTCGCAAAAGTAGGTTTTTCAGATAATTCAAAATGGCGGAAAATTTGCATACCGGAAAATGACGACATAGGGTGCAATCGAATCGGCTTGAGCCAAGGAATCAGAGGAAAAAAGAATTTTGTTTCTAGCTCTTAGGGGTCAAAAGTTATTAGCATAAACATGAGTCAAACTTTGGACAGGTGGTGGCGCTAGAGGGATTGAGTTAAAGACTCCAAATTTGTTATAATGACAGCTCAGATTGGCCTCTATGAGTGTGCCAAATTTCACAACTTTACCATACGGTTCTATGGGCTGCCATAGCAATAGGTGCCTCCAAGGGTGCTTGGCCCCTAATAAATATAGCTGCAAGCAGCCATTATCGGGGCCAAGCGCAAAGAAGAAGATGAGACATGCCAGCATGGCTGGAAGTGTCAAACCAACTGCAACAATGAGCCATTAAAGACATATTAAGTTGATTTTAGGCAAAATAGCAGTACAAATTTAAATGCAGTCCATAATAATGATTTAATGGTTTATCACTGACCAATAGGTGGCACTGTTACGAAACTGATGTGATGTAGTCAGATTGAGGTGACAATGACGCATGCAAAGTTTGGTGTCAATATGTCAAAGCATTGCAGAGATATAGCCTCAAGAGTAATTTTTGCATCATGGCTCAAATCTGTTGCAGTGGTATTTGACAACCGTTTTGTTTATCAACACGAAATCCATAACTCTTTGTCGGTTGCCATAGACTTCCATGGCGGAAGAAGAAGAAGAAGAAGAAGAAGAAGAAGAATAATGAAGCAGATAGGTTTGCAAAAATGGCAAAATTGGTATCCATGTTCTCAGCATGATCCAATGAATGTACTATGACCAGTTTCATTACAATAGGCTAATTGAATCAAAAGTTATTAGCATTTTTGTACATTTTAATACAACTTTTGACTACAAGGTGGCGCTGCCCTGAAACGTTTTGTGCACCTTCAGGGCATGGAGCAGAAGACACATACCAAGTTTTGTAATGATATGCTAATGCATTTGTAAAATAAGGCATTAACATTTTATACCCTAATACTGCATTGAAGTCAATGGGAATTTCATGTTTTGTTTTATTATAGCGCCACCAAGAGGCAAAATCCCACCAATTTTTTTATGTGTCCTCAGAGTGAGCTACATATGTGTGTCGAGTTTGGTGAAAATGTTTCATTTTGTTTTGGAGTTATAGACATTTATATGAAAAACAGGTAAAAATGACTGACACCTGACTTTGATTGAATTTTACTACCCTTACTATCAATATTTTGACATTTGAGCATTAGCGATAGCTATCGACCTATGTTTCCAACTTCTGACGCTGGTTTCGCTTCGATCGGACTAGCGTTTCAAAGATATCAGCAAACGCTTTTAAGCGCTTAAATTACAACGCTGCACAAACCATACGCTAAACCTGGCAATTCTGGTATCGTTGGACTCGGAAGGATTCAGGAGCTCAAAAAGTTACTCCCATGAAAATAAGTCAATCTCACCCAACGTTATAAGCGCTTGAAAAAAAATTCTCCACTAGGTGGCGCTGTTTCGAAACTTCAGGCTACTTCAGGGCATCAAGCTGATGACCAATACTGAGTTTCAGAATAATCCGCTCATGCGCTGATAAAATACAGCATTTTAGCACATAATTCAAAATGGCCGACAGCCAAAATGGCCGACATAGCAAAATTTGATATCAGTCAACTCGCATGACGCCCTAAATCTAACAAGACCACGTTTATGATTTTTGGACAAACGGTTCAGAAGTTATAAGCCAAAATAGCCATTTTTCGTATCTCCGACCAGTAGGTGGCGCTGCGCCGAAACGCTGCATGTTGCCTCAGGTCATGCTTGTGATGACACGCACCAAGTTTGGTTTGAATACGATAAAGCGTTGGGGAGATATTGCCTTTAGTGTGTTTTTGCAAGCGCCACGTGAAAATTTGTTCGCACGCTTATTGAAAACGATTTGACAAATCAACCTGAATTCCATAACTTTTTGTCAGCATGGTCTGAGGATGATCTGGTTCAATTTTCGTGAAAATCGGAGCAACGGCCTAGGAGGAGTTTGCAAAAGTAGATTTTTTAGATAATTCAAAATGGCGGGAAAATTTGCATACCGGAAAATGACGTCATAGGGTGTATTCGAATCGGCTTGAGCCAAGGAATCAGAGGAAAAAGAATTTTGTTTCTAGCTCTTAGGGGTCAAAAGTTATTAGCATAAACATGAGTCAAACTTGACAGGTGGTGGCGCTAGAGGGATTGAGTTAAAGACTCAAATTTGTTATAATGACAGCTCAGATTGGCCTCTATGAGTGTGCCAAATTTCACAACTTTTTACCATACGGTTCTATGGGCTGCCATAGACTCAAGAGCGAAGAAGAAGAAGAAGAATAACAAGCAGCCATTATCGGGCCAAGCGCAAAGAAGAAGATGAGACATGCCAGCATGGCTGGAAGTGTCAAACCAACTGCAACAATGAGCCATTAAAGACATATTAAGTTGATTTTAGGCAAAATAGCAGTACAAATTTAAATGCAGTCAATAATAATGATTTAATGGTTTATCACTTTCGACCAATAGGTGGCACTGTTACGAAACTGATGTGATGTAGTCAGATTGAGGTGACAATGACGCATGCAAAGTTTGGTGTCAATATGTCAAAGCATTGCAGAGATATAGCCTCAAGAGTAATTTTTGCATCATGGCTCAACTCTGTTGCAGTGGTATTTGACAACCGCTTTGTTTATCAACACGAAATCCATAACTCTTTGTCGGCATGGTCCGAAGATTTATACGATTCAATTTTGGTGAAAATTGGACAAACGGTCTAGGACGAGTTTGAAAAGTTGGTTTTTAACAAATAACGAGATGGAGGACAGATAGGTTTGCAAAAATGGCAAAATTGGTATCCATGTTCTCAGCATGATCCAATGAATGTACTATGACCAGTTTCATTACAATAGGCTAATTGAATCAAAAGTTATTAGCATTTTTGTACATTTTAATACAACTTTTGACTACAAGGTGGCGCTGCCCGAAACGTTTTGTGTACCTTCAGGGCATGGAGCAGAAGACACATACCAAGTTTTGTAATGATATGCTAAATAAGGCATTAACATTTTATACCCTAATACTGCATTGAAGTCAATGGAATTTCATGTTTTGTTTTATTATAGCGCCACCAAGAGGCAAAATCCCACCAATTTTTTTATGTGTCCTCAGAGTGAGCCCATACATATGTGTGTCGAGTTTGGTGAAAATGTTTCATTTTGTTTTGGAGTTATAGACATTTATATGAAAAACAGGTAAAAATGACTGACACCTGACTTTGATTGAATTTTACTACCCTTACTATCAATATTTTGACATTTGAGCATTAGCGATTAGCTATCGACCTATGTTTCCGAACTTCTGACGCTGGTTTCGTTTCGATCGGACTAGCGGTTTCAAAGATATCAGCAAACGCTTTTAAGCGCTAAATTACAACGCTGCACAAACCATACGCCAAAACCTGGCAATTCTGGTATCGTTGGACTCGGCAAGGATTCAGGAGCTCAAAAAAGTTACTCCCATGAAAATAAGTCAATCTCACCCAAAGTTATAAGCGCTTGAAAAAATTCTCCACTAGGTGGCGCTGTTTCAAACTTCTCAGGCTACTTCAGGGCATCAAGATGATGACCAATACTGAGTTTCAGAATAACTGCTCATGCGCTGATAAAATACAGCATTTTAGCACATAATTCAAAATGGCCGACAGCCAAAATGGCCGATATGGCAAAATTTGATATCAGTCGACTCGGCATGACGCCCTGAATCTAACAAGACCACGCTTTATGATTTTGGACAAACGGTTCAGAAGTTATAAGCCAAAATAGCCATTTTTCGTATCTCCGACCAGTAGGTGGCGCTGCGCCGAAACGCTGCATGTTGCCTCAGGTCATGCTTGTGATGACACGTACTAAGTTTGGTTTGAATACGATAAAGCGCTGGGGAGATATTGCCTTTAGTGTGTTTTTGCAAGCACTACGTGAAAATTTGTTCGCACGCTTATTGAAAACGATTTGACAAATCAACTTGAATTCCATAACTTTTTCTCAGCATGGTCGGAGGATGATCTGGTTCAATTTTCGTGAAAATCGGAGCAACGGCCTAGGAGGAGTTCGCAAAAGTAGATTTTTAGATAATTCAAAATGGCGGAAAATTTGCATACCGGAAAATGACATCATAGGGTGTATTCGAATCGGCTTGAGCCAAGGAATCAGAGGAAAGAAGAATTTTGTTTCTAGCCCTTATGGTTCAAAAGTTATTAGCATAAACATGAGTCAAACTTTGACTGATGGTGGCGCTAGAGGGATTGAGTTAAAGACTCCAAATTTGTTATAATGACAGCTCAGATTGGCCTCTATGAGTGTGCCAAATTTCACAACTTTTACCATACGGTTCTATGGGCTGCCATAGACTTCCATGGCGGAAGAAGAAGAAGAAGAATAATAAATATAGCTGCAAGCAGCCATTATCGGGCCAAGCGCAAAGAAGAAGATGAGACATGCCAGCATGGCTGGAAGTGTCAAACCAACTGCAACAATGAGCCATTAAAGACATATTAAGTTGATTTTAGGCAAAATAGCAGTACAAATTTAAATGCAGTCCATAATAATGATTTAATGGTTTATCACTTTCGACCAATAGGTGGCACTGTTACGAAACTGATGTGATGTAGTCAGATTGAGGTGACAATGACGCATGCAAAGTTTGGTGTCAATATGTCAAAGCATTGCAGAGATATAGCCTCAAGAGAAATTTTTGCATCATGGCTCAACTCTGTTGCAGTGGTATTTGACAACCGCTTTGTTTATCAACACGAAATCCATAACTCTTTGTCGGCATGGTCCAAGATGATACGATTCAATTTTGGTGAAAATTGGACAAACGGTCTAGGACGAGTTTGAAAAAGTTGGTTTTTAACAAATAACGAGATGGAGGACAGATAGGTTTGCAAAAAATGGCAAAATTGGTATCCATGTTCTCAGCATCATCCAATGAATGTACTATGACCAGTTTCATTACAATAGGCTAATTGAATCAAAAGTTATTAGCATTTTTGTACATTTTAATACAACTTTTGACTACAAGTGGCGCTGCCTCAAACGTTTGTGTACCTTCAGGGCATGGAGCAGAAGACACATACCAAGTTTTGTAATGATATGCTAATGCATTCGTAAAATAAGGCATTAACATTTTATACCCTAATACTGCATTTGAAGTCAATGGGAATTTCATGTTTTGTTTTATTATAGAGCCACCAAGAGGCAAAATCCCACCAATTTTTTTATGTGTCCTCAGAGTGAGCCCATACATATGTGTGTCGAGTTTGGTGAAAATTTTTCATTTTGTTTTGGAGTTATAGACATTTATATGAAAAAACAGGTACAAAATGACTGACACCTGACTTTGATTGAATTTTACTACCCCTTACTATCAATATTTTGACATTTGAGCATTAGCGCCTAGCTATCGACCTATGTTTCCAACTTCTGACGCTGGTTTCGTTTCGATCGGACTAGCGGTTTCAAAGATATCAGCAAACGTTTTTTAAGCGCTAAATTACAACGCTGCACAAACCATACGCCGAAACCTGGCAATTCTGGTATCGTTGGACTCGCAAGGATTCAGGAGCTCAAAAAGTTACTCCCATGAAAATAAGTCAATCTCACCCAGTTATAAGCGCTTGAAAAAAATTCTCCACTAGGTGGCGCTGTTTCAAACTTCTCAGGCTACTTCAGGCATCAAGCTGATGACCAATACTGAGTTTCAGAATAACTGCTCATGCGTTGATAAAATACAGCATTTTAGCACATAATTCAAAATGGCCGACAGCCAAAATGGCCGATATGGCAAAAATTTGATATCAGTCGACTCGCATGACGCCTGAATCTAACAAGACCACGTTTATGATTTTTGGACAAACGGTTCAGAAGTTATAAGCAAAATAGCCATTTTTCGTATCTCCCGACCAGTAGGTGGCGCTGCGCCAAACGCTGCATGTTGCCTCAGTCATGCTTGTGATGACACGTACCAAGTTTGGTTTGAATACGATAAAGCCGCTGGGGAGATATTGCCTTTAGTGTGTTTTCGCAAGCACTACGTAAAATTTGTTCGCGCGTTTATCAAAAACGGTTTGACAAATCAACTTGAATTCCATAACTTTTTGTTGTCATGGTCTGAAGATGATCTGGTTCAATTTTTCGCAAATTGGAGCAACGGCCTAGGAGGAGTTCGCAAAAGTAGGTTTTTCAGATAATTTAAAATGGCGGGAAAATTTGCATACCGGAAAATGACGTCATAGGGTGCAATCGAATCGGCTTGAGCCAAGGAATCAGAGGAAAAAAGAATTTTGTTTCTAGCTCTTAGGGGTCAAAAGTTATTAGCATAAACATGAGTGAAAGTTTGGACAGGTGGTGGCGCTAGAGGGATTGAGTTAGAGGCACCAAATTTGCTATAGTGACAGCTCAGACTGGCATCTATGAGTGTGCCAAATTTCACAACTTTTTACCATACGGTTCTATGGGCTGCCATAGACTCCAATGGCGGAAGCAGAATAATAATAATAATAAGAACACTAACGGTTTCAATAGGTGCCTTCGCACCTTCGGTGCTTGGCCCCTAATAAGAACGTGGAACGTTTCAATAGGTGCCTTCAAGATTCGTGCTTGGCCCTAATAATAATAAATATAGCTGCAAGCAGCCATTATCGCCAAGCGCAAAGAAGAAGATGAGACATGCCAGCATGGCTGGAAGTGTCAAACCAACTGCAACAATGAGCCATTAAAGACATATTAAGTTGATTTTAGGCAAAATAGCAGTACAAATTTAAATGCAGTCCATAATAATGATTTAATGGTTTATCACTTTCGACCAATAGGTGGCAATTGTTACGAAACTGATGTGATGTAGTCAGATTGAGGTGACAATGACGCATGCAAAGTTTGGTGTCAATATGTCAAAGCATTGCAGAGATATAGCCTCAAGAGTAATTTTTGCATCATGGCTCAACTCTGTTGCAGTGGTATTTGACAACCGTTTTGTTTATCAACACGAAATCCATAACTCTTTGTCGGCATGGTCCGAAGACGATACGATTCAATTTTGGTGAAAATTGGACAAACGGTCTAGGACGAGTTTGAAAAAGTTGGTTTTTAACAAATAACGAGATGGAGGACAGATAGGTTTGCAAAAAATGGCAAAATTGGTATCCATGTTCTCAGCATGATCCAATGAATGTACTATGACCAGTTTCATTACAATAGGCTAATTGAATCAAAAGTTATTAGCATTTTTGTACATTTTAATACAACTTTTGACCACAAGGTGGCGCTGCCTCAAACGTTTTGTGTACCTTCAGGGCATGGAGCAGAAGACACATACCAAGTTTTGTAATGATATGCTAATGCATTCGTAAAATAAGGCATTAACATTGTATACCCTAATACTGCATTGAAGTCAATGGGAATTTCATGTTTTGTTTTATTATAGCGCCACCAAGAGGCAAAATCCCACCAATTTTTTTATGTGTCCTCAGAGTGAGCCCATACATATGTGTGTCGAGTTTGGTGAAAATGTTTCATTTTGTTTTGGAGTTATAGACATTTATATGAAAAACAGGTAAAAATGACTGACACCTGACTTTGATTGAATTTACTACCCTTACTATCAATATTTTGACATTTGAGCATTAGCGTAATAGCTATCGACCTATGTTTTCGAACTTCTGACGCTGGTTTCGCTTCGATCGGACTAGCGGTTTCAAAGATATCAGCAAACGCTTTTTAAGCGCTAAATTACAACGCTGCACAAACCATACGCTAAACCTGGCAATTCTGGTATCGTTGGACTCGCAAGGATTCAGGAGCTCAAAAAGTTACTCCCATGAAAATAAGTCAATCTCACCCAAAGTTATAAGCGTTTGAAAAAAATTCTCCACTAGGTGGCGCTGTTTCAAACTTCTCAGGCTACTTCAGGGCATCAAGCTGATGACCAATACTGAGTTTCAGAATAACTGCTCATGCGCTGATAAAATACAGCATTTTAGCAAATAATTCAAAATGGCCGACAGCCAAAATGGCCGACATGGCAAAATTTGATATCAGTCGACTCGGCATGACGCCTGAATCTAACAAGACCACGCTTTATGATTTTTGGACAAACGGTTCAGAAGTTATAAGCAAAATAGCCATTTTTCGTATCTCCGACCAGTAGGTGGCGCTGCGCCGAAACGCTGCATGTTGCCTCAGGTCATGCTTGTGATGACACGTACCAAGTTTGGTTTGAATACGATAAAGCGTTGGGGAGATATTGCCTTTAGTGTGTTTTCGCAAGCGCCACGTAAAATTTGTTCGCACGTTTATTGAAAACGATTTGACAAATCAACTTGAATTCCATAACTTTTTGTCAGCATGGTCTGAGGATGATCTGGTTCAATTTTTCGTGAAAATCGGAGCAACGGCCTAGAGGAGTTCGAAAAAGTAGATTTTTAGATAATTCAAAATGGCGGGAAAATTTGCATACCGGAAAATGACATCATAGGGTGTATTCGAATCGGCTTGAGCCAAGGAATCAGAGGAAAGAAGAATTTTGTTTCTAGCCCTTATGGTTCAAAAGTTATTAGCATAAACATGAGTCAAACTTTGGACTGATGGTGGCGCTAGAGGGATTGAGTTAAAGACTCCAAATTTGTTATAGTGACAGATCAGATTGGCCTCTATGAGTGTGCCAAATTTCACAACTTTTTACCATACGGTTCTATGGGCTGCCATAGACTTCCATGGCGGAAGAAGAAGAATAATAATAAATATAGCTGCAAGCAGCCATTATCGCCAAGCGCAAAGAAGAAGATGAGACATGCCAGCATGGCTGGAAGTGTCAAACCAACTGCAACAATGAGCCATTAAAGACATATTAAGTTGATTTTAGGCAAAATAGCAGTACAAATTTAAATGCAGTCCATAATAATGATTTAATGGTTTATCACTTTCGACCAATAGGTGGCACTGTTACAAACTGATGTGATGTAGTCAGATTGAGGTGACAATGACGCAGGCAAAGTTTGGTGTCAATATGTCAAAGCATTGCAGAGATATAGCCTCAAGAGTAATTTTTGCATCATGGCTCAACTCTGTTGCAGTGGTATTTGACAACCGTTTTGTTTATCAACACGAAATCCATAACTCTTGTGGGCATGGTCCAAGATTTATACGATTCAATTTTGGTGAAAATTGGACAAACGGTCTAGGACGAGTTGGAAAAAGTTGGTTTTTAACAAATAACGAGATGGAGGACAGATAGGTTTGCAAAAAATGGCAAAATTGGTATCCATGTTCTCAGCATGATCCAATGAATGTACTATGACCAGTTTCATTACAATAGGCTAATTGAATCAAAAGTTATTAGCATTTTTGTACATTTTAATACAACTTTTGACTACAAGGTGGCGCTGCCTCAAACGTTTTGTGTACCTTCAGGGCATGGAGCAGAAGACACATACCAAGTTTTGTAATGATATGCTAATGCATTCGTAAAAATAAGGCATTAACATTTTATACCCTAATACTGCATTGAAGTCAATGGGAATTTCATGTTTTGTTTTATTATAGCGCCACCAAGAGGCAAAATCCCACCGATTTTTTTATGTGTCCTCAGAGTGAGCCCATACATATGTGTGTCGAGTTTGGTGAAAATTTTTCATTTTGTTTTGGAGTTATAGACATTTATATGAAAAAACAGGTACAAAATGACTGACACCTGACTTTGATTGAATTTTACTACCCCTTACTATCAATATTTTGACATTTGAGCATTAGCGTATAGCTATCGACCTATGTTTCCGAACTTCTGACGCTGGTTTCGTTTCGATCGGACTAGCGGTTTCAAAGATATCAGCAAACGCTTTTTAAGCGCTTAAATTACAACGCTGCACAAACCATACGCCAAACCTGGCAATTCTGGTATCGTTGGACTCGCAAGGATTCAGGAGCTCAAAAAGTTACTCCCATGAAAATAAGTCAATCTCACCCAAAGTTATAAGCGCTTGAAAAAATCTCCACTAGGTGGCGCTGTTTCGAAACTTCTCAGGTTACTTCAGGCATCAAGCTGATGACCAATACTGAGTTTCAGAATAACTGCTCATGCGTTGATAAAATACAGCATTTTAGCACATAATTCAAAATGGCCGACAGCCAAAATGGCCGATATGGCAAAAATTTGATATCAGTCGACTCGGCATGACGCCCTAAATCTAACAAGACCACGTTTATGATTTTTGGACAAACGGTTCAGAAGTTATAAGCAAAAATAGCCATTTTTTGTATCTCCCGACCAGTAGGTGGCGCTGCGCCGAAACGCTGCATGTTGCCTCAGGTCATGCTTGTGATGACACGTACCAAGTTTGGTTTGAATACGATAAAGCCGCTTGGGGAGATATTGCCTTTAGTGTGTTTTCGCAAGCGCCACGTAAATTTGTTCGCACGCTTTATTGAAAACGATTTGACAAATCAACTTGAATTCCATAACTTTTTGTCAGCATGGTCTGAGGATGATCTGGTTCAATTTTCGTGAAAATCGGAGCAACGGCCTAGGAGGAGTTCGAAAAGTAGATTTTAGATAATTCAAAATGGCGGAAAATTTGCATACCGGAAAATGACGTCATAGGGTGTAATCGAATCGGCTTGAGCCAAGGAATCAGAGGAAAGAAGAATTTTGTTTCTAGCCCTTATGGTTCAAAAGTTATTAGCATAAACATGAGTCAAACTTTGACTGATGGTGGCGCTAGAGGGATTGAGTTAAAGACTCCAAATTTGTTATAATGACAGCTCAGATTGGCCTCTATGAGTGTGCCAAATTTCACAACTTTTTACCATACGGTTCTATGGGCTGCCATAGACTTCCATGGCGGAAGAAGAAGAAGAATAAGGTGCTTGGCCCTAATAAATATAGCTGCAAGCAGCCATTATCGCCAAGCGCAAAGAAGAAGATGAGACATGCCAGCATGGCTGGAAGTGTCAAACCAACTGCAACAATGAGCCATTAAAGACATATTAAGTTGATTTTAGGCAAAATAGCAGTACAAATTTAAATGCAGTCCATAATAATGATTTAATGGTTTATCACTTTCGACCAATAGGTGGCACTGTTACGAAACTGATGTGATGTAGTCAGATTGAGGTGACAATGACGCATGCAAAGTTTGGTGTCAATATGTCAAAGCATTGCAGAGATATAGCCTCAAGAGTAATTTTTGCATCATGGCTCAACTCTGTTGCAGTGGTATTTGACAACCGCTTTGTTTATCAACACAAAATCCATAACTCTTTGTCGGCATGGTCCAAGATCGATACGATTCAATTTTGGTGAAAATTGGACAAACGGTCTAGGACGAGTTTGAAAAAGTTGGTTTTTAACAAATAACGAGATGGAGGACAGATAGGTTTGCAAAAAATGGCAAAATTGGTATCCATGTTCTCAGCATGATCCAATGAATGTACTATGACCAGTTTCATTACAATAGGCTAATTGAATCAAAAGTTATTAGCATTTTTGTACATTTTAATACAACTTTTGACCATAAGGTGGCGCTGCCTCAAACTTTTGTGTACCTTCAGGGCATGGAGCAGAAGACACATACCAAGTTTTGTAATGATATGCTAATGCATTCGTAAAATAAGGCATTAACATTTTATACCCTAATACTGCATTGAAGTCAATGGGAATTTCATGTTTTGTTTTATTATAGCGCCACCAAGAGGCAAAATCCCACCAATTTTTTTTACGTGTCCTCAGAGTGAGCCCATACATATGTGTGTCGAGTTTGGTAAAAATGTTTCATTTTGTTTTGGAGTTATAGACATTTATATGAAAACAGGTAAAAAATGACTGACACCTGACTTTGATTGAATTTACTACCCCTTACTATCAATATTTTGACATTTGAGCATTAGTGTTTAGCTATCGACCTATGTTTCCGAACTTCTGACGCTGGTTTCGCTTCGATCGGACTAGCGGTTTCAAAGATATCAGCAAACGCTTTTTAAGCGCTTAAATTACAACGCTGCACAAACCATACGGCATAAACCTGCAATTCTGGTATCGTTGGACTCGCAAGGATTCAGGAGCTCAAAAAGTTACTCCCATGAAAATAAGTCAATCTCACCCAAAGTTATAAGCGCTTGAAAAAATTCTCCACTAGGTGGCGCTGTTTCGAAACTTCTCAGGCTACTTCAGGGCATCAAGATGATGACCAATACTGAGTTTCAGAATAATCCGCTCATGCGCTGATAAAATACAGCATTTTAGCACATAATTCAAAATGGCCGACAGCCAAAATGGCCGACATGGCAAAATTTGATATCAGTCGACTCGCATGACGCCCTGAATCTAACAAGACCACGCTTTATGATTTTTGGACAAACGGTTCAGAAGTTATAAGCCAAAATAGCCATTTTTCGTATCTCCCGACCAGTAGGTGGCGCTGCGCCAAACGCTGCATGTTGCCTCAGGTCATGCTTGTGATGACACGCACCAAGTTTGGTTTGAATACGATAAAGCCGCTTGAGAGATATTGCCTTTAGTGTGTTTTCGCAAGCGCTACGTGAAAATTTGTTCGCACGCTTATTGAAAACGATTTGACAAATCAACTTGAATTCCATAACTTTTTGTCAGCATGGTCTGAGGATGATCTGGTTCAATTTTTCGTGAAAATCGGAGCAACGGCCTAGGAGGAGTTCGCAAAAGTAGATTTTTTAGATAATTCAAAATGGCGGGAAAATTTGCATACCGGAAAATGACATCATAGGGTGTATTGAATCGGCTTGAGCCAAGGAATCAGAGGAAAGAAGAATTTTGTTTCTAGCCCTTATGGTTCAAAAGTTATTAGCATAAACATGAGTCAAATTTTGGACTGATGGTGGCGCTAGAGGGATTGAGTTAAAGACTCCAAATTTGTTATAGTGACAGATCAGATTGGCCTCTATGAGTGTGCCAAATTTCACAACTTTTTACCATACGGTTCTATGGTTGCCATAGACTTCCATGGCGGAAGAAGAAGAAGAATAATAATAAATATAGCTGCAAGCAGCCATTATCGGGGCCAAGCGCAAAGAAGAAGATGAGACATGCCAGCATGGCTGGAAGTGTCAAACCAACTGCAACAATGAGCCATTAAAGACATATTAAGTTGATTTTAGGCAAAATAGCAGTACAAATTTAAATGCAGTCCATAATAATGATTTAATGGTTTATCACTTTCGACCAATAGGTGGCACTGTTACGAAACTGATGTGATGTAGTCAGATTGAGGTGACAATGACGCATGCAAAGTTTGGTGTCAATATGTCAAAGCATTGCAGAGATATAGCCTCAAGAGTAATTTTTGCATCATGGCTCAACTCTGTTGCAGTGGTATTTGACAACCGTTTTGTTTATCAACACGAAATCCATAACTCTTTGTCGGCATGGTCCGAAGACGATACGATTCAATTTGGTGAAAATTGGACAAACGGTCTAGGACGAGTTTGAAAAAGTTGGTTTTTAACAAATAACGAGATGGAGGACAGATAGGTTTGCAAAAAATGGCAAAATTGGTATCCATGTTCTCAGCATGATCCAATGAATGTACTATGACCAGTTTCATTACAATAGGCTAATTGAATCAAAAGTTATTAGCATTTTTGTACATTTTAATACAACTTTTGACTACAAGGTGGCGCTGCCCTCAAACGCTTTTGTGTACCTTCAGGGCATGGAGCAGAAGACACATACCAAGTTTTGTAATGATATGCTAATGCATTCGTAAAATAAGGCATTAACATTTTATACCCTAATACTGCATTGAAGTCAATGGGAATTTCATGTTTTGTTTTATTATAGCGCCACCAAGAAGGCAAAATCCCACCAATTTTTTTATGTGTCCTCAGAGTGAGCCCATACATATGTGTGTCGAGTTTGGTGAAAATGTTTCATTTTGTTTTGGAGTTATAGACATTTATATGAAAAACAGGTACAAAATGACTGACACCTGACTTTGATTGAATTTACTACCCTTACTATCAATATTTTGACATTTGAGCATTAGCGATAGCTATCGACCTATGTTTCCGAACTTCTGACGCTGGTTTCGCTTTCGATCGGACTAGCGGTTTCAAAGATATCAGCAAACGCTTTTTAAGCGCTTAAATTACAACGCTGCACAAACCATACACCAAACCTGGCAAGTCTGGTATCGTTGGACTCGCAAGGATTCAGGAGATCAAAAAGTTACTCCCATGAAAATAAGTCAATCTCACCCAAAGTTATAAGCGCTTTGAAAAAAATTCTCCACTAGGTGGCGCTGTTTGAAACTTCTCAGGCTACTTCAGGGCATCAAGATGATGACCATATTGAGTTTCAGAATAACTGCTCATGCGTTGATAAAATACAGCATTTTAGCACATAATTCAAAATGGCCGACAGCCAAAATGGCCGACATGGCAAAATTTGATATCAGTCGACTCGGCATGAAGCCCTGAATCTAACAATATCATTTTTATGATTTTTGGACAAACCCATCAGAAGTTATAAGCCAAAATAGGCATTTTTCGTATCTCCGGACCAGTAGGTGGCGCTGCGCCGAAACGCTGCATGTTGCCTCAAGGTCATGCTTGTGATGACACCTAACAAGTTTGGTTTGAATACGATAAAGCGCTGGGGAGATATTGCCTTTAGTGTGTTTTCGCAAGCGCTACGTGAAAATTTGTTCGCGACGCTTATTGAAAACGATTTGACAAATCAACTTGAATTCCATAACTTTTTGTCAGCATGGTCTGAGGATGATCTGGTTAAATTTTCGTGAAAATCGGAGCAACGGCCTAGGAGGAGTTCGCAAAAGTAGATTTTTTAGATAATTCAAAATGGCGGGAAAATTTGCATACCGGAAAATGACATCATAGGGTGTATTCGAATCGGCTTGAGCCAAGGAATCAGAGGAAAGAAGAATTTTGTTTCTAGCCCTTATGGTTCAAAAGTTATTAGCATAAACATGAGTCAAACTTTGGACTGATGGTGGCGCTAGAGGGATTGAGTTAAAGACTCCAAATTTGTTATAATGACAGCTCAGATTGGCCTCTATGAGTGTGCCAAATTTCACAACTTTTACCATACGGTTCTATGGGCTGCCATAGACTTCCATGGCGGAAGAAGAAGAAGAATAAATATAGCTGCAAGCAGCCATTATCGGGGCCAAGCGCAAAGAAGAAGATGAGACATGCCAGCATGGCTGGAAGTGTCAAACCAACTGCAACAATGAGCCATTAAAGACATATTAAGTTGATTTTAGGCAAAATAGCAGTACAAATTTAAATGCAGTCCATAATAATGATTTAATGGTTTATCACTTTCACCAATAGGTGGCACTGTTACGAAACTGATGTGATGTAGTCAGATTGAGGTGACAATGACGCATGCAAAGTTTGGTGTCAATATGTCAAAGCATTGCAGAGATATAGCCTCAAGAGTAATTTTTGCATCATGGCTCAACTCTGTTGCAGTGGTATTTGACAACCGTTTTGTTTATCAACACAAAATCCATAACTCTTTGTCGGCATGGTCCGAAGACGATACGATTCAATTTTGGTGAAAATTGGACAAACGGTCTAGGACGAGTTTGAAAAAGTTGGTTTTTAACAAATAACGAGATGGAGGACAGATAGGTTTGCAAAAAATGGCAAAATTGGTATCCATGTTCTCAGCATGATCCAATGAATGTACTATGACCAGTTTCATTACAATAGGCTAATTGAATCAAAAGTTATTAGCATTTTTGTACATTTTAATACAACTTTTGACTACAAGGTGGCGCTGCTCAAACGTTTTTGTGTACCTTCAGGGCATGGAGCAGAAGACACATACCAAGTTTTGTAATGATATGCTAATGCATTCAGAAATAAGGCATTAACATTTTATACCCTAATACTGCATTGAAGTCAATGGGAATTTCATGTTTTGTTTTATTATAGCGCCACCAAGAGGCAAAATCCCACCAATTTTTTTATGTGTCCTCAGAGTGAGCCCATACATATGTGTGTCGAGTTTGGTGAAAATGTTTCATTTTGTTTTGGAGTTATAGACATTTATATGAAAAACAGGTAAAAATGACTGACACCTGACTTTGATTGAATTTTACTACCCTTACTATCAATATTTTGACATTTGAGCATTAGCGTATAGCTATCGACCTATGTTTCCGAACTTCTGACGCTGGTTTCGCTTCGATCGGACTAGCGGTTTCAAAGATATCAGCAAACGCTTTTTAAGCGCTTAAATTACAACGCTGCACAAACCATACCCCAAACCTGGCAATTCTGGTATCGTTGGACTCGCAAGGATTCAGGAGCTCAAAAAGTTACTCCAATGAAAATAAGTCAATCTCACCCAAAGTTATAAGCGCTTGAAAAAAATTCTCCACTAGGTGGCGCTGTTTCAAACTTCTCAGGCTACTTCAGGCATCAAGCTGATGACCAATACTGAGTTTCAGAATAATCCGCTCATGCGTTGATAAAATACAGCATTTTAGCACATAATTCAAAATGGCCGACAGCCAAAATGGCCGACATGGCAAAATTTGATATCAGTCGACTCGCATGACGCCCTGAATCTAACAAGACCACGTTTATGATTTTTGACAAACGGTTCAGAAGTTATAAGCAAAATAGCCATTTTTCGTATCTCCGACCAGTAGGTGGCGCTGCGCAAACGCTGCATGTTGCCTCAGGTCATGCTTGTGATGACACGTACCAAGTTTGGTTTGAATACGATAAAGCGCTGGGGAGATATTGCCTTTAGTGTGTTTTCGCAAGCGCCACGTGAAAATTTGTTCGCACGCTTTATTGAAAACTATTTGACAAATCAACTTGAATTCCATAACTTTTGTCAGCATGGTCTGAGGATGATCTGGTTCAATTTTCGTGAAAATCGGAGCAACGGCCTAGGAGGAGTTCGGAAAAGTAGATTTTTAGATAATTCAAAATGGCGGGAAAATTTGCATACCGGAAAATGACATCATAGGGTGCATTCGAATCGGCTTGAGCCAAGGAATCAGAGGAAAGAAGAATTTTGTTTCTAGCCCTTATGGTTCAAAAGTTATTAGCATAAACATGAGTCAAACTTTGGACTGATGGTGGCGCTAGAGGGATTGAGTTAAAGACTCCAAATTTGTTATAATGACAGCTCAGATTGGCTCTATGAGTGTGCCAAATTTCACAACTTTACCATACGGTTCTATGGGCTGCCATAGACTCCAATGGCGAAGCAGAATAATAATAATAATAAGAACACTAACGGTTTCAATAGGTGCCTCAAGATTTTTCGTGCTTGGCCCCTAAATATAGCTGCAAGCAGCCATTATCGCCAAGCGCAAAGAAGAAGATGAGACATGCCAGCATGGCTGGAAGTGTCAAACCAACTGCAACAATGAGCCATTAAAGACATATTAAGTTGATTTTAGGCAAAATAGCAGTACAAATTTAAATGCAGTCCATAATAATG
The DNA here is from genome assembly GCA_023029165.1 of Gobiocypris rarus. Lineage (NCBI taxonomy): Eukaryota > Metazoa > Chordata > Actinopteri > Cypriniformes > Gobionidae > Gobiocypris > Gobiocypris rarus. The sequence continues at coordinate 34,852,976 of CM040919.1, read as the reverse complement.
ATTTAATGGTTTATCACTTTCGACCAATAGGTGGCACTGTTACGAAACTGATGTGATGTAGTCAGATTGAGGTGACAATGACGCATGCAAAGTTTGGTGTCAATATGTCAAAGCATTGCAGAGATATAGCCTCAAGAGTAATTTTTGCATCATGGCTCAACTCTGTTGCAGTGGTATTTGACAACCGCTTTGTTTATCAACACGAAATCCATAACTCTTTGTCGGCATGGTCCAAGACGATACGATTCAATTTTGGTGAAAATTGACAAACGGTCTAGGACGAGTTTGAAAAAGTTGGTTTTAACAAATAACGAGATGGAGGACAGATAGGTTTGCAAAAATGGCAAAATTGGTATCCATGTTCTCAGCATGATCCAATGAATGTACTATGACCAGTTTCATTACAATAGGCTAATTGAATCAAAAGTTATTAGCATTTTTGTACATTTTAATACAACTTTTGATCACAAGGTGGCGCTGCTCAAACGTTTTGTGTACCTTCAGGGCATGGAGCAGAAGACACATACCAAGTTTTGTAATGATATGCTAATGCATTCAGAAATAAGGCATTAACATTTTATACCCTAATACTGCATTGAAGTCAATGGGAATTTCATGTTTTGTTTTATTATAGCGCTACCAAGAGGCAAAATCCCACCGATTTTTTATGTGTCCTCAGAGTGAGCCCATACATATGTGTGTCGAGTTTGGTGAAAATTTTTCATTTTGTTTTGGAGTTATAGACATTTATATGAAAAACAGGTAAAAATGACTGACACCTGACTTTGATTGAATTTTACTACCCTTACTATCAATATTTTGACATTTGAGCATTAGCGTAGCTATCGACCTATGTTTCCAACTTCTGACGCTGGTTTCGCTTCGATCGGACTAGCGGTTTCAAAGATATCAGCAAACGCTTTTTAAGCGCTAAATTACAACGCTGCACAAACCATACAAAACCTGGCAATTCTGGTATCGTTGGACTCGCAAGGATTCAGGAGCTCAAAAAGTTACTCCCATGAAAATAAGTCAATCTCACCCAAAGTTATAAGCGCTTGAAAAAATTCTCCACTAGGTGGCGCTGTTTCAAACTTCTCAGGCTACTTCAGGGCATCAAGCTGATGACCAATACTGAGTTTCAGTGAATAACTGCTCATGCGTTGATAAAATACAGCATTTTAGCACATAATTCAAAATGGCCGACAGCCAAAATGGCCGACATGGCAAAATTTGATATCAGTCGACTCGCATGAAGCCCTGAATCTAACAATATCATTTTTTATGATTTTTGGACAAACGGTTCAGAAGTTATAAGCAAAATAGCCATTTTTCGTTTCTCCGACCAGTAGGTGGCGCTGCGCCGAAACGCTGCATGTTGCCTCAGGTCATGCTTGTGATGACACGCATCAAGTTTGGTTTGAATACGAGCAAAGCGTTGGGGAGATATTGCCTTTAGTGTGTTTTCGCAAGCGCCACGTGAAATTTGTTCGCACGCTTATTGAAAAACGATTTGACAAATCAACTTGAATTCCATAACTTTTTGTCAGCATGGTCTGATGATGATCTGGTAAAATTTTCGTGCAAAATTGGAGCAACGGCCTAGGAGGAGTTCGCAAAAGTAGATTTTTCAGATAATTCAAAATGGCGGAAAATTTGCATACCGGAAAATGACATCATAGGGTGCAATCGAATCGGCTTGAGCCAAGGAATCAGAGGAAAGAATTTTGTTTCTAGCCCTTATGGTTCAAAAGTTATTAGCATAAACATAAGTAAAATTTTGACAGGTGGTGGCGCTAGAGGGATTGATTTAGAGATTCCTGGGGAATTTGCTTTAGTGACATTTGGGACTATCCTCTATCTGTGTGCCACCTCACAAGTTTTCTGCAAGCTGTCTTATGGGCTGCCATAGACTCAAGAGCGGAAGAAGAAGAATAATAATAAATATAGCTGCAAGCAGCCATTATCGGGGCCAAGCGCAAAGAAGAAGATGAGACATGCCAGCATGGCTGGAAGTGTCAAACCAACTGCAACAATGAGCCATTAAAGACATATTAAGTTGATTTTAGGCAAAATAGCAGTACAAATTTAAATGCAGTCCATAATAATGATTTAATGGTTTATCACTTTGACCAATAGGTGGCACTGTTACTAAACTGATGTGATGTAGTCAGATTGAGGTGACAATGACGCATGCAAAGTTTGGTGTCAATATGTCAAAGCATTGCAGAGATATAGCCTCAAGAGTAATTTTTGCATCATGGCTCAACTCTGTTGCAGTGGTATTTGACAACCGCTTTGTTTATCAACACGAAATCCATAACTCTTGTGCGGCATGGTCCGAAGATTTATACGATTCAATTTTGGTGAAAATTGACAAACGGTCTAGGACGAGTTTGAAAAAGTTGGTTTTTAACAAATAACGAGATGGAGGACAGATAGGTTTGCAAAAAATGGCAAAATTGGTATCCATGTTCTCAGCATGATCCAATGAATGTACTATGACCAGTTTCATTACAATAGGCTAATTGAATCAAAAGTTATTAGCATTTTTGTACATTTTAATACAACTTTTGACCACAAGGTGGAGCTGCCCCAAACGCTTTGTGTACCTTCAGGGCATGGAGCAGAAGACACATACCAAGTTTTGTAATGATATGCTAATGCATTCAGAAATAAGGCATTAACATTTTATACCCTAATACTGCATTGAAGTCAATGGGAATTTCATGTTTTGTTTTATTATAGCGCCACCAAGAGGCAAAATCCCACCAATTTTTTTATGTGTCCTCAGAGTGAGCCCATACATATGTGTGTAGTTTGGTGAAAATGTTTCATTTTGTTTTGGAGTTATAGACATTTATATGAAAAACAGGTACAAAATGACTGACACCTGACTTTGATTGAATTTACTACCCTTACTATCAATATTTTGACATTTGAGCATTAGCGTATAGCTATCGACCTATGTTTCCAACTTCTGACGCTGGTTTCGCTTCGATCGGACTAGCGGTTTCAAAGATATCAGCAAACGCTTTTTAAGCGCTAAATTACAACGCTGCACAAACCATACGCCAAACCTGGCAATTCTGGTATCGTTGGACTCGCAAGGATTCAGGAGCTCAAAAAGTTACTCCCATGAAAATAAGTCAATCTCACCCAAAGTTATAAGCGCTTGAAAAAAATTCTCCACTAGGTGGCGCTGTTTCGAAACTTCTCAGGCTACTTCAGGCATCAAGCTGATGACCAATACTGAGTTTCAGAATAATCCGTTAATGCGCTGATAAAATACAGCATTTTAGCACATAATTCAAAATGGCCGACAGCCAAAATAGCCGACATGGCAAAATTTGATATCAGTCGACTCGGCATGACGCCCTGAATCTAACAAGACCACGTTTATGATTTTTGGACAAACGGTTCAGAAGTTATAAGCAAAAATAGCCATTTTTCGTATCTCCCGACCAGTAGGTGGCGCTGCGCCGAAACGCTGCATGTTGCCTCAGGTCATGCTTGTGATGACAGGTAATAAGTTTGGTTTGAATACGATAAAGCGTTGGGGAGATATTGCCTTTAGTGTGTTTTCGCAAGCGCTACGTGAAAATTTGTTCGCACGCTTATTGAAAACGATTTGACAAATCAACTTGAATTCCATAACTTTTTGTCAGCATGGTCTGTGGATGATCTGGTTCAATTTTCGTGAAAATCGGAGCAACGGCCTAGGAGGAGTTCGCAAAAGTAGATTTTTAGATAACAAAATGGCGGGAAAATTTGCATACCGGAAAATGACATTCGAATCGGCTTGAGCCAAGGAATCAGAGGAAAGAAGAATTTTGTTTCTAGCCCTTATGGTTCAAAAGTTATTAGCATAAACATGAGTCAAACTTTGACTGATGGTGGCGCTAGAGGGATTGAGTTAAAGACTCCAAATTTGTTATAATGACAGCTCAGATTGGCCTCTATGACTGTGCCAAATTTCACAACTTTTTACCATACGGTTCTATGGGCTGCCATAGACTTCCATGGCGGAAGAAGAAGAATAATAATAGCTGCTCCCTAAATATAGCTGCAAGCAGCAATACCGCCAAGCGCAAAGAAGAAGATAAGACATGCCAACGTGGCTGGGAGTGACCACCTGCAACAATTAAGCATTTATTCATGTATCACTTTGACCAATAGGTGGCGCTGTGACCAAATTGATGGGGTGTGGTCAGAGTGAGCTGACAGTGACACATGCACAGTTTGGGGTCAATATGTCAAAACATTGCAGAGATACAACATTAAGAGTCATTTTGGCATCATGCCTCAGCTTCGTCGCTGTGGTAAACAAAACGATTTCATCTATTGATGTGAAATCCATAACTCTTTGTCGGGATGGTCTGAAGATGATACGATTTGATTTTGGTGAAAATTGGACAAACGGTCTAGGAAGAGTTGGAAAAAGTATGTTTTTAACCAATAACAAGATGGAGGACAGGAAGTTTGGCTAAATATGGCAAAATTGGTATCTAAGCTTTTGCTATGACCCAATGAATGTATAATGACCAGTTTCATTACAATGGGCTAATTTAATCAAAAGTTATAAGCATTTCAAAAATATATATATACATTTTGACCACAAGGTGGCGCTGCCCTGAAACTTTTTGAGCACCTCCAAAGCACGGTCCCAAAGACACATATAGAGTTTCAGAGTGATACGGCAAAAAAATTCATCCACTAGGTGGCGCTGTTTTGAAACTTCACAGGCTCCTTCAGGGCATCGTGATGATGACCCATATCAAGTTTCAGAATAATCCAATCATGCATTCATAAGATACAACATTTTAGCAAATAATTCAAACTGGCCGACAGCTACAATTGGTGATATGGTAAAATGAGATATCAGTTGACTCGCCATGTCAGCACGCATCGAACGAGACCACATTTATGATTTTTGGATAAACCCATCAGATGTTATAAGCCAAAATAGCCATTTTTCGTATCTCCGACCAGTAGGTGGCGCTGTGCCAAACGCTGCATGTTGCCCCAGGTCATGCTTGTGATGACACGCATCAAGTTTGGTTTGAATACGATAAAGCGCTGGGGAGATATTGCCTTTAGTGTGTTTTCGCAAGCGCCACGTAAAATTTGTCCGCCGCTTATCAAAAACGGTTTGACAATCAACTTGAATTCCATAACTTTTTGTTGTCATGGTCTGAAGATGATCTGCAAAATTTTCATGCAAATTGGAGCAACGGCCTAGGAGGAGTTCGCAAAGTAGGTTTTTCAGATAATTCAAAATGGCGGGAAAATTTGCATACCGGAAAATGACGACATAGGGTGCAATCGAATCGGCTTGAGCCAAGGAATCAGAGGAAAAAAGAATTTTGTTTCTAGCTCTTAGGGGTCAAAAGTTATTAGCATAAACATGAGTGAAACTTTGACAGGTGGTGGCGCTAGAGGTATTGAGTTAAAGACTCCAAATTTGTTATAATGACAGCTCAGATTGGCCTCTATGAGTGTGCCAAATTTCACAACTTTTTACCATACGGTTCTATGGGCTGCCATAGACTCAAGAGCGGAAGAAGAAGAAGAAGAATAATAATAATAATAATAATAAATATAGCTGCAAGCAGCCATTATCGGGGCCAAGCGCAAAGAAGAAGATGAGACATGCCAGCATGGCTGGAAGTGTCAAACCAACTGCAACAATGAGCCATTAAAGACATATTAAGTTGATTTTAGGCAAAATAGCAGTACAAATTTAAATGCAGTCCATAATAATGATTTAATGGTTTATCACTTTCGACCAATAGGTGGCACTGTTACTAAAACTGATGTGATGTAGTCAGATTGAGGTGACAATGACGCATGCAAAGTTTGGTGTCAATATGTCAAAGCATTGCAGAGATATAGCCTCAAGAGTAATTTTTGCATCATGGCTCAACTCTGTTGCAGTGGTATTTGACAACCGCTTTGTTTATCAACACGAAATCCATAACTCTTGTCGGCATGGTCCGAAGATCGATACGATTCAATTTTGGTGAAAATTGGACAAACGGTCTAGGACGAGTTTGAAAAAGTTGGTTTTTAACAAATAACGAGATGGAGGACAGAAAGGTTTGCAAAAAATGGCAAAATTGGTATCCATGTTCTCAGCATGATCCAATGAATGTACTATGACCAGTTTCATTACAATAGGCTAATTGAATCAAAAGTTATTAGCATTTTTGTACATTTTAATACAACTTTTGACCACAAGGTGGCGCTGCCCCGAAACGTTTTGTGTACCTTCAGGACATGGAGCAGAAGACACATACCAAGTTTTGTAATGATATGCTAATGCATTCGAAAATAAGGCATTAACATTTTATACCCTAATACTGCATTGAAGTCAATGGGAATTTCATGTTTTGTTTTATTATAGCGCCACCAAGAGGCAAAATCCCACCAATTTTTTTATGTGTCCTCAGAGTGAGCCCATACATATGTGTGTCGAGTTTGGTGAAAATGTTTCATTTTGTTTTGGAGTTATAGACATTTATATGAAAAACAGGTAAAAATGACTGACACCTGACTTTGATTGAATTTTACTACCCTTACTATCAATATTTTGACATTTGAGCATTAGCGTATAGCTATCGACCTATGTTTCGAACTTCTGACGCTGGTTTCGCTTTCGATCGACCAGCGGTTTCAAAGATATCAGCAAACATTTTTAAGCGCTTAAATTACAACGCTGCACAAACCATATGCCAAACCTGGCAAGTCTGGTATCGTTGGACTCGCAAGGATTCAGGAGCTCAAAAAGTTACTCCCATGAAAATAAGTCAATCTCACCCAAAGTTATAAGCGTTGAAAAAATTTTCTCCACTAGGTGGCGCTGTTTCAAACTTCTCAGGCTACTTCAGGGCATCAAGCTGATGACCAATACTGAGTTTCAGAACAACTGCTCATGCTGATAAAATACAGCATTTTAGCACATAATTCAAAATGGCCGACAGCCAAAATGGCCGACATGGCAAAATTTGATATCAGTCGACTCGCATGACGCCTGAATCTAACAAGACCACGCTTATGATTTTTGGACAAACGGTTCAGAAGTTATAAGCAAAATAGCCATTTTTCGTATCTCCCGACCAGTAGGTGGCGCTGCGCCAAACGCTGCATGTTGCCTCAGGTCATGCTTGTGATGACACGCACAAGTTTGGTTTGAATACGATAAAGCCGCTGGGGAGATATTGCCTTTAGTGTGTTTTCGCAAGCGCTACGTGAAAATTTGTTCGCACGTTTATTGAAAACGATTTGACAAATCAACTAATTCATCTGTTTCAGTGGAAAATCGGAGCAACGCCTAGGAGGAGTTCGCAAAAGTAGATTTTTTAGATAATTCAAAATGGCGGGAAAATTTGCATACCGGAAAATGACATCATAGGGTGTATTCGAATCGGCTTGAGCCAAGGAATCAGAGGAAAGAAGAATTTTGTTTCTAGCCCTTATGGTTCAAAAGTTATTAGCATAAACATGAGTCAAACTTTGGACTGATGGTGGCGCTAGAGGGATTGATTTAAAGACTCCAAATTTGTTATAGTGACAGATCAGATTGGCCTCTATGAGTGTGCCAAATTTCACAACTTTACCATACGGTTCTTTAGGGCTGCCATAGACTTCATGGCAAGAAGAAGAATAATAATAATAAGAACGAATTCAATAGGTGCCTTCGCACCTTCGGTGCTTGGCCCCTAATAATAATAATAAGAACGGAACGGATACAATAGGTGCCTCAGGTGCTTGGCTCTAAATATAGCTGCAAGCAGCAATACCGGGGCCAAGCGCAAAGAAGAAGATAAGACATGCCAACGTGGCTGGGAGTGACCAGCTGCAACAATTAAGCATTTATTGATGTATCACTTTGACCAATAGGTGGCGCTGTGACTAAATTGATGTGGTGTGGTCAGAGTGAGCTGACAATGACATGCATTGATTGGTGTCGATATGTCAAAACATTGCAGAGATAAAACCTTAAGAGTCATTTTGGCATCATGCCTCAGCTTATTCGCTGGTAAACAAAAACGATTTCATCAATTGATGTGAAATCCATAACTCTGTGTCGGGATGGTCTGAAGATGATACGATTTGATTTTAGTGAAAATTGGACAAACGGTCTAAGAAGAGTTGGGAAAAGTATGTTTTTAACCAATAACAAGATGGAGGACAGGAAGTTTGGCTAAATATGGCAAAATTGGTATCTAAGCTTTTACATGACCCAATGAATGTATAATGACCAGTTTCATTACAATGGGCTAATTTAATCAAAAGTTATAAACATTTAAAAATATATAAATACATTTTGACTACAAGGTGGCGCTGCCTGAAACTTTTTGAGCAACTTCAAAGCACGGTCCCAAAGACACGCACAGAGTTTCAGAATGATACGGCAAAAAATAAAATTCATCCACTAGGTGGCGCTGTTTTGAAACTTCTCAGGCTCTTCAGGGCATCGTGATGATGACCCATACCAAGTTTCAGAATAATCCAATCATGCTCATAAGATACAGCATTTTAGCAAATAATTCAAACTGGTCAGTTGAAATTGGTGTTATGTTAAAATCGATATCAGTTGACTCAGCATGTCAGCACACATTGAACGAGACCACATTTATGATTTTTGACAAACCCATCAGAAGTTATAAGCCAAAATAGGCATTTTTCGTATCTCCGACCAGTAGGTGGCGAAAACGCTGCATGTTGCCTCAAGTCATGCTTGTGATGACACCTACCAAGTTTGGTTTGAATATGATAAAGCATTGCAGAGATATTGCCTTTAGTGTGTTTTCGCAAGCGCTTTGTAAAATTTGTTCGCACGCTTATTAAAAACGATTTGATCAATCAAACTTGAGTTCCATAACTTTTTGTCAGCATGGTCTGAGGATGATCTGGTTAAATTTTCGTGAAAATTGGAGCAACGGCCTAGGAGGAGTTCGCAAAAGTAGGTTTTTCAGATAATTCAAAATGGCGGGAAAATTTGCATACCGGAAAATGACGTCACAGGGTGCAATCGAATCGGCTTGAGCCAAGGAATCAGAGGAAAAAAGAATTTTGTTTCTAGCCACCAGGATTCAAAAGTTATTAGCATAAACACAAGTGAAACTTTGGACAGGTGGTGGCGCTAGAGGGATTGATTTAGAGACTCAAAATTTGCTTTAGTGACAGTTGGGACTATCCTATATCTGTGTGCCAAATTTCACAAGTTTCCATACGGTTCTATGGGCTGCCATAGACTTAAGAGCGAAGAAGAAGAATAATAATAATATAGCTGCAAGCAGCCATTATCGGGCCAAGCGCAAAGAAGAAGATGAGACATGCCAGCATGGCTGGAAGTGTCAAACCAACTGCAACAATGAGCCATTAAAGACATATTAAGTTGATTTTAGGCAAAATAGCAGTACAAATTTAAATGCAGTCCATAATAATGATTTAATGGTTTATCACTTTCGACCAATAGGTGGCACTGTTACGAAACTGATGTGATGTAGTCAGATTGAGGTGACAATGACGCATGCAAAGTTTGGTGTCAATATGTCAAAGCATTGCAGAGATATAGCCTCAAGAGTAATTTTTGCATCATGGCTCAACTCTGTTGCAGTGGTATTTGACAACCGCTTTGTTTATCAACACGAAATCCATAACTCTTTGTCGGCATGGTCCAAGATTTATACGATTCAATTTTGGTGAAAATTGACAAACGGTCTAGGACGAGTTTGAAAAAGTTGGTTTTTAACAAATAACGAGATGGAGGACAGACAGGTTTGCAAAAAAATGGCAAAATCGGTATCCATGTTCTCAGCATGATCCAATGAATGTACTATGCCCAGTTTCATTACAATAGGCTAATTGAATCAAAAGTTATTAGCATTTTTGTACATTTTAATACAACTTTTGACTACAAGGTGGCGCTGCCTCAAACGTTTTGTGTACCTTCAGGGCATGGAGCAGAAGACACATACCAAGTTTTGTAATGATATGCTAATGCATTCAGAAATAAGGCATTAACATTTTATACCCTAATACTGCATTGAAGTCAATGGGAATTTCATGTTTTGTTTTATTATAGCGCCACCAAGAGGCAAAATCCCACCAATTTTTTTATGTGTCCTCAGAGTGAGCCCATACATATGTGTGTCGAGTTTGGTGAAAATGTTTCATTTTGTTTTGGAGTTATAGACATTTATATGAAAAACAGGTAAAAATGACTGACACCTGACTTTGATTGAATTTTACTACCCCTTACTATCAATATTTTGACATTTGAGCATTAGCGTATAGCTATCGACCTATGTTTCCGAACTTCTGACGCTGGTTTCGCTTCGATCGGACTAGCGTTTCAAAGATATCAGCAAACGCTTTTTAAGCGCTTAAATTACAACGCTGCACAAACCATACGCCAAACCTGGCAATTCTGGTATCGTTGGACTCGCAAGGATTCAGGAGCTCAAAAAGTTACTCCCATGAAAATAAGTCAATCTCACCCAAAGTTATAAGCGCTTGAAAAAATTCTCCACTAGGTGGCGCTGTTTCGAAACTTCTCAGGCTACTTCAGGCATCAAGCTGATGACCAATACTGAGTTTCAGAATAACTGCTCATGCGTTGATAAAATACAGCATTTTAGCACATAATTCAAAATGGCCGACAGCCAAAATGGCCGACATGGCAAAATTTGATATCAGTCGACTCGCATGACGCCCTGAATCTAACAAGACCACGCTTATGATTTTGGACAAACGGTTCAGAAGTTATAAGCAAAAATAGCCATTTTTCGTATCTCCGACCAGTAGGTGGCGCTGCGCCAAAACGCTGCATGTTGCCTCAGGTCATGCTTGTGATGACACGCACCAAGTTTGGTTTGAATTCGACAAAGCATTGCAGAGATATTGCCTTTAGTGTGTTTTCGCAAGCGCCACGTAAAATTCTGTTCGCATGTTTATTTGAAAACGATTTGACAAATCAACTTGAATTCCATAACTTTTGTCAGCATGGTCTGAGGATGATCTGGTTCAATTTTCGTGAAAATCGGAGCAACGGCCTAGGAGGAGTTTGAAAAAGTAGATTTTTAGATAATTCAAAATGGCGGGAAAATTTGCATACCGGAAAATGACACCATAGGATGTATTCGAATCGGCTTGAGCCAAGGAATCAGAGGAAAGAAGAATTTTGTTTCTAGCCCTTATGGTTCAAAAGTTATTAGCATAAACATGAGTGAAAGTTTGACAGGTGGTGGCGCTAGAGGGATTGAGTTAGAGGCACCAAATTTGCTTATAGTGACAGCTCAGACTGGCCTCTATGAGTGTGCCAAATTTCACAACTTTACCATACGGTTCTATGGGCTGCCATAGACTCCAATGGCGGAAGCAGAATAATAATAAATATAGCTGCAAGCAGCCATTATCGCCCAAGCAAAGAAGAAGATGAGACATGCCAGCATGGCTGGAAGTGTCAAACCAACTGCAACAATGAGCCATTAAAGACATATTAAGTTGATTTTAGGCAAAATAGCAGTACAAATTTAAATGCAGTCCATAATAATGATTTAATGGTTTATCACTTTCGACCAATAGGTGGCACTGTTACGAAACTGATGTGATGTAGTCAGATTGAGGTGACAATGACGCATGCAAAGTTTGGTGTCAATATGTCAAAGCATTGCAGAGATATAGCCTCAAGAGTAATTTTTTCATCATGGCTCAACTCTGTTGCAGTGGTATTTGACAACCGCTTTGTTTATCAACACTAAATCCATAACTCTTTGTCGGCATGGTCCGAAGATTACGATTCAATTTTGGTGAAAATTGACAAACGGTCTAGGAAGAGTTTGAAAAAGTTGGTTTTTAACAAATAACGAGATGGAGGACAGATAGGTTTGCAAAAATGGCAAAATTGGTATCCATGTTCTCAGCATGATCCAATGAATGTACTATGACCAGTTTCATTACAATAGGCTAATTGAATCAAAAGTTATTAGCATTTTTGTACATTTTAATACAACTTTTGACTACAAGGTGGCGCTGCCCTCAAACGTTTTGTGTACCTTCAGGGCATGGAGCAGAAGACACATACCAAGTTTTGTAATGATATGCTAATGCATTCGTAAAATAAGGCATTAACATTTTATACCCTAATACTGCATTGAAGTCAATGGGAATTTCATGTTTTGTTTTATTATAGCGCCACCAAGAGGCAAAATCCCACCAATTTATGTGTCCTCAGAGTGAGCCCATACATATGTGTGTCGAGTTTGGTGAAAATGTTTCATTTTGTTTTGGAGTTATAGACATTTATATGAAAAACAGGTAAAAATGACTGACACCTGACTTTGATTGAATTTACTACCCTTACTATCAATATTTTGACATTTGAGCATTAGCATATAGCTATCGACCTATGTTTCCGAACTTCTGACGCTGGTTTCGCTTCGATCGACTAGCGGTTTCAAAGATATCAGCAAACGCTTTTTTAAGCGCTTAAATTACAACGCTGCACAAACCATACGTAAACCTGGCAATTCTGGTATCGTTGGACTCGCAAGGATTCAGGAGCTCAAAAAGTTACTCCCATGAAAATAAGTCAATCTCACCCAAAGTTATAAGCGCTTGAAAAAAAATTCTCCACTAGGTGGCGCTGTTTCGAAACTTCTCAGGCTACTTCAGGCATCAAGCTGATGACCAATACTGAGTTTCAGAATAACTGTTCATGCTGATAAAATACAGCATTTTAGCACATAATTCAAAATGGCCGACAGCCAAAATGGCCGATATGGCAAAATTTGATATCAGTCGACTCGCATGACGCCTGAATCTAACAAGACCACGCTTATGATTTTGGACAAACGGTTCAGAAGTTATAAGCAAAATAGCCATTTTTCGTATCTCCGACCAGTAGGTGGCGCTGCGCCAAACGCTGCATGTTGCCTCAGGTCATGCTTGTGATGACACGCACCAAGTTTGGTTTGAATACGATAAAGCGTTGCAGAGATATTGCCTTTAGTGTGTTTTCGCAAGCACTATGTAAAATTTGTTCGCACGTTTATTGAAAACGATTTGACAAATCAACTTGAATTCCATAACTTTTTGTCAGCATGGTCTGAGGATGATTTGGTTCAATTTTCGTGGAAAATCGGAGCAACGGCCTAGGAGGAGTTCGCAAAAGTAGATTTTTCAGAAAATTCAAAATGGCGGGAAAATTTGCATACCGGAAAATGACATCATAGGGTGTATTCGAATCGGCTTGAGCCAAGGAATCAGAGGAAAGAAGAATTTTGTTTCTAGCCATTATGGTTCAAAAGTTATTAGCATAAACATGAGTCAAACTTTGGACTGATGGTGGCGCTAGAGGGATTGAGTTAAAGACTCCAAATTTGTTATAATGACAGCTCAGATTGGCCTCTATGAGTGTGCCAAATTTCACAACTTTTACCATACGGTTCTATGGGCTGCCATAGACTTCATGGAAGAAGAAGAATAATAATAATAAGGGTGCTTGGCCCCTAATAACAAGCAGCAATACCGGGGCCAAGCGCAAAGAAGAAGATAAGACATGCCAACGTGGCTGGGAGTGACCAGCTGCAACAATTAAGCATTTATTGATGTATCACTTTTGACCAATAGGTGGCGCTGTGACTAAATTGATGTGGTGTGGTCAGAGTGAGCTGACAATGACACATGCATTGATTGGTGTCGAATATGTCAAAACATTGCAGAGATAAAACCTTAAGAGTCATTTTGGCATCATGCCTCAGCTTCGTCGCTGTGGTAAACAAAAACGATTTCATCAATTGATGTGAAATCCATAACTCTTTGTCGGGATGGTCTGAAGATGATACGATTTGATTTTGGTGAAAATTGGACAAACGGTCTAGGAAGAGTTGGAAAAAGTATGTTTTTAACCAATAACAAGATGGAGGACAGGAAGTTTGGCTAAATATGGCAAAATTGGTATCTAAGCTTTTGCTATGACCCAATGAATGTATAATGACCAGTTTCATTACAATGGGCAAATTTAATCAAAAGCTATAAACATTTAAAAAATAAATAAATACATTTTGACCACAAGGTGGCGCTGCCCTGAAACTTTTGAGCAACTTCAAAGCACGGTCCCAAAGACACATATAGAGTTTCAGAATGATACGGCAAAATAAAATTATCCACTAGGTGGCGCTGTTTTGAAACTTCTCAGGCTCTTCAGGGCATCGTGATGATGACCCATACCAAGTTTCAGAATAATCCAATCATGCTCATAAGATACAGCATTTTAGCAAATAATTCAAACTGGCCAGTTGAAATTGGTGATATGTTAAAATCGGATATCAGTTGACTCAGCATGTCAGCACACATTGAACGAGACCACATTTATGATTTTGGACAAACCCATCAGAAGTTATAAGCCAAAATAGGCCATTTTTCGTATCTCCGACCAGTAGGTGGCGCTGCGCCAAACGCTGCATGTTGCCTCAGGTCATGCTGTTGATGACACCTACCAAGTTTGGTTTGAATACGATAAAGCGTTGGGGAGATATTGCCTTTAGTGTGTTTTCGCAAGCGCCAGAAAATTTGTTCGCACGCTTATTAAAAACGATTTGACGAATAAACTTGAATTCCATAACTTTTGTCACCATGGTCTGAGGATGATCTGGTTAAATTTTCGTGTAAATCGGAGCAACGGCCTAGGAGGAGTTTGCAAAAGTAGGTTTTTCAGAAAATTCAAAATGGCGGGAAAATTTGCATACCGGAAAATGACGTCACAGGGTGCAATCGAATCGGCTTGAGCCAAGGAATCAGAGGAAAAAGAATTTTGTTTCTAGCCACCAGGTTCAAAAGTTATTAGCATAAACACAAGTGAAACTTTGGACAGGTGGTGGCGCTAGAGGGATTGATTTAGAGACTCAAAATTTGCTTTAGTGACAGTTGGGACTATCCTATATCTGTGTGCCAAATTTCACAAGTTTTTACCATACGGTTCTATGGGCTGCCATAGACTCAAGAGCGAAGAAGAATAATAATAATAAATATAGCTGCAAGCAGCCATTATCGCCAAGCGCAAAGAAGAAGATGAGACATGCCAGCATGGCTGGAAGTGTCAAACCAACTGCAACAATGAGCCATTAAAGACATATTAAGTTGATTTTAGGCAAAATAGCAGTACAAATTTAAATGCAGTCCATAATAATGATTTAATGGTTTATCACTTTCGACCAATAGGTGGCACTGTTACGAAACTGATGTGATGTAGTCAGATTGAGGTGACAATGACGCATGCAAAGTTTGGTGTCAATATGTCAAAGCATTGCAGAGATATAGCCTCAAGAGTAATTTTTGCATCATGGCTCAACTCTGTTGCAGTGGTATTTGACAACCGCTTTGTTTATCAACACGAAATCCATAACTCTTTGTCGGCATGGTCCAAGATTTATACGATTCAATTTTGGTGAAAATTGGACAAACGGTCTAGGACGAGTTTGAAAAAGTTGGTTTTTAACAAATAACGAGATGGAGGACAGATAGGTTTGCAAAAATGGCAAAATTGGTATCCATGTTCTCAGCATGATCCAATGAATGTACTATGACCAGTTTCATTACAATAGGCTAATTGAATCAAAAGTTATTAGCATTTTTGTACATTTTAATACAACTTTTGACTACAAGGTGGCGCTGCCCCGAAACGCTTTTGTGTACCTTCAGGGCATGGAGCAGAAGACACATACCAAGTTTTGTAATGATATGCTAATGCATTCAAAATAAGGCATTAACATTTTATACCCTAATACTGCATTGAAGTCAATGGGAATTTCATGTTTTGTTTTATTATAGCGCCACCAAGAGGCAAAATCCCACCAATTTTTTTATGTGTCCTCAGAGTGAGCCCATACATATGTGTGTCGAGTTTGGTGAAAATGTTTCATTTTGTTTTGGAGTTATAGACATTTATATGAAAAACAGGTAAAAATGACTGACACCTGACTTTGATTGAATTTACTACCCCTTACTATCAATATTTTGACATTTGAGCATTAGCGATAGCTATCGACCTATGTTTCCGAACTTCTGACGCTGGTTTCGCTTTCGATCGGACTAGCGGTTTCAAAGATATCAGCAAACGCTTTTTAAGCGCTAAATTACAACGCTGCACAAACCATAATAAACCTGGCAAGTCTGGTATCGTTGGACTCGCAAGGATTCAGGAGCTCAAAAAGTTACTCCCATGAAAATAAGTCAATCTCACCCAAAGTTATAAGCGCTTGAAAAAAATTCTCCACTAGGTGGCGCTGTTTGAAACTTCTCAGGCTACTTCAGGGCATCAAGATGATGACCAATACTGAGTTTCAGAATAACTGCTCATGTGTTGATAAAATACAGCATTTTAGCACATAATTCAAAATGGCCGACAGCCAAAATGGCCGACATGGCAAAATTTGATATCAGTCGACTCGCATGACGCCTGAATCTAACAAGACCATTTTTATGATTTTTGGACAAACGGTTCAGAAGTTATAAGCCAAAATAGCCATTTTTCGTATCTCCGACCAGTAGGTGGCGCTGCGCCGAAACGCTGCATGTTGCCTCAGGTCATGCTTGTGATGACACGTACCAAGTTTGGTTTGAATACGATAAAGCGTTGGGGAGATATTGCCTTTAGTGTGTTTTCGCAAGCGCCACGTGAAAATTTGTTCGCACGCTTATTGAAAAACGATTTGACAAATCAACTTGAATTCCATAACTTTTTGTCAGCATGGTCTGAGGATGATCTGGTTCAATTTTCGTGAAAATCGGAGCAACGGCCTAGGAGGAGTTCGCAAAGTAGGTTTTTAGATAATTCAAAATGGCGGGAAAATTTGCATACCGGAAAATGACATCATAGGGTGTATTCGAATCGGCTTGAGCCAAGGAATCAGAGGAAAGAATTTTGTTTCTAGCCCTTATGGTTCAAAAGTTATTACCATAAACATGAGTCATTTTTGGACAGGTGGTGGCGCTAGAGGGATTGAGTTAAAGACTCAAATTTGTTATAATGACAGCTCAGATTGGCCTCTATGAGTGTGCCAAATTTCACAACTTTTTACCATACGGTTCTATGGGCTGCCATAGACTCAAGAGCGGAAGAAGAAGAAGAATAATAATAAGAACGAACGGAAACAATAGGTGCCTCAAGATTGCTTGGCCCCTAAATATAGCTGCAAGCAGCCATTATCGGGGCCAAGCGCAAAGAAGAAGATGAGACATGCCAGCATGGCTGGAAGTGTCAAACCAACTGCAACAATGAGCCATTAAAGACATATTAAGTTGATTTTAGGCAAAATAGCAGTACAAATTTAAATGCAGTCCATAATAATGATTTAATGGTTTATCACTTTCGACCAATAGGTGGCACTGTTACGAAACTGATGTGATGTAGTCAGATTGAGGTGACAATGACGCATGCAAAGTTTGGTGTCAATATGTCAAAGCATTGCAGAGATATAGCCTCAAGAGTAATTTTTGCATCATGGCTCAACTCTGTTGCAGTGGTATTTGACAACCGTTTTGTTTATCAACACGAAATCCATAACTCTTTGTCGGCATGGTCCGAAGACGATACGATTCAATTTTGGTGAAAATTGGACAAACGGTCTAGGACGAGTTTGAAAAAGTTGGTTTTTAACAAATAACGAGATGGAGGACAGATAGGTTTGCAAAAAATGGCAAAATTGGTATCCATGTTCTCAGCATGATCCAATGAATGTACTATGACCAGTTTCATTACAATAGGCTAATTGAATCAAAAGTTATTAGCATTTTTGTACATTTTAATACAACTTTTGACCACAAGGTGGCGCTTGCCCTGAAACTTTTGAGCACCTCCAAAGCACGGTCCCAAAGACACATATAGAGTTTCAGAGTGATACGGCAAAAAAATTCATCCACTAGGTGGCGCTGTTTTGAAACTTCACAGGCTCCTTCAGGGCATCGTGATGATGACCCATATCTTTCAGAATAATCCAATCATGCATTCATAAGATACAACAATTTAGCAAATAATTCAAACTGGCCGACAGCTACAATTGGTGATATGGTAAAATGAGATATCAGTTGACTCGCCATGTCAGCACGCATCGAACGAGACCACATTTATGATTTTTGGATAAACCCATCAGATGTTATAAGCCAAAATAGCCATTTTTCGTATCTCCGGACCAGTAGGTGGCGCTGTGCGAAACGCTGCATGTTGCCTCAGGTCATGCTTGTGATGACACGTACCAAGTTTGGTTTGAATACGATAAAGCGTTGGGGAGATATTGCCTTTAGTGTGTTTTCGCAAGCGCTACGTAAAATTTGTCCGCGCGTTTATCAAAAACGGTTTGATTTAATCAACTTGAATTCCATAACTTTTTGTTGTCATGGTCTGAAGATGATCTGGTAAAATTTTCATGCAAATTGGAGCAACGGCCTAGGAGGAGTTCGCAAAAGTAGGTTTTTCAGATAATTCAAAATGGCGGGAAAATTTGCATACCGGAAAATGACGACATAGGGTGCAATCGAATCGGCTTGAGCCAAGGAATCAGAGGAAAAAAGAATTTTGTTTCTAGCTCTTAGGGGTCAAAAGTTATTAGCATAAACATGAGTCAAACTTTGGACAGGTGGTGGCGCTAGAGGGATTGAGTTAAAGACTCCAAATTTGTTATAATGACAGCTCAGATTGGCCTCTATGAGTGTGCCAAATTTCACAACTTTTTACCATACGGTTCTATGGGCTGCCATAGACTCAAGAGCGGAAGAAGAAGAAGAAGAATAATAATAATAATAATAATAATAATAATAATAATAAGAACGGGAACGGATACAATAGGTGCCTCCGCACCTTCGGTGCTTGGCCCCTAATAATAATAATAATAATAAGAACGGGAACGGATACAATAGGTGCCTCGCACCTTCGGTGCTTGGCCCCTAATAAGAACGGGAACGGATACAATAGGTGCCTCCGCACCTTCGGTGCTTGGCCCCTAATAATAAGAACGGGAACGGATACAATAGGTGCCTCCGCACCTTCGGTGCTTGGCCCCTAATAAGAACGAACGATACAATAGGTGCCTCCGCACCTTCGGTGCTTGGCCCCTAATGATTCATCTATGCACATCATTATTAAATAACGCCTGATGATGACATCATAACTGATGATGTGTTTACTGGCGTGAGGGCGGGGCAACCCGTCACTCACATGAGATCCACCAATAGAAAACCACAACCATCCAATCAATTCCCATTGGACAAAATCAAGTCCAACTCTACATTTGTTCTTGTTTGTGAAGCCATTTCACTGGGATATACACGTCACAATAGAGAAGAAATGTCCTTCTCCGAGACAGAAAAATCACCAACACGCAACAACTTCAAGGATTCTCATCTCATCTCTAAATTCAGTTATTAAAAAGCCTCATGCTTCAATTGCACCCAAATCTAGAACACAAACATCTGATTTGAGTGAAGAGACATTTAGCATTCAGTCATTCAAGCCAGCCTAGTCTGAGTTCAGGCTGATGGAAAAATGAACAAAACAAAAACAGCAACGTTACATAACCTGGCAATAAAGGACTCTATGTGAGCTCAACACACGACAAACGTCATAGGAAACTGAACTCATTTATTTGAAAAAACAACAAAATAAAAAGGTAAAAAAACAGCTATCCAAGGAATCCCACTTTCTGTCGTTTGTTGCCAAGACTTTCTTCTTTCTGCAGTAGTTCCATGAGCGGCGCATGAAGAGTCTTTCCCACACGCTTCCCGGCCTAAGACACCAACATCATCACAGTGAGCAGATCAGCCAGGTCACAGGTCACAGGTCACACAGTGTGCAGAAATACAAGCTCAGACTGTCTGATGGACATCACACATATAAACCACACGCGCTGGAGGAAACGCTCTAATACACAAACTCCAGTGTGTAAAAGTTGAACTCTATAACATCTACTGTATTATATCTGATACGTTAATCAATTTAAGGCCTCAAAATGATCAGCATGATCAAAACTTTGATAGATCATTTTTGAGGAAGTAAAATGCATTTTAGTAACAGTCTAAAAACATTTCCCTGCGGCTAGTGCTTCATGTGTCTTTTTGCCGTGAAATCTTTACTGATTTTTTATAAAGCAAACATAAGAATAACTTTTACTGTATATTGTTAGATGAACTGAAGCGACTTATCCATACAGGAATATCCATATTGCCTCCTTTCACCAAATAAAATACAGAGATCAAAACATAAATGAAGTCTTTAAATATCATCTTACTACGGCATATTATTGAAAAATATAGAGACAACTGATATTTATATGCATTTTATCTCTGTTATGCTGATATAAAGATCTCATTGATTTACATTACAAGCATCAGAATTGACATAAACATTTATTTCCATATAAATATCAGCCAATGCGATTGCATATATCTGCTTAGTTTGACATTTTTTCCCTCTATTTTCTCACTATATCATACTATATAAGCCATAAAAGTCTGATGAATGATACTTTTAATGATGCATACGCAAACTTTCTTGTGGTATAATTTGTCTAAAGGTTCAATAAACAATAAAATGAAAGATTTTTCTGTCAGGCTTTACAGGTTTAGGGATTTGAACAAACTCCTCCTTCTAAATAGGAGTAAAAGTGATGCCTTAGCAAAGACTTCTTATAAGATCAAGTTTAAAACTACTGTGGGAAAAAATGATCTGACCTCGGTCATCTCAAAGATACTCTCCGGGTCCAGACTTCCTCTTCCCATCTTCCTGACGCATGTGACCATTCCTTTGTGTGTGACTGATATCAGGAGACTGGCCACAGAACAGGCCTTTTCCTGCAGTGTGGCGTCCACCACGTGTCTGTGACCAATCTGAAGGACACAAACACAAATGATATAAAGTTACATGAACACATAACTGAATAGGTGTGTTTGACTTGAAGTGGTGCTGCGCAGACCGATCGGTGTATGACATCAAAATACAGCAAGAGCTATTTAAAAGCATATGGAGCCATCTGATATGACACGAGGAGAGTGGTGCATTGTGGGTAATGTCCCAGGCTTTGCTGTACCTTGCACAGGGTTACGATGCACGGCACATTCTCCACATTGATTCGCATGCAATCGTACGGGTCGTCTGACAGCTCGATCTCCTTCCCGCCCTCCTCATCCTCAGATATGTGCACTTTGGGGATTCTGTTTCGGAAAAGGGATGAGCTTACATTTCTCGTGACTCATTTAGGGTTTTCACAACATTTAACCAGTGAATTTCAATCAACATTTTGAATTATGATTAAAGCATAAAAATATATTTTTATAGTGGATTGACCGTTGGAATCATTGGAATTTATATGATTTAATGGTTTAACTTTTAAGTATAAATATTTTCATAACAAAACAAAAATATGTCCTGAAACATACTAAATAACTGCTTAAAAACTACTGTAGAATATAATTAATAATATACATATTCACCAAAGAAAGTTGGTATTGTTGACAACAACTATTACATTTTTTTGTTTAATTAAATAAAGCTGAAATAAAATATAAATATTAGATGAGAAACTTTAAAATGAGAAATTTTGCTTGCATTAAATAAGTATAAGTACTAAAATTACTAAAACTATATAAAATAATAATGCTTAATAGAAATATTAAACATGACAAAATGACAAAAAACACATCAAATGATTAAAACAAATAAAAACTGAAAACATGAAGTATTAAAATTACTAAATAAAAGTGCATATAAATGAATAAAAAACTAAAATGACAACTGAAAATATACAAATAAAAGCCAATTCAAAATATGATATAATAATATGATATAAATAATACTAAAATAACCAGATTTCCTGATGGGAAGCTCACAGTTCTGATGAGAGTAACTGACCGTGTATTAAACAGAGCAGCTTTGATTGCGATGGATATGGCGTCAAACAGGTTTCCGTCACACTGCAGCAGCTGTCCACACAATCATGCATTTATATGAAGAATAAACCAACAGCGTTTAGACGTCACATTATTTCATGGCATTTAATGAACTCTCAGGATGCTGTGTGACTTGTGTTCACTCACCAGCACGTCCACGTACAGCACCCAGCAGTTCTCCCCCGGGCAGATGCAGAGGGAGCGCAGGTCCACGCTGTGCCTGTTGTTGAACACTTTATAGAGTACGTTACTAAGCTCCACCCCCAGCTCCTCCCCACCACGCCCCTCAAACTCCGGAGTGGCGTTTGCTGAGCTGCAAAAGAAATGCCAAGCAATTTATACACATCAGGAAGGCTAGAAAACTGAACTGTCATATAAACATGCATCTATGGGTGTTCACTGCTAATTTGCATATTTATACACTGAAGTACCAGCTCAATTATGTACATACCTCGACATATACTGTATGTGCTAAACTGGCTAATAAATTGCATACTGTCTTATTAATTGTGTTGTATCTTATTCATTAATCATTGGAATTTTTGTGTCTTAATAGTTCAACTTTTGAATATAAATAAATATATTCAAAACAAAAAATGTCCTGAGATATACTAAATATTGCTCTATGAAAGCTTGTTTCTGCCACAGAATAAAAAATAAAAAAAGGTTATTGCAATTGCTTTTTATCTCACAATTCTGACTTTTTTCTCAAAATTGCACGCTATAAAGTCAGAATTGTTTTTTCTCCCTCAGAATTGGACTTTATATCTCACAAATTTGAGAAAAGTCAGAATTGCGAGTTATAATGTCAGAATTGTGAGATATAAACTTTATATCTTTCAATTCTGACTTTATAACACACAATTCGGAGAAAAAAGTCAGAATTGCGAGATAAAATATATATATTTTTTAATTGTTTTATTCCGTGGCAGAAACGAGCTTCCATAAAGTACTGCCTAAAAATAACAAACCTAGTTTTTAAAAAAATTAAAAATTCACTGTAGAAATTTCCATGACTTTTCTAGACATGGAATCAGTTTCATATATATATATTAGTATATATTTACTCAATTAAAACATACACATATACACATATATATATATATATATATATATATATATATATATATATATATATATATATATATATATATATATATATATATATATACATACATACATACATACATACATTGTATATATATATATATATATATATATATATATATATATACATACAGACACATATATATAATGTGTTGATTTAAATAAAGCTGAAATAAATAAAAAATTTGATGGAAAAACGAATAAAAAAAGAGAAATGTTGCCTTTGGCTACATAAATTAAGTTTAAGATGTAAAATAACTTAAATAACTTAAAGCTGAAATAATAAATGAAAGCAAAATATAAATATAACAAGCAAAAACTAATACAAATGACAAAAGCACATTACAAAACTACTAAAACAAACAAAAATTAAAATGATCACAGAAAATATAAAAATCATAATTGTTTATACTTAATATACATTTTATATTAATTGATATGAATTATTTAAATTATGAATACATGCTATAATTGTATAAAAATAATAAAAAATATATATAGCAATTCATGTAAACCTACACACATGTATTATGTACTCAAATGACTTTAAGTTCTATTATCTATTATTATTAGTGAGTGTCTGTAATGAAGGTCACTTGATGTCTTTATAGTGAGATTGGATGCATCTATAAATGATGATTTTTAAACGCTCACCAGTCAACAAAGAACTCCAGATAACCTTCGTCTGGCACCATGGGTTTGGGTTTCCCAATCTCTGCCTTTACTCCTACAAGAACATCTGTGTGTCCCTGTCAAACACACACAACACACTACATCAAGAAAACACCGGTATTGCACTACATGTCATTATAACAAACCGTTTCATTCAGCTTACAAGACTGATTTTAGCAGATCCATCAGTGTTTGACACCACATCCGTCTCGATCTCCATGTGTCTGTAGTCTTCACATCCTCGTCCGTCCAGTCTCAGGTCATCCTGTCAACAATATTCACAATTTAACCCTGAGGTGCTAATAATAAAGAGTCATGATGTTTCTGAATATCATTAGAACAGATTACAGACTTCATTTCAGGTGGATAACACACTCCAAGCATTTTCCAGGACAAATGTTAGTCTTTTGTTGTCTCAGATGTTTTCAGCTTTGTTATACTGTATATACATTTACAGTCAAGAGCTGTCAATGGGGTTTGTTTATGTCAGGGACACATTTAAAAAAAAGGAAAGACAACATATTACAGTTAAATGTTTAACTATTGTCATGTTTTTATCAAATACTGACACATCTAGGTAGACCATACAATAATATAGCCAAACTCAACAGCATGAACACAGTTCGCATCAGAATTTACGGCTTTTTATAGATGTACATAATCTTACTGCCCTATTAATTGAAATTTAAATACATACAAATTATGTTTTTTCAACCGTGTGATTTGACTTACTCGAACCCCATGGATGAGATAAACCTTCTCCGCTTCGCTCACTTGAACCGCTGCCATGTTTCAAACACACGCTATATTCTGCGTCATCACAAAGCGCGAGGAGCGGGCAGCGAAGGCGGGGCCTGGAGTTAACCAACCAATCATATGCCAGTTCGTAAAGGAAACGTGCGTAATGTGTAATCTGATTTGATCACGAATATGTCAATTCCTTCAGCAGGAACTACATTCAGCGCACATGTGTTCTGTATATCGCCAATGTGGTATGTATATTCCATTTAAACACATACAAAAATGTAAACAACGTGATTAATATTATAACACATTTTCTGCGCTCTATACAGTTGTAGATCTATGCTAGGTCAGATTTTTGGTTTTGCGTGTTCAATATACTGTAAACATTGCGATCGGTTTGTTATGATTATAATTTTTCTCTACTGTAATGATGCACAATCATATTAAACGCTTGACTACTTACAAAAACGGTGTACTGTGGTACCATGCTTCAATGATGGTAATGCAATGGCATTTTGATAAAGTCTTTTTATGCCAATTGTAATTTATTATTATTCCATTTATTGTATTTTTGTTCTGTGATTTATAGCTGTCTGATATGTTTGAATAAAACTTAATTATTAAATATTGTAGCATATAATTAAAACATTTATCATAGGACTTTAGCTGTCTGATTTTATTATTATTATTATTAATCTAGTAGTGCTTAAACTGTCTGTTTTCTTTTGAGGTTAGACTAAAAGGAAAAAAAAACAGGATTATACTTTGAGTCTGACCCAAGATGCTTAGCGATGAAGAAGCAACAGAACTGCTGTCATTTCTCACTCTGGGGACGAGAGCTGATGTCAAAGGTCAGGCCTCGGGATACATCCTGGGCCTCACAGGAAACCGGGATGGGTGCCGGTACCTGCAGTCTAAGCCAGACTTCCTCAAAGCCCTGGTGACTTTAACCAGCGACCCCTCCATTGCCATCGTCAAGGACTGTTTTCATGCCCTGATTAACCTCTCAGCGGACGAGACTCTTCACCAGCCTTTGGTCAAAAAGACGGACTTACTGACCAAACTGCTCCCGAAGCTACTGGACCCAGAGTACGTGTTTGCGGATCGGATCTGCACCATCCTCAGTAACTTGAGCCGGCACGAGCGGACGTGTACGGAGGTGTTCAGAGCTCTTCAGGAGCAGAATATCGGACTGGACCGAGTGGTGGAAATCTTCTGCACAGAGGGTTTCAATAAGAAAGCTTCACTACACTATCTGGGACCCCTGCTGTCCAACCTCACACAGCTGCCCGAAGCACGACACTTCATCCTGGACAAGGACAGGTACGCTGCACTAGAGCTGTACCATGAAAACACTGCATTATCATCATATTTCCACACACACAAAAACATATTATTATTATAGTGTCAAACAAAACATGGTATCATCATGGTACATATAAAAGAAAACTATAATACTGTGCGGCATGTTCAAAAACATGGTATTACCATGGTAGGAGTAAAAATAAAAAATAAATTACCATAGTACATGAACAAAAACATGTTATTATCATGGTAGAAGGTAAAAAAAGATAGGACATTATCATAGTATGTTTAAAAACATGGTGTTATCATGGTATGATTTAAAAATGCATGATATTATCATAGTTCATGTCCAGAAATGTTGTCTTATCATGGTACAGGGGGAAAAAACTATGATATTACCATAATTCATGTACAAAAAAAATGGTATTATTATGGTACAGGCAACAAAAACATGATGTTATCATGGTAGATCTCCAAAAGCATGGTTATACCGTGGTACCAGATATTGTTTGTGGTGTGTTTGTGCAGGTGTGTGATTCAGAGGCTTCTGCCGTACACACAGTACGAGGAGTCGAGCATCAGGAGAGGAGGGGTGGTGGGAACACTCAGAAACTGCTGCTTTGACTACGGTACGAATGACCCTCGTGTTTGCCTCGGTCATCTACTTAGTTAATAACTGTAAAGAGCCTGTGATTACGGCAACTCTATCAACATCTATCTATCTAGCTATCTGAGTGCATTTAATAATTTGTGTCCATACAGCCCATCATGAGTGGTTGCTTGGTGATGCGGTGGATATTTTACCGTTTCTTTTATTACCATTGGCTGGACCAGAGGAGCTCTCCGAGGAAGAGAATGAAGGTGATGCTCTTTAAGATTTGAGCCCTACAGATCCAAGTACTTCTTATTTTTTTTGTTAGTAGTGTAGAAACACAAAAAGCTTTACGTTCCTTTGACTGCTGATGCAACACTCTCGCTCGTCCAGTAGATGGCGCTGTTCACTCATTTTGACACGCAGGTTGAATGTTTATTATATTTCCAACAACACGTGTAAGGAAAATGGAATGAACAGTGGAAATACTGCCATTACAGCAGGAAGTTGTAAATTTGTCAGAATCTTCAAAGTTTGTGGTTTCATAAAAGCTGTTTGAAATGTTTATACGTACCATATTCTCCTCTTAATGCACCACACTCTCCGACCACAATAGCAAATACACAGATTGCAAAAAGGAGAGGAACTTTCCTAGTTAATAAGTGACCTCATATGACCTTTCTGAAGTGCTTTCATGGTCTGTATTTCATTTCATTTGCAGTTTGTTTTTGCTATATAATTGGCAATCACTGCTCGTACTGTTTTTACTTCAGAAAGTGTTTTAAAGGTGATGTGTGTAATTTTTGTGCCACTATTTTAACAGCAAAACAATGCTACACCTTAAACATATTTATTCCTATAACTCGGTATCTGTTTTTACAGGTTTGCCGGTGGATCTGCAGTACCTGCCGGACGATAAAAAGAGAGAAGATGATCCTGATATCCGCAAGATGCTCTTAGAAACACTTATTCTCGTAAAAATCTTTCACATATCAAATCTATCATTTCCCTGTGTTTAAGGAATTTACTGCCACTTTTAATCAAATTTAATGCATCATTGCTGAACAAAAGTATGAAGTTCTTTAAAAAAAAAAATCCTACTGACCAGTGACCACAAACTTTTGAATTTTCCTCCTGTTTGTTGGTTTGTCTGTCCTGTAGTTCCGGTTCTTACTGATCTGTTTGTGTTCAGCTTACAGCCACAAGAGCGGGCCGAGATATTATGAAGAACAAGAACGTTTATCCCATCATGAGGGAGTTTCACAACTGGGAGAAAGATCCGCATGTTGTCTCAGCCTGTGAGAAACTTGTCCAGGTATTGTAAAGATTACTCTGAAAAAATTTAGGCAGCATTGCATAAATCCTTAATGGAAAAAGCATTGGATTTTTTCTCTAAGCAATGAGTTTATTTGAGACTATTTTAAGCAGTGTTTGTGGGTACTGTGTTATTTACTCTACCACATTATTAGCCTATTAGGTCCAGTTCAGTGCAAATCAGTGCAATTCCATCCAGTTACACTATTGCACAGAGATGATGTAAAAAAATGTGGCCCATTCATGTATTTTTCAGACTGTAAACAAACCTATCACTATCTCAACCATAGGTATGTATAAGTAGAATACATATTCAACCTCTCCAGACACGTCTGAAGTCTATTGCAGATATTGATATTCATACATACATCTAACTATGGTTGCAGACGCTCAGTCAACTTGCTCTCAAAAGTTCACTGACCAGCTTTGACTGTTTACAGACAGCTTACGTATAGCAGCCCATAGAAACAGCCGCTAATGAGGCATCTAATGAGGCATCTATGTATATATACTGTGTCTATGACTACAGCTATAAAACAAGAGCTACTAAGCAAATACAGATGTCAGAACACTGAATAATATTAGTACAAAAAACAGAGGAACCAGGCCAACATACTTAATAATTTAACTCATCGATATCCATGAAATAAACGCTTCACTAACACTCACTGTGACCAAATACTACGACCAATTGACCAAAAATATTTCATCATACCTTTAGCCTACTCAGTAGAGCTGCATTCATTGTGGCACGGGAAGTTTGTGTCAATTGTGCCAATCAAAATGTGACTTAGTGAAACAGACTGTCTTTAACTAAAATGTTGCGATTGTAGCCTAATATTAACACAAGAAAGCCGATGCACTTGGCAATTGGGATTTTAGAAAAAAAAGTCTATTTCATAATTAAAGTCCCCATGAAATCGAAATTGAGGGCATGAAGTTTTTGGCATTTAGTATGAATATGTTAGCCTTACCTTATCTATAAGCTAATGTGCTCCAAAACAATGTCAAACTTGGATTCGCAAATGGCAGTCTCTCACTTCCGCCAATATGGATTAATGATTTTGATGACATCACTCTGCACTGTCTGTTCAATCAAATGCTCTCTAGAATCTGAAGCCCCACCCCTTACATTATAAACAGATGCTGAAGCTGCGGCTGAAATCAGTCGCTTGTTCACATTTACTATTTTATACATAGTGAATGGCACATAGTGCACTATATAGGGGATAGGGAACGATTCAGATGGTGTAAATATGCTTTCCATTGGGGAAAATTAAGTCAAAGTTAGTGTCAGTGAACCACTGACACTAGTGTCCAGAGACACGACAGCACAGAGCGGATCATGTGATCGAGTCGGTCCAGAGACACGACAGCACAGAGCGGATCATGTGATCGAGTCGGTCCAGAGACACGACAGCACAGAGCGGATCATGTGATCGAGTCGGTCCAGAGACACGACAGCACAGAGCGGATCATGTGATCGAGACGGTCCAGAGACACGACAGCACAGAGCGGATCATGTGATCGAGTCGGTCCAGAGACACGACAGCACAGAGCGGATCATGTGATCGAGTCGGTCCAGAGACACGACAGCACAGAGCGGATCATGTGATCGAGTCGGTCCAGAGACACGACAGGACAGAGCGGATCATGTGATCGAAGTCGGTCCAGAGACAGACCGCACAGAGCGGATCATGTGATGGAGTCGGTCCAGAGACACGACAGCTCAGAGCGGATCATGTGATCGAGACGGTCCAAAAACACGACAGCACAGAGCGGGTCATGTGATCGAGACGGTCCAGAGACACGACAGCACAGAGCGGATCATGTGATCGAGTCAGTCCAGAGACACGACAGCACAGAGCGGATCATGTGATGGAGTCGGTCCAGAGACACGACAGCTCAGAGCGGATCATGTGATCGAGACGGTCCAAAAACACGACAGCACAGAGCGGATCATGTGATCGAGACGGTCCAAAAACACGACAGCACAGAGCGGATCATGTGATCGACGGTCCAAAACACGACAGCACAGAGCGGGTCATGTGATCGAGACGGTCCAGAGACACGACAGCACAGAGCGGATCATGTGATCGAGACAATCCAGAGACACGACAGCACAGAGCGGATCATGTGATCCAGTCGGTCCAGAGACACGACAGCACAGAGCGGATCATGTGATCCAGTCGGTCCAGAGACACGACAGCACAGAGCGGATCATGTGATCGAGTCGGTCCAGAGACACGACAGCACAGAGCGGATCATGTGATCGAGACGGTCCAGAGACACGACAGCACAGAGCGGATCATGTGATCGAGGCGGTCCAGAGACACGACAGCACAGAGCGGATCATGTGATCGAGTCAGTCCAGAGACACGACAGCACAGAGCGGATCATGTGATCGAGTCGGTCCAGAGACACGACAGCACAGAGCGGATCATGTGATCGAGTCGGTCCAGAGACACGACAGCACAGAGCGGATCATGTGATCGAGTCGGTCCAGAGACACGACAGCACAGAGCGGATCATGTGATCGAGTCGGTCCAGAGACACGACAGCACAGAGCGGATCATGTGATGGAGTCGGTCCAGAGACACGACAGCACAGAGCGGATCATGTGATCGAGACGGTCCAGAGACACGACAGCACAGAGCGGATCATGTGATCGAAGTCGGTCCAGAGACACGACAGCACAGAGCGGATCATGTGATCGAGACGGTCCAGAGACACGACAGCACAGAGCGGATCATGTGATCGAGTCGGTCCAGAGACACGACAGCACAGAGCGGATCATGTGATCGAGACGGTCCAGAGACTCGACAGCACAGAACGGATCATGTGATCGAGTCGGTCCAGAGACACGACAGCACAGAGCGGATCATGTGATCGAGTCAGTCCAGAGACACGACAGCACAGAGCGGATCATGTGATCGAGTCGGTCCAGAGACAGCACAGAGCGGATCATGTGATCGAGTCGGTCCAGAGACACGACAGCACAGAGCGGATCATGTGATCGAGTCGGTCCAGAGACACGACAGCACAGAGCGGATCATGTGATCGAGTCGGTCCAGAAACACGACAGCACAGAGCGGATCATGTGATCGAGTCGATCAAGAGACACGACAGCACAGAGCGGATCATGTGATCGAGTCGGTCCAGAGACACGACAGCACAGAGCGGATCATGTGATCGAGTCGGTCCAGAGACACGACAGCACAGAGCGGATCATGTGATCGAGTCGGTCCAGAGACACGACAGCACAGAGCGGATCATGTGATCGAGTTGGTCCAGACTAGAAAATGTATGGAATCCGTTTGAATTTTGCACCGAATTATATTTTAAAGCAATATGGAGGAGATTAGTTGGAGAAACTGTTAAAGATTAGGAGTAAAATGCAGCTTTACTGAGCTCAACGGCTTTGGCCAAGCTTAGGGCTGTCACGGTTAGGAAATTTACCTTGCGGTTATTATGGGTGGCTCAAAAGCGCGGTATGCGGTTTTACCGCGGTTTATTTATTTATTTATTATTTTATTTTTTTAGAAACCTAATGTATCCTGATTTTATTGCATAAAAAGCTCTGTTGTTGAGTTATGTAGCATAAATTGTTGCTTTTTAACTGACAAAGAGACACGTTTAAAAACATTTTTTTTTATTGTTAAATGCAAAACAGCAACAAGAACATGCCTTTTTCCATTTAAAAAAATAAAAGAAATCAAATAATCTTAACGTATCACATGAAAAGAAGAAAATGCATGTTCCATTTTGAAAAACTAAAGAATTAAAACAACGTGTGAAAACAAAACCATGTGAAAATACAGAGAATAAACGAAAATATTACTTAAGCGTAAACAAAAGTGATTTAGACCTGGATCATGTCTTTGTTTCGCTCTAAGAAAACTAACATATTGACCTTATGCGGTTTCAGGGAGGATCGCATGGGGGTAACGATATTCCCCGCAGCACTGAAAACTCTTTCTGATGGTGTGCTCGTTGCACAAATACACACATATTTGCGCGCGACTTTGGACAGCAGCGGGAATCTATACTGATTATCGCGCCACCAGGACAGTGGATTTGCGTTGGAGTCGATGCAATCCTTATGCAGATAGCGCCTGAGCTCGTTATCTGCTCGCGCTCTCTTGGGTATGGGCGCTGACGCGGAGGTTGTCCGTGACTTCAGTAGGTCTCCAAGAGTTATTTTCTTTAATAACTCTTGGAGCACCTCCACTTGCCCTTCGTCTCCAACCAGTGACGCACTTGCATAATGGTCTCATCTAAATTCGCTGGCTCGCCTTTTCATTGGGTTGAAAGCAAATGTTCCCAAACTAGCGACGTGGTGGCATTAGGTTTTGGGACGAGAGCGTCAGCCATCGTTTAGGCCTATTCAAAATACACGAAACACCGGATACAAATAGTTCGCGGGAAAATGACAGTCGTAACACTCTTGTATCATTATTAATTTATTTAACATCAAATGCACATGATGCATTGTAAAACAAGGCCACAAAAAAAAAAAAAAACTGAACACTGCGGTTGCCACGGTTTTTGCGGTTGCTTTCCTTCCTCTGCGGTTGGCTTGTCAATAGCGCGGTTTTACAATATTGCGGTTACCGCGACAGCCCTAGCCAAGCTGTGATATAAACGAAACAATTGGCTATTTAAAAAAAGGGCAGGGGCTGTTCTATATGTCCTGTTTCAGTAGAAATTAAATAACATTAAATAATGCTGTGCATTTCAAAGCACTTCAATGGGCTTTAAAATCCATTTTCACATCCTCTTGGCTGAGTGGGCAGGATTGGCTGGGTTAAGGGGCGACGCCCCCCGTGACCCAGGCCCTGCTATTGCATCTCTATTGCATCACTTTTGCAAGGTCGTTGCATGCAACATTTTCTGTGGATGTGGATTGTTGTGCTTTGAAAGACCCCAGACAGTATGCAGATCAGTTCCAGTGCTCCAAAACCAGGATTTATGAGTTTGGTCGAAAAAAGCAGGAGACACTAATTTGGTGGAAAAAGCCTGTTCCTTGCACCGTGGCAGGCGTATATTTGGGTACGGCCCCATGGAAAAGATGTCACAGGGTCTCCTATTAAAGCATGATATTCTCCATAACGTCTGGGAGATCCCTTTTGAACTCCGGGCCAGAAGCAGTGGTTCGGCCATTTGCCTCAACCCAACCATTTTAATTAGCGTCAATAAAACAGCTAATATGCCAAGCACAGAACGAGGCTAATATTTATCCAGGATTAATGGGCGCTTTTTCATAATGCAGCAGTTTCTAACTAACAAGACTTTAACAGCTATCATGTTACTGACGTTTTTCCATGTTGTCGGGTTCCTGAAATTGGTGCTTGGGAATGACAGTAAAACTGAAGTGCTGCCTGGCATCTCATTAGCTCCCGTCCTGCATCATTACCACTGTTCTCTTGATATGCAACTCTTGACGGAACGAATTAAGGTCCACTAGGGCTTCATGTGCAATTTTGTGTGTCTTTGATTAAGGTTTTGATTGGAGACGAGCCGGAGGAGGGAATGGAGAATCTGATGGAGGTGGAGATTCCCAAAGACGTGGAGGAAAAACTGAAAGAACTGGACGCCAAAGAGCAGGAACAAATTGAAAAGGACATACAGGAAACTGAGAAGAACCAGAATGAATCTCCACAGGGCCTGGAGAGATAAATGGACATCAAACACCATAAACAAACATTTACTTCATGACATGGACTCGATTAAATTTAATGTACAACATCATTGAATAAAAGGCTCTGCATTACAATGAATGTTGACCTCTTCTGTATTATGGATAACAGTTGTTTTTGAGCTGTTCTAAGCTGGTTTATGGACTTGACTAGCAGGTGGTGAAGATACCAGGTCACACCATCTTAAAGTGGTTTTCTGCTTGTATACGCTGGTCTAGTCTGGGTGTTTAACCACCTAAATCAGCGTGAACCAGCTAGAAACCAGCTACTGCATTCCAAAACACAGATCCCACCTTAAACTGGCTTTAGCTGGATCTTCCAGCAGCTTTAAAGACATTGAATGTGTATCAGCTGGATCTTGGATATCATAAAAAAGACTTTTCCACATTTTTAGACAGTAGTCCTTTAAATTGCTGTATGGTGATTTATATTATAAAACTATATTCAACTTATTTAGACTTAAAAACACACATAGACTATAACTTTTCGTGGAGTTAACAAACTAGTATAGTATTTTGAAGCTAGTAATCTACAAGTTGATGTAAAAGACTATAAAACGGTTGAGGCGGTTTAGACAACTACAAAACCCGTCCATGGGATTGCCAGACAGAGAAGTGTGATCGGTCACTCCAGTGTCCAGTGGTGGCATGCTTTACCCCACTGCATCCCACGCTTTGCATTGCACTTGGTGATGTAAGGCTTGGATGAGCTGCTCGGCCATGGAAACCCATTCATTGAAGCTCTCTACACACTGTTCTTGAGCTCATCTGAAGGACACATGAAGTTTGGAGGTCTGTAGCTATTGAAGTTGGCGACTTATGCGCACTGTGACCCTCAGCACGTGCTGACCCCGCTCTGTGATTTTACATGGCCTATCACTTCATGGCTGAGTTGCTGTTGTTTCCAATTGCTTCCACTTTGTTATAATCCCACTAACAGTTGAGCGTGGAATATTTAGTAGGGAGGAAATTTCAGGAATGGACTTATTGCACAAGTGGCAACCTATCACAGTACCACGCTTGAGTTCACTGAGCTCCTGAGAGCGACACATTCTTTCACAAATGTGTGTAGAAGCGTCTGCATGCCTAGTGCTTGATTTATACACCTGTGGCCATGAAGTTATTGAAACACCTGGATTCAATGATTTGGAGGGGTGTCCCAATACTTTTGGCAATGTAGTGTATATTTAGACCACTTTTGTTTGTTATCAGGATGTGAAGAGAGTTTCAATCAGGCGGCTATAACAAAGATGTTTCTAAAACAAATTGCCTACTCTTCCTTTTAATGTTTAAATGAAAAAACAACAACGAAAAAACATTATTTGCATTTCATTAACTATAAATAGATTAAGCACATGACTGAAAAGAATCTACATCGTTGATGGCATGTTATTGAAAGTCATTTATCTGTAAACCCACAGGTGCCCGAGGCAATATTAATCCTTCTGACAGCCTGGTGAGTTTTAAAGTGGAGATTGGGGTTTGATGAGGCCCTCTGCTGAGCGCCGGGTGGGTTGGTGGGATTGAGATGAGATGTTGAACAGGTGGTAAGAGAATTAACCAGGACGCCCAGAGAAACCAGATGGAAGTACGCCACTGAAAACACTCTCCTGCAGGCCAGCGCAAACCAGGAAGAATAACAAATTACTTAAAATCAGTCGAAATATCACTAGTGCTGCTTAAATAAATGTCCACTGGGGTCATCATCCACATTTTGAGGTGTCTCAATTCCATCCTCCACAGAAGAGGTGAAATTTTACATTTTCAAACCACAGAAATATGAACGATAAAGGGAAGAGAAAAGGCGAATAATGTTTTAGACTAAACCCGCTAAAGGCCTTGAGATTGATATCATGGTCCATGAATGGCATGAAACGGAGATGATGACGACATGTATAAGCCATGTTAGAGGAGGTCCTTTTAAAACAGTTCACTAAGCTACTAATGTGAAGCAACTAAATTCAAGCTCTTTTGAAATAGTTAGCCACACTATCAAGAAGTAGCTAACTACACTGATACACTGATAATTCTTATAACTAAACTAGAACTATATACATATTTCACAAAAGTACACAAAAGATGAAGGTATTACTAAGAAGTGACACTAAAAACCATACAGTTGTTGGTGAGTCGGGGTAAGATGACCCCCTACCCCATATTTAGATGGCACAAAATCTCATCTCAGCACTTTTGATGAATGGCTATGCTATTTTTAATTTTATCATTTCATATCATGTCATCTGAATTTGTGGCATTTAGTCAGCCAAAGCTGTATTTTGAGGTTAATTGATCTAATTTTGCGTATCTGAAAAAATCTATCATTGTATTATGTTGAATATCAAAACATTTTGTGCCTTGTGAGGGATTTGTGGACACATTCATGTTAAAGTTATAGTTTTTATTTTGAAGTAAAATGATAAAATTAGACCCGTGGGGTAAGATGAGCCACCCAGAATTGGCACAGACACGGCCCCAAGTGGCATGTTGTTATTAGTGTTATTATTTTTAAATGTATTAATTACTGTAATTAATGGGGTTTTTATTAACTATTTCCATAAATTATATGTACATTTCAGACATTTTCGTTTCAATAAATCATTAAATTTGAAATCATAGTGTTGCTATGACATTTCTTCAATTAAAATATGGACATTTAAATTTGTAAATATTCATATAACTGTATAAGTCACAGAATAATATATAATTGATATATAATAAATATTCAACTGAATTGCCAAAATTCAATTTTAAATAGAATATTTGATTTAGTATTTTACTTTAAGGACATGTAAAGCCCCATGTTGCAAGGATCTGTACATAATTCCTGGAAGCTGAAAACATCCCAGTTCTTGCATGGCTATACTCACCGGACATGTCACCCATTGAGCATGTTTGGGATGCTCTGGATCAGCGTATCCGACTGTGTGTTCCAGTTCCTGCCAATATCCAGCAACTTCGCACAGCCATTGAAGAGGAGTGGACCAACAGTCCACAGGCCACAATCAACAACCCGATCAACTCTATGCGAAGGAGATGTGTTGCACTGCGTGAGGCAAATGGTGGTCGCACCAGATATTTAATTTTTTTTGGACCCCTGGCTCGGACCCCCAATACAGTAAAACTGCACATTTTAGAGTGGCCTTTTATTGTGGCCAGCCTAAGGCACACCTGTGCAATAATCATGCTGTCTAATCAGCATCTTGATATGCCGCACCTGTGAGGTGGATGGAGCAAAGGAGAAGTGCTCACTAACACAGATTTAGATATTTGAGAGAAATAGGCCTTCTGTGTACATAGAAAAAGTCTTAGATCTTTGAGTTCAGCTCATGAAAAATGGGGGCAAAAACTAAAGTGTTGCGTTTATAATTTTGTTCAGTGTACATGCAAATATTTCTTAAATATATACATGAAGAAGTGTATTTATATATAGGCTACATAATATTTATACACAATACACATATTATGCAAACACAAACTTTTATTTTGGCTGTAATTAATCGTTTGCCCATCACTAATATATAAATATTAATACAAATTATATCAAATGTAATTTATACATTCTGTAATTTCTGTAGTTCTATAACAACTATATTAGCAAATATTTCTATTTATTTCCTACAATAACACATTGGCTGATGCATCATCATCCTGCATGCTAAACTTATTTTTAAATATGTTACAATTTAAAAGTAAATGCATATGGTTCTGAATCTTCCCCATCTTACCCTTTAAAATTTAAGTATTTATATATATTTGTATTTATTAATTTGCATATACTAAATATTTTTCTGCACAAACATAGATCTAAAATTCTACATTAGCCTATAAAATGCAAATGAATGCAAAGATTCTCTATTAAAATGAATTGGACTTTCCAATGCTATGCATATGCTACTCTTTTATTTAAAAACAATTATTTATTGCGATATAATCACGTCATTTACAGACAAATCAGAACATTTTGAAGCCAGTATGTGCTTATAGTCAATGGAAACAATATCCCCATGCCTTCCTGTACAGCCGCGTGAAGCCGGTTCACCTGAGAAGCAGAATTTGTTATTGGAAAAAAATGATTTCCAAATTCACAGCGTGTTCAATATGTGGTGACGGGTGATATATTTGCGAATTCTCTCTCACCTTCTCATGAGTTTTAACCTAAAACTGACACGTTTCATATCATAAACCCCGTTGTCTATAAATCAGGGTAACACCACTGTTTGGAGCGGGAAATAAAGCTCCTGTATCCCGGCAGAATAAAGGCCGATGCCAAATGGCTCCACTTCACGGCGACCTCTGGCAACTGCAGCAGTTCCCCGACTGGATCCTCCTCTAGGTTTTATCCCCCTCTACAGTTCAGCTTTACTGCCTAATTGGGTTCCTCATACTGACCACAGTGAGAATATCTTTGTGTTTAAACAGCTGTAAACCACAATTGAGCATCTCAGGAGTGCAGTGAACACTTTCAGGGAAAAAAGAGGTGTACACTCACACTTCCTCTGTCCCCAATCATCTCATCAAACCGGGCCAGTTTGTAAATCACCAAATTTGATTGTGAAATGTTTAGTGCAGTGGTATAAACCACACTGTTTCCTGAACGGTCAAGTTCTCCTTTTGTTTGGCCCACATATTTCTGTCAATGACAGAACAATAATATTTTCACTGCAACCTTGAATACCGCAGTTAAAAGTCCAAAACGTCATTTGCTTCTGCCCGTCTGTAATAGAGACATGTCGGGTTCAGTAAAAACCTGCGTCAACAGCTTTTGTTGATCACTACATTACCATTCAGAAGTTGGGCTTCAGTATTTAGTAAGATTTTTTTTTAAAGAAATTAATACTTTTATTCAGCAAGCATGCATTCATTTGATATACACCAATCAGGCATAACATTATGACTAATATTGTGTTGGTCCCCCTTTTGCTGGCAAAACAGCCCTGACCCGTCGAGGCATGGACTCCACTAGACCCCTGAAGGTGTGCTGTGGGATCTGG
This sequence comes from Gobiocypris rarus, assembly GCA_023029165.1. Taxonomy (NCBI): domain Eukaryota; kingdom Metazoa; phylum Chordata; class Actinopteri; order Cypriniformes; family Gobionidae; genus Gobiocypris; species Gobiocypris rarus. The sequence continues at coordinate 34,814,605 of CM040919.1, read as the reverse complement.
CACCAAGATGTTATCAGCAGATCCTTTAAGTCCTGTAAGTCGCGAGGTGGGGTCTCCATGGATCAGACTTGTTTGTTCAGCACATCCCACAGATGCTCGATTGGATTGAGATCTGGGAAATTTGGAGGCCAGGTCAACACCTCAAACTCGTTGTGTTCCTCAAACCATTCCTGGACCATTTTTGCTTTGTGGCAGGAGCATTATCCTGCTGGAAGAGGCACAGCCACCAGGGAATACCATGAAAGAATGTACATGGTCTGCAACTGTGCTTAGGTAGTTGGTGCGTGTCAAAGTAACATCCACATGAATGGCAGGACCCAAGGTTTCCCAGCAGAACATTGCCCAAAGCATCACACTGCCTCCGCCGGCTCGCCTTCTTCCCATAGTGCATCCTGGTGCCATGTGTTCCCCAGGTAAGTGACGCACACGCACCCGGCTATCCACGTGATGTAAAAGAAAATGTGATTCATCAGACCAGGCCACCTTCTTCCATTGCTCTGTGGTTCAGTTCTGTTGGTCCTTTTGGCGGTGAGCATGGGCACCCCAACTGCGATGCACTGTGTATTCTGACATCTTTCTATCAGAACCAGCATTAACTTCTTGAGCAGTTTGAGCTCCAGTAGCTCGTCTGTTTGATCGGACCACACGGGCCAGCCTTCGCTTCCCACGTGCATCAATGAGCCTGGGCCGCCCAACCTGTGGCCGGTTCACCACTGTTCCTTCCTTGGAGCACTTTTGATAGATAATGACCACTGCAGACCGGGAACACCCCACAAGAGCTGCAGTTTTGGAGATGCTCTGACCCAGTCGTCTAGCCATCACAGTTTGGCCCTTGTCAAACTCACTCAAATCCTTACGCTTGCCCATTTTTCCTGCTTCTAACACATCAACTTTGAGTACAAAATGTTCACTTGCTGCCTAATATATCCCACCCACTAACAGGAGCCGTGATGAAGAGATAATCAGTGTTATGAAAACAATTAATACAATATTTTACTATAAATATATGGAAAATAATTGCATTTAGTGTTCAACAACAAACGCCCTACATTTGACCGTTTTCTAGACTAAAGTTATTACTTCAGGTTGACATTTGCCATTAACGTGGGACTAGGAATCAAAACCACATGTGTATTAGAGCGCGTCACAGTTTAGCGCTTTGTCAACGCGAGCGTTTCTGCCCATTTTTCCCACGAACTGCCTTTTAAAGACCTGTGATGTTGCGCTACCTGGGCCGCCCCACCCGGGGGGTCACGGAGCTCCACCGGCCGATGAAGATGGATTGAGGGCCGTCAACAGCGCTGGGAGTGTCAGCATGGGGGCAAACATGAGAGATATTCAAATGATTGAGCCCAGAAGTGCAGCGCTGCTGCCGCCCGTGACGCGCGGAGTGTCGCTGTGGAATCTGCGGCTTTCGCGCTTCCGCTGTTAAACGGTACCCGATCCTTCAGCGGGATCAGCCCCGGATCCCTTTCAACCTCGGAACAAAACACAGGCGAATGCAGTCAGTTAAAAGCTGGACTGAGCCTTGGTCGAGTGAGCCTGTCTGAGGAGCAGAAACTAAAGCCGGTCACAATGCGTCTGACCTCGGCGAACTTTCAAGGTTACGCTTAAGGGACTGCACTTTAGAAAATCAATGTTATCGACAAAAACGACTTGAAAAACATATTTAAAATATATCCGAACAGTATCCTAAACCTTTAATAGCTTTTTTGGTTCACTGATAATCACATGAAGTACACTAAACTTATTGTATTTCAATACATTTTACTTTGTATATTAGGACCATTCAATTTTTTTAGCATTATTTTCATGATTACATTTCCCTCTCAATTTCTTACTAAGCAGAATATATTTTTTTAAAATAAAAATTTAGTGCATCCCTTTTATATAAAAATTTATATATTTTTAATTGTAGCCTAAAAATAGGCTATACAATAAAATGTATAAAATAAAATATTATTTATTTAATACATATCTAAAATATTACACTATATAAATATTTGTATAATATTGTTTCACTGACATTCATTTATTATTTATAAAAAAATGGTATTAGTCTTTTTTTTCTTTTTCTTTTTTACAATATAAATATCTGAACAGTATCCCAAACTTTTATTAACTTTTTTTGGTTCACTTAAATTCACATTAATTACACTAAACTTGTCACAAACATTTTATATTTCACTGCAAAATAAAAATACATTTTTCTTTACATATATTAGAACATATATTAAAAAAATTATAATTAAAAAAAATAAAATAGTAATGTGCATTTTACAAAAAAAAATATATTTTTTTACAGTAAAAATTATATATAATTTTAAAATGTATACATTTACATAGTGCATAATAAAATATCTTAATACATAAACTATATATAAAATACTACATAACTACTGTTTGTTTAGTATTTGTTCTACTGACATTATTATATAATCATTTTATTTAAAAAACATTTATTAGTATTTTTTTCATAGAACAAACAAATGAGAATATTGGGAATAAAAAAAATCGCATTACAAATCACCAAATTCATTACAGTAATGGTTAAATATACAGGGAAAATTCAAATAATGTCACAATCCAAAATATGCTTTGTTTTCATTATTTTCTTTCTTAATTTTGGGAGAAATGACCTGGACTTGTTTTTGTGACATTCACTCTTTTCCCCTGTGCCTGAGTTTGAATGATCACCTTTAACACTGATGCTGTGATACTGACACAGATCTTAAGATGCTCAAAACGGGCCCTCGGGAGCCTGTCGGAAGTGAATCTGTGAGCATCTTCTGCTTGAGCGTGAGCTGATGAGCACTGACAGATTTAGATTCACATTTGTATCCAAAAGCACTCAAAGGGAATGATCCGGGGCTCACACACAAGCATCTGCCTCCCATTTAGCACGCTGCCTTGAACCGGACCACCTTAAGTGTGATACTGGATTTTTAAGAGCTCTCCGGAGGCCTCGACTCATTTCAGCAAAGCCTCATGGCTCTCTTAAGGTGGCCAGATTGATTGCATTCAATATGAATTGTATTTGGTTCAGACATACATCAGGTTTTACATTTCCACAAAGGTTTACAGCCTCAGTAAATTGATATAATTGTTAAGATTTTGCTTGCTCAGTTTTTGTGTGTGTGAAATTGATTGTTTTCAGCTTTTGGGCTGTGGGAGCAGGAGTGTGAGAGAGTGAGGTTTGGCTGTTCCTTCAGTTGGATGTACTCTGGAATAGAAGACAGGAAACACACTATTAATTGTGACTTGCTTTATTTATTGTGTGTTATAAATGAAGCAAAATCTCTTTCTTGTTGCTTTAAAGGTTAAATATCTGAGCCATGCAGTTGATTACCGCAGAAAATAGTTTTGAGTCATCCCTCAGGAAACGGCATTTTTGTGCATTGCTTATATAAATTCTTAAGGTTTAAAAAAAAACTTATAGGAAGCTTGTTAAATAACTTCCTTGAATGAATCAGCAACACTTAACTATAAGGTTGGATGTGTTAAAATTTGGTAACTCAATAGCTAACATGAACTAACAATAATCAATAGTTTTACATAATTTATTGATCTTGGTTAAGGTTCGTTTCTAATAAATTTATTTTAACATTATAAGGTGTATATGCTGATTACATGATCTAACAATAAATAATAAAATATTTAAATAAACATTAACAATGAACAATTTTAAAGCATCTTGGTTAATCCATGCATTCACTGCAACTAAGGTTCACATATCAAACCTTATCATGAAGTGTTATCAAATATAATATTAAGTCTAAAATTTTGTAAAATTGTTTGAATATTAATAATAGATAATAACGGTAGATTCTAAAATATATAATAATATTTAAGTGTTGGCTATATTGCATTCAGTTATGGATATATTGATCATGTAAAAGTTATATTTTTTAAAATTAATGTGTTTTCTGGTGGTGTATGTTAGGTTTGCAAGTATGCAATTAAAGATGCCAATGCACTGCAAGCACACACATATTTACACTGGAAAATATAGGATGTATAAAAAAATATAGACAAATATTTGCTATATAGGACTTTGAAACTATTTTCAGTCAGATATTGCTAGTAAATTTTCACAAACACTTGTATATTAGTAGAAAAAACGAGTATTTGTGTTGCTGTGGCACTAACAAATCTCTAGGGGGCGATAGAGTTTCCTTCAGATGTATATATGGCATTAAACTTGGTGTTATCATTGAGGTAGACAGATTAAGTCAAAACGGAAGTTAAGATAGACTTTTCTTCCCTATTGTGACATATATCTGAGTGAAACGGCTTCTCGGACAAGAGCTAATGTAGGGCGGGGCTTGATTGTGCCTTGCTATTGGTGGATCTCATGTGAGTGACAGGATGTCCCACCCTCGCGCAAGTAAACACATCATCAGTTATTTTGATTAAAGATTACGGAAACATTTTTTGTTTGGCTTTTTGAAAAGTTTCGCATACAGATGACAACATTGACAACAATATGCGAAAACAATTAAAAAGTCTGTATTATTCATGCCAGGCCAGTAGATGGCGATGTAACATTGAAAAGAAACACTTAACACTGAACTTTAGACTGAACACAAAATATGCATGTGCATGGCGTCACAGCTTCACATTTTGTCATTTACCCGGATTATACCGACGATAATGGTATAATTTTCAAAAACTTAAACGTCAATGTCAAGAATGCAGCGCACATCATGAGATGCATTATGAATTGTGATCTGACACAATGCAAAATGATGCAGAAAATCAAGCATTCGCATTTCTTGTAGTTTTTCTTTTTTAAATTTGTCATACAGATATTATTCTAAACATTATAATGAGTGAGCTTTTCACCGGTACTACTGTAATGAAGAGCGCATGCATGTTTGTTTTATGAGAAATGGAGGCTGGAATTAGGAAATCACCTCACATACTTCTTTCAGAAAATAACATATGCTGGAAGATGACCTAATGATGGGAAAACTGAAGGAATGGAGAAGCCTGCAGATGAATTCTTGAGATGGTGGAGTTGTGACTAATTTTGAGTGAGTTTTGGGAAAATTGTCTCATCCGCAGTGAGGGCGGCCTGTCATTATGCAGTTACATCCACTCAGCTGAAGGGATCAACTCTAATCTAAAGATCCTGTGAGGTCACAGAAGGACTTCACAGATGTCCAATCCACCAAAGGATCTCCAAGTCATGATCTAATTGAGTCATTATTTCCTCAATGCCCAAAAGGAAGTTTAATGACATTGGAACACACACATTGGCAGTGCACACACAGAGTTTGGTTATTTAGTGAACTGCATACCTCAACTCAATTCGCTTCAGTGAAAAAGCTAACACCAAATTGATTAAACATTTAATTGGTAACACTTTACAATCAGGTTCCATTTATTAACATTTGTTTGAGTTAAAGGGATTATTCACCCATCATTTACTCACGCTAATGTTGTTCCAAACACGTAAGACTTTCATTCATCTTCTGAACACAAATGCAGATCTTTTTGATGAAATCATAGAGCTTTCTGTTTCTCCATCGAAACCACTTTGACGCTTTAAAAAAAAAAGAGATTGTAAAACTAATCCATATGAATTGAGCAGCTTAGTACAAAAGACACATGATCGCTTTATATGATGAAGAGGTTGAATTTATGTTTTTATTCCCATAAACATTGATCAGCTAACATAAACAGAAGCTCAAACATGCTGCGTAACACGAGAATGAACCTCATTGGCTCTTGCTGAAGCTCAAACGTGCTGCGTGACATGAGAATGAACCTCATTGGTTCTTGAGGAAGCTCAAACGTGCTGCCTAACACGAGAATGAACCTCATTGGTTCTCGCTGAAGCTCAAACGTGCTGCGCAACACGAATGAACCTCATTGGTTCTTGCTGAAGCTCAAACGCGTGCGTAACACAAGAATGAACCTCATTGGTTCTCGCTGAAGCTCAAACGTGCTGCGTAACATGAGAATGAACCTCATTGGTTCTTGAGGAAGCTCAAGCGTGCGCAACACGAGAATGAAACTCATTGGCTCTTGCTGAAGCTCAAACGTGCTGCGTAACACAAGAATGAACCTCATTGGTTCTTGCTGAAGCTCAAACGCGTGCTGCGAACACGAGAATGAACCTCATTGGTTCTTGCTGAAGCTCAAACGTGCTGCGTAACAAGAGAATGAACCTCATTGGTTCTTGAGGAAGCTCAAACGTGCTGCGCAACACGAGAATGAAACTCATTGGCTCTTGCTGAAGCTCAAGCGTGCTGCGTAACACGAGAATGAACCTCATTGGTTCTTGCTGAAGCTCAAACGTGCTGCGTAACACGAGAATGAACCTCATTGGCTCTTGCTGAAGCTCAAACGTGCTGCGTAACGAGAATGAACCTCATTGGTTCTTGCTGAAGCTCAAACGTGCTGAACACGAGAATGAACCTCATTGGCTCTTGCTGAAGCTCAAACGTGCTGCGTAACATGAGAATGAACCTCATTGGTTCTTGAGGAAGCTCAAACGTGCTGGCGCAACACGAGAATGAAACTCATTGGTTCTTGCTGAAGCTCAAACGCGTGCTGCGTAACATGAGAATGAACCTCATTGGTTCTTGCAGAAGCTCAACTGTGCTGCGTAACACGAGAATGAACCTCATTGGCTCTTGCTGAAGCTCAAGCGTGCTGCGTAACACGAGAATGAACCTCATTGGCTCTTGCTGAAGCTCAAACGTGCTGCGCAACACGAGAATGAACCTCATTGGTTCTTGAGGAAGCTCAAACGTGTGCGCAACACGAATGAAACTCATTGGTTCTTGCTGAAGCTCAAACGTGCTAAGTAACATGAGAATGAACCTCATTGGTTCTTGCAGAAGCTCAACTGTGCTGCGTAACACGAGAATGAACCTCATTGGCTCTTGCTGAAGCTCAAACGTGCTGCGTAACACGAGAATGAACCTCATTGGCTCTTGCTGAAGCTCAAACGTGCTGCGTAACACGAGAATGAACCTCATTGGTTCTTGCTGAAGCTCAAACGTGCTGCGTGACACGAGAATGAACAACATTTGTTTTCCTTACTCTGAATTTAGGTGATTTATTTCCTGCCATTTAAATGCAGTTGTCACTCATAAAACTGTGCAGTGTGTACGTGGCCAATATGACATCATCAAACCCGGCCCCTTTACTCACTTTTATCATGATGGGGCATACAGACCCTTTTTTCCCCATCAGCCCTGTAATTACAGGCCCTCTGAAATGAAATCCGGCTAATGTACAACAGACAGCCAGTCCTGCCAACCGTCCTCTCCTCAGACTAGCGCTGCGGCTCTCAGGGGGTCTGACCGTCCCCTGCTTAGAAGCTCAAGGCACCCATTATCTTATTTTCTTACCGGCCAGAGAGCCGCGGTCCAACAAACACCACGGTTCATTTTCAACAGCCCGCCTCAGGCCCCGCAGGCTGTAATCTGTGATTGACACAACCGGCCCTCGGCCAGTGAGACAGACAAGCGGTTCTCCACTGGCTTTGCTTCAGGAACAACTGGACATCACAAGGTGAACAAATCAAACCAAAATATCCTTAAAATCAAATATTGACATGGACTTTTATTAGCATAAGTGTAATAGTATGCAAAATTATTAACATTACCTGGACGGAAGAGGTTTTGGAGCAATTTTGCTTCTAAATTTTGACGTTTTCTTGAATTTCAATAGTTTCATGCATTCGGCAGCCAAACACGTCGACACAAACCATATTAACTCTGCACATAATGTAGTCTGGGTCATATTTTCATAAACTTTGTGAAGTTTTATTCATGGTTTCTGACATTACATACATTTTGCAGACACTTTATCCAAAATCAGTGGGATTCAACTGTTAACTTTGGCATTGCTTACACAAAAATATCATGTTTGAATGGACACTGAATAACATTCACGGTTTTCTCCTTCCTTTTAAAAGTTGTTTAACAATCATTTGTCTCTTATACAACTGCACACAATTACTAGGTTAGTTGTATTTTATTATTTAAATTTAGCATGTTTTTCCTGCTGTCCATGACCCAGTTTTAGGCACCAATCCATCGGTTGAGTCCAGCAGGAAAACAAACAAACAGAGCAGGGATGCTATAAAACGCTTCCGAACCCGTTCACATGGTACATTAAGAATCACAACCATGCAGGACAAGGGATTTCCACTTAACCCTGTGGGAAGAGGCCAGTTACCCACAATGCATTGTTATATAAAAATACATTGCTTCATCATCTTGATCAGCAAGCCCAGAAAAGAAAAAGCTCACACTTTCCTAACGCTTCCCGTCTGAGTGTGAGTGATGTACTGTGCAACGGATAAATGCACGGATTTGCGCTGGTGCAAACCACTTAGGCTCGCTTAAGGATCACGTTGCTCCGTTCCTCTCGTCTCGGCAACAAACACCCCCAGCTTCCTGCAGGGAATGCACTTTCTGAACGCTGTCCAGGTGAGGATTTAGGGGCTCAGATTTATGACCCAGACGGGACCCCACAGCTGGGGTGGGGATTAGCCCCGGGCCGGAGCAGGAAGGTTTTTGGGGGAATAAATCAGGGGGTCTTGCATCAACCAAAGAAGAATACTGGAGAAGAACGGAGGGGTGGGAGAAAGCCGATAATTATGGAGAGAAGGACAAGTGAGGAAGGAACCAGAAATATTTTCATTAGCTTTCATGATCATTTTAAACAGACAAACAAAAAACTGCATGGAATAAATAATTATTATACATTTGCTGATATTCATTCAAATCTCATTACCAGGATGTAGCTGTGGGTAGCTAGCATGGCATTGCTGTTGCCAAGGCGTTCAGAATGTGTCAGTATGTGTTAGTATGTCAAAAGTAAATTTACACTGGTAAAATAAATTGAAAATATATGTAAATATGTGCAAAATAAAGACAAAACAAAGATTTCCCCACTGTTCATGCAAATTTGTCGCATTACCAACAGAAAGCTGCTTGAAAGTTTCGAAATTTCACAAGTTTCTATGTGAGATGTTCTTCATACATCGCTTGAATCGCTGTTCATTATTTAGCGAGCAATTGTTGATAAAGAAAATGTCACATTTCAATATTGGAAATATTTCAGTTTTAAACCATGAAAGAGATCCAGTGGATATCACTAAAGACTATAGCTATAGAAAGACAGGTCACTCCTATTACTTGTGAATGGGAGAAACTGCAATGTGCAATATGGCGGAATATGTCCCGACTTCTAAGTAAAGGAGCAATCGCTGATTGGTCAAGTCACTGCAGCTGCTGTTAGAAACTCCGGTTCCCATAGAAACCTTAGACTCATTCTTAGGACTGCACTTGTGCATGGTTGGTAATTCCTAAAAAATAGTTTGTTTGTTTTTTTACGCTATTTGTGCATAAGAAACAACGTTTATGTAAAAGTTCATCTCAGATTTTGCTGCTGATTTTTGAGATTTCAGGATTCAAATATATAAGACTTGGTCTTGGATGCAATGGATACTTCAACATGTTCTGATAATCGGCTATATAACGGTTTTAATTTATTTCCTTAATATTTCTCTTGTTGCCCATACATAGTGATAACAATTAGAAGAGAAGTAGGCCTATTTTGTGGTTTTGTGTTAAACAAGTTTTTTTTTTTTTCTAAATGAGGAGTATACTAATCTAACTTTAATCTAACTCATCTATCATTGCAGCGGTTATGCAGTGATGTGCTATGAAATTATTGATGCCAGGCCTGGGTTTAGTTAAAATTTTCTGAAAAGACCTGATCGCTTTGTGATGAACAGATTATTGTTTATTGATTATAATTGATTATCATTATTATTTAGGCTTTTATTCAAATATAAACATTGATCAGCAAACATAAACAGAAGCTCCTCCATACTTGCTTGAGAACAAACCTCATTGTGGAAGCTCAAGTGTGCTGTGTAACATTAGCTATAGTTTGATATTTATATACAGGCAGTTTCACTGTCGAGTAGAGATGGGAGAAAAAATGGCATGAAAAAATGAAATATTTATTTTAAAAAATCATTTACTGAACAAGAATTATATTTTTACATAAAAAAATATGTAATTATACCTTTTAAAAACTGGGGGGAAAATAGCAGCTCATGCATAATGTTTTCAGATGTAATTATTAAGATCATTACTTTGATCTCCAATTTCATATTGGGGTGTAAATTCATTTATTGTATCTGACAGGTGTGATGATCAGAGGAGTTGAGTTTTTACCTTTATTATTGTTACATGGGCTAAAATATGGATAGAGTTTCCCAGTGAAAGACTGAGCAGTGAAAGAGTAGATATGAGAGCTGGACTCCACATCATAAAAGGAGACCAGACCCTCCTCATAATCCACAAACACACCGACCCGCTGCGGCTTCACTCTCAGAGACAGAGGGACAGGGAAACCAGCAAAGGCTTCATATTTATTCCCATTCCTCAGCCACACAGTCCAGTATCCATTACTGGGACTCAGTGAGATCTCTCCCTTCCTGTCAATGGATTCTCTGGCCACTCCTAAATCCCAGTCAGTCTTTTCCTTCACCTGCACCTCAAAATAAAATCTCCCTGAGGAGAATCCCTCCTTTCCCAGGACACATACACATCTATCAAATCTCTCTGGTTTGTCTGGGAGTTTCTGTCTAATGTCTCCACATCTCACTTGTTTTCCATCATCAGACAGGATGAGATATGGATGAGCTGTATCAGGATCCAGAGTCACATCCACTGAGAAAACAGAGAATATGAATCATAACTCAATACACACATTCTGTGATGATGTTTGTAATAATCAGTGTCCTGACACACATGCGCACACATGCACACATGCGCACACACGCACACACGCGACGCACACGCACACGCACACGCACACACACACACACACACACACACATACATACACACACACAAATGTTGGGTTTTCATGTTTTATGGGGACATTCCATAGGCGTAATGCATTTTATACTGTACAAACCATATTTTCTATCCCCCTACACTGCCCCTGCCCCTAAACCTACCCATCACACACACACACACACACACACACACACACACACACACACACACACACACACACACACACACACACACACACACACACACACACACACACACACACACACTGCCCCTAAACCTACCCATCACAGGAGACATGCTGCATTTTTACATTTTCCAAAAACATCACTTAGTGTGATTTATAATATGTTTTCCTCATGGGGACAAAAATGTCCCCACAAGGACAAGGATTTTGGATATTGCCATCTTTGTGGGGACACGACACACACACACACACACACACACACACACACACACACACACACACACACACACACACACACACACGCACGCACACACACACACACACACACAGTACCTGTATACTGCTGCATCCTCTTCAGATCTGTAGAGATTAATGACAATAAAACATCATCAGATCTTTGACATGTTTATGTGTGGAATTATAGATTGAAGGTTATATTTCAAGAATTGAGCTCAATATCATGTCTGATCTGATCAGTGTGTGTGTCTCTGCTGATATTCAGAGAATCAAACAGAAACTATTGCTTTGAGCTTCAGCTCTTAATATTAATATTGAACTTAAAATTAAAGCTGTTTGAGCAACAGATTTGAAATTCTCCACCAAAGAAGAACAAATGTGCATCTTAACCCCTTGATGTCTATCAGTTTGAGTTTCTTCTGCTGAAATGATTTTTGTCTAAAACATATTTACAAAACCAGACCAACAGAGAATTAATGTTTCTCTCTGTAGTTTCTAGTAAAGTAACACATTACTTTTAAATTTACAACAAAATATCTAATTACTTTTTCAAAGTCTCTTGTTTTCCTATTTATTGACGGACAGCTCTCCTGTCCACATGTTGAGAGAATCGTGAGCAAATGCAGAGGCGTCGTGTGTGTGAGAGAGATGATGGTTGTAGTTCAGCCTGAGGCTTATTAATTAAATTTTGTTGTGAAAGGCCTTTACGTTTGCCAAAAATAGAACTTCATTTTTTTTGTTATTAAAAACAAAGCAAGAAAATATAATGCAAAATTAACGTAACACATTACTTTCCATAAAAATGAACGTAACAATTAGTTACTTTTTAATGGACTGATGCAATATTGTAAAGCATTACTCTTAAAAGTAACGTTCCCCAACACTGCTGATATTTAAAGATGATGAATATCTGTATCTGTATAGTGTATTTGATATTGTCGTACCAGTTTGCGTGAGTTTATCCTGTAGAGTGTCCTGCAGTTGAGTCAGAGCTCTCCTCAGAGTCTCCAGACTCTCATCAGTCTTCACACTGATCTCAGGCCAGTTCCTGGTGTTTCTAGAGCTGCACAGGGATGAGTAAATCTACAGCAGGAGAGAGGAGAAATCCTTCAGCATGGGGAGTGTTATGGTGTCATATACTGCATTATCATTGATCAGAGAGATGTTGACTGACCTGTAGGAGGTGGAGGTGATCTTCAGTGTGTGAGAGCTGCTCCAGCTCAGTGTTTCTCATCTTCAGCTCAGTGATCTCCTGCTCCAGCTCTTCAATGAGCTCTTCCTCCTGTTTCTCTGCTGCTTTCTGCTGCTCCTCCATCATCTCCAGCAGTTCAGTCTGACATCTCTCAATGGAGCGGATGAGATCAGTGAAGAGCTCAACACGGGCCGCTTTCTCCTCCTCTGTGTTTCTCTGCTCAAACAGGACAATCAACGAATGATTAGTGGAGTTTGATAAGACAAGAGTCAGTGTTACTATTGCTCATACTATACTATAGCAAAATCCCTCAACTGAAGCATTCTGGATGAATTATTGCTGGGATGGCGCAGTGACTGCTGCTTATAAACATTCATGATGATGATCGACGGGACCGGCTCCTCCTGAATCTGTGTAGAGAACTTCATATAAGGAGATTATTTGAAACTCACTTTTCTGACTTCTGCTGAGTGTTTGACGTCTTGAATCTTCTTGATTCTGTCCTGGATCATCTGCTGCACGTCTTTCTGTGTCTTTATAAGTTGAGTCTATAGACACAGAACAAAACAATATGTTTTCAAAACTGATTCATTTATATTAAAGAGCATGTGATTCTTCATGATAAGAGCCCTTTAAAATCTGTTTCATCAGTAACTTCTACCTTCTTCTCTTGACTCTCCTCTTCTATAGGAACAGTGTTGTGGTTCTTGTGGTCTGTCAGATCACACATCGGACACACACAGGTCTGATCATCTCTACAGAACAGCTCCAGAGGTCTCTCATGTTTCGGACAGATATAGTCCTCCAGATTACTCACAGGATTGATCAGTTTGTGTTTCTTTAAACCTGCCACTCTCAAATGAGGCTCCAGGTGAGTTTTACAGTAAGAGCTCTGACACACCAGACACGACTTCAGGGCTTTCTGCTTTCTTTCCTCACAGACGTCACACACAACTTCAGGTTTTTTCTGAACTTCAGGTTTTTTCTCAGGACTTTTCTTTTTATAGTGATCTACGAGCTCTCTGAGTGTGGTGTTAATCTTGAGATCAGGTCTGTGCTTGAATGTTTCTTTACAGTATGGACAGTTGCAGGTCTGGCTGTTGTCCCAGCACTTATTCAGACAGGTCTTGCAGAAGTTGTGTCCACATGGAGTGGTGACTGGATCAGTGAACACATCCAGACATATAGAGCACTGAAGCTCCTCTGTCAGTCGACCGCTGGAGGAAGACATCACTGGAGAGGGACATGAAGAAGAGAAATCACTACTAGTCTAAAGTTTGGAGACACTTGAAAAACACTGAATTCAAGTTTCTCATGCAGGGACATTTAGTTTGAAGTGCTTCTGAGTAAATTATTAGAATGATGCTGAAGATTATTTTATTATATGGATGAGTTAGAGCAGATAGAGAAGGAAAATAATCAACAAGTTTAAAAAGAAACCCATGGTTGACTGTAAAGAGCAACTTTGAAGAAATTAAAGGGTACTTCAGCGCTGGGGAGATGAATCTGTATTTAAACTGGGTCATTAATGTAGTAGAAATATGAAATTATTTTTGAATTTGGTGCATTCTAGACTGAGAAAACAGAAAATGTATTTTTGTCTCATGGGGATGAAAGACAAAAATTCCCAGAATGCACTTCGCTGCCCGAAGCTGCTCTAGGCACGGCATGGTTTACTTGCCCACCGCATTCATTTTCATAAAATCAGTTGAGTTAGAGACGCTACAATTAAAACCTGAACGTGTCTGTTCAATATACGCACGCGAGTGAGCCGAACGGCACAAACGCAGCAGGATCGGATTGCATTCATCACATGAGCGGAGGTAAGCGGGGATTCGCGGCTGCATTCACAGCGCGTGATCAGTCTGGCGCATTTTCAGATCATGTCTTTGGAAGCTTAACTTTCATAGGCAGTTCATTTGAACAGTTGAAACACTCACTTTGCTCTCCACCGCTCCGTTTACATGAATCTCCGCAGCTCCCGAGCCGAGTGCTGTGAGTGTGATGTTGAAAACATGTGGAAATAGCGCCCTCTGCTGGCTGTAGTCTTTAGCCTCTGACAAAACTCCCGATGACGCAAAATGATGATGCGTCATCGGAGGAATTTTTCCAGAAATAAAATACATAATTCTCTCGTCTCAGGGTTATATGAGGGGGGAAAGTACGATAATTTGAATACACTCCTGGGTTTCTTCTGATACAAAGCTTAATGCTAATCGCTGAAGTAACCCTTTAAATATGATTTCTCACATATATAAGAGATTATGTAAGCTGGTCATTAATGAGCCAAGACAAGCTGATCAGTGCCTTAATGTGAAGCAGTACTGTAGATTCTCGAACTGTACATTTTAAATATCACCATATGAGAAGAGTTAAAGTAATTCATGCGCTAATTCATTCTTTCTGAGTTATTGACTTACATGGAGGTGAACGGCTAATACTGCGTCTCCTGGTTTTTCTTGCTTCTGTTGATGTTGGTGAAGATTCTGCCATTGTTCTTTGTCTCTTCAAGCCGTATAAAGAAATAAAAAACACATTGTATTTCACAATATAACTTATGACAATACAGGTGCTGGTCATATATAAATATCATCAAAAAGTTGATTTATTTCTCTAATTCCATTCAAAAAGTGAAACTTGTATATTATATTCATTTATTATACACATACTGATATATTTCAAATGCTTATTTCTTTTAATTTTGATGATTATAACGGACAACTAAGGATAATTCCAAATTCAGGGTCTCAGAAAATTAGAATATTACTTAAGATCAATACAAAGTATGAGTATGTACATCACTCAATACTTAGTTGGAGCTCCTTTTGCCTGAATTACTGCAGCAATGCGGCGTGGCATGGAGTCGATCAGTCTGTGGCACTGCTCAGGTGTTATGAGAGCCCAGGTTGCTCTGATAGTGGCCTTCAGCTCTTCTGCATTGTTGGGTCTGGCATATCGCATCTTCCTCTTCACAATACCCCATAGATTTTCTATGGGGTTATGGTCAGGCGAGTTTGCTGGCCAATTAAGAACAGGGATACCATGGTCCTTACACCAGGTACTGGTTGCTTTGGCACTGTGTGCAGGTGCCAAGTCCTGTTGGAAAATGAAATCTGCATCTCCATAAAGTTGGTCAGCAGCAAGAAGCAGGAAGTGCTCTAAAACTTCCTGGAATACGGCTGCGTTGACCTTGGACCTCAGAAAACATAGTGGACCAAGACCAGCAGATGACATGGCACCCCACACCATCACTGACTGTGGAAACTTTACACTGGACCTCAAGCAACGTGGATTATGTGCCTCTCTTCTCTTCCTCCAGACTCTAGGACCCTGATTTCCAAAGGAAATGCAACATTTACTTTCATCAGAGAACATAACTTTGGACCACTTTTTGTCCTTTTTGTCTTTAACACTGTCGAGGTGCTTCTGATGCTGTCTGTTGTTCAAGAGTGGCTTGACACAAGGAATGCGACAGCTGAAACCCATGTCTTGCAGACGTCGCGTAGTGGTTCTTGAAGCACTGACTCCAGCTGCAGTCCACTCTTTGTGAATCTCCCCCACATTTGTGAATGGGTTTTGTTTCACAATCCTCTCCAGGGTGCGGTTATCCCTATTGCTTGTACACTTTTTCTACCACATCTTTTCCTTCCCTATGCCTCTCTATTAATGTGCTTGGACACAGAGCTCTGTGAACAGCCAGCCTCTTTGCAATGACCTTTGTGTCTTGCCCTCCTTGTGCAAGGTGTCAATGGTCATCTTTTGGACAACTGTCAAGTCGGAAGTCTTCCCATGATTGTGTAGCCTACAGAACTAGACTGAGAGACCATTTAAAGGCCTTTGCAGGTGTTTTGAGTTAATTAGCTGATTAGATTGTGGCACCAGGTGTCTTCAAAATTGAACCTTTTCACAATATTCTAATTTTCTGAGATACTGAATTTGGGATTGTCCTTAGTTGTCAGTTATAATCATCAAAATGAAAAGAAATAAACATTTGAAATATATCAGTCTGTGTGTAATGAATGAATATAATATTCAAAGTTTCACTATTTGAATGGAATTAGTGAAATAAAACAACTTTTTGATGATATTCAAATTATATGACCAGCACCTGTAAACTGATAAGACCGATCTAAGCCCATTCGCTCCTGTATTTGTTCACTGAAGTTTAAATGAAATCTTGCCTCAAAAGTCAGATTTGGGGTTACTTCATATTCTCTCACAACCATTTAATAAATATTTCTATTAAAGTGTTAAAATCTCAATGATAGTGAGGGAAACACAACCACTCCTCATACACAGTAATAAACTTACTGAACAATCTGAACTATGACCTTCTGTTCACATCAGAAACAGCACAAAGGTCACATGCTGACCTACGAATAAATATATATCTCCACAAAATAAACATCAATATTGTGGGACCAAGTGTAGCTTGTATGACTAATTGTAGTTTTAATCTTTAATATAAATGTGATTTTAGCAGGTTTGTCAAGTCTGTCTGCAGTTCATTTTACTTCCTGTTTCTTTAGTCTTTATGTAATGTGACAAAATGACAGAAACACCAAACTTTGCTTCACAACCAATCAAATGACACACTTTTAATACAGTTCTGATACCATTTCAGTGCAGTAAACAACTAAAGTAGTCGAGTATTTGACATGATTAAACCTGGCTCTGTTCAACTTATCCCAGTTTGTCATAAACCCACTAAACCAGATCTTCCATTAGAAACCTGTTCAGCTCGACCTCTCTTATATTTCTATCATTACCTGTGAGGATCAGATGTGTCCACGAGACTCTTTGAGCGGATTGATAAATATCCTGTAGTTTGAAGAGGTTGATCGTGTCAGGTGTTCATATTGTTGCTGAAGTTAGTTTCACTTTCTCTGAATCTCTCTCTGAACTGAGTGATGTCAGAGCTCCTCCTGTATTCACACATTTACATTCGTCTCTGTATTCGGTGTGTTGGGTTCATGTGTGTCTGTTTGGGTTTCATCTCATTGGTTAATATATCGACTATACAAACGGACCAAAGAAGAAATATTTGAATGAATTTCTAAATGTCTTTTGTGATCCACTGAAGAAAGTCCTCAGGTTCAGAACGACATGATGAGTAAATGATGACAGAAAGCGGCTCTTCCTTTAAAACATCTTCAGTCTTTTCAAACATGACACGATTGAGCTTGAATCCCTGAGCTTGTCAGGATGATTCCTCTGTTGATCTGTTGGGAGAAAATAGTTTGACATTCTTGAAGTATTAATGTGTAGAAGCTCAAACTAATGTAATGACCTCAAAGAAATGTTGTTTAATTTGTTTCATGTCTTTGTTTATTGCAGGTCATATGCACAGATGATATAATGTAAGGGGATAATCATCGACCGTATAAAGGAAGGCGTGGCGTTCTGTCTTGGAGTCAGGTGATCATGTGTTGGTGAGGAGCCTGTCAGAAAGACACGGCCCAGGAAAACTGTGAGCGCACTGGGAAAAGCAAACGCCTGTGGTGAAAGAAAGGAGAAGAGGATGGCCCAGTGTGTGTAGAAGAACCATCGGATGGACCTGGAAACCAAAGAGGACCTTCTATTCCCTTGATGTGGTGACCTGATGTGTGTGACCAGCCGAGCATCGAGCACCTGAATCTGTCCTTCACACTTCACAAGAGAGCACGAGCTGAAATAGTTCAAAGTAATATTTGTGTTGAGTGAGTTATAAACTGTTATGGGTATTGTAAGGCTAGTCGTAATAATGTTATACAGCAGAATTATAGTTGTGCGTCTGAAGGTGTAGTTGGAGGGCTGGATGAAACACAGTTGTTCAGAAAGTTTAATCTGGATCAGAATGATCTGGATTTGGAAATCCCATGTTTTGCTCTCCAGGATCAGGTAAGCCATCTTACTTTTGTGCCGGTTTCTCAAAGCAAGATTGGATTGGATCACCCTGATCCAGAAACACACTTTAATCTGGATTCCCAAATCTGGGATACTAGTGCTTTATGCAGCCCCTAAAACGACATTTGATGGAAAATGACATTGGAAAAAAATGCTTTCAATGCTTTTACTCACAGAGAACTTTTGACTGATTCATCTCTCTGTCTGTGTCTATGTGTAATATATTATTCAAATGTATGTTTTGACCATTTGTTTTTATTTAAACATTTTTTAAAATAAGTTTTATAACAATTTTCTTCCTGAAATCCACCCATCAGCATAATCCAGATTTTTGGATCAAATTTATCCCAAATTTATTAAAATGTTTTAAACAACTCAAACCGATGATTTGATCCAGATCAAAACAAGACTGGATTTTGTGATTTAATCTGATTTCAGAATCCACGTTTTCGGGCCAGTTGTTCAAAATGTTTAATCTGGATCAGAATGATCTGGATTTGGAAATCCCAAGTTTTGCTATCCAGGATCAGGTAATCCATTTTACTTTTGAGCCGGTTTTTCAAAGCATAACTGGATTGGATCACCCTGATCCAGATACACACTTATTGGGCCAGTTGTTCAAAAGTAATCTGATCGGATTTCGGCCATTATTGGATCAAATCTTGAAAATGGGTTGTTCAAAAGGAAAAAGGGATTCTGAAATCACATTAGATCACGGAATCCAATCCTAGTTTTAATCTGGATCAAACCTTCAGTTTGTGTTGATCAAAACTTGTCTGCAGGATTTGGATAACTTTGGTCCAAAAAAAACCAAAAAAACCAAAACAGGATTATCCTGATCCACCTTGTAGGATTTCAAGGTGGATTTCAGGATGAAATGTAGTAAAACTTTATAATTGGCCAAATAATACATTTGTATCATTTAGTGTATGTACTTTTATTTATATTTTGCACTTGACTTGTGTAACCATAGTAACAGTGATAAAGTAGATAAAGTAGACACATAGGCTACCAATTAAGCTATTCAGTATAGTAAAGTAAAAGTACAATAAAAATGATCTTGTCCCCATAAAATAATCCCCAAACAGCTGCAAATATCAAATTAAAATATATTACATTTAAATGTTTTTTTAATCACTTTTTGTAAACGCCACAATAGTAGATGAACCAGTCAAAAGTTATTTGTGATCGAACACTATGTGAAACTTTTCAGAGAGAATGCAAAAGCATGGGAAAATATTCCCATCTCATTTTTTTCCATCACTATGTCCCTTCAGGGACTCCGTAGAGCACTAGTGATCCGGATTTGGTAATCTGAAAAAGTGTGTATCTGGATCAGGGTTATCCAGTCCAATGTTGCTTTGAAAAACCGGCATAAAAGTAAGACGGATTACCTGATCCTGAATAGGAAAAAATGGGATTTCCAAATCCAGATCATTTTGATCCGGATTAAATTTCAGTTTTCCGAAAATAGTTTTAATCCGGATAAAATTGATCCAGATTTAGTAATTCTTTTTTTGTGATCCGTGATCACGTAATCCATCTTACTTTTGGAGCCAGTTTTTTAAAGCAACATCGGAATTGGATCAAATCTGATCCGGATAGGAACTTTTCAGGAACACCAAATCTGGATAACCAGTGCTCAGTGCTGGGAGACCCTAACCAACCTCCTGCATTCTGCCAGAGCGAGCAAACAGGACGTGCAACAAGGGACGCAATATTAGACACTATTTCTGATTTGGATTTGTTTTGGATTTCAAAAATCAGTGATTGCCATTCTTTGCATTTTTTTGGTTATTCTGTAATCATTGCATGCATCACTAATAAATATTCTAAAAACAAAAATATTTTCGATTGTGATGAATATATATACAGGGAGTGCAGAATTATTAGGCAAGTTGTATTTTTGAGGATTAATTTTATTATTGAACAACAACCATGTTCTCTGTGAACACAAAAACTCATTAATATCAAAGCTGAATATATAAGTAGTTTTTAGTTTTAGCTATTTTAGGGGATATCTGTGTGTGCAGGTGACTATTACTGTGCATAATTATTAGGCAACTTAACAAAAACAAATTTATACCCATTTCAATTATTTATTTTTACCAGTGAAACCAATATAACATCTCAACATTCACAAATATACATTTCTGACATTCAAAACCAAACAAAAACAAATCAGTGACCAATATAGCCACCTTTCTTTGCAAGGACACTCAAACGCCTGCCATCCATGGATTCTGTCAGTGTTTTGATCTGTTCACCATCAACATTGTGTGCAGCAGCAACCACAGCCTCCCAGACACTGTTCAGAGAGGTGTACTGTTTTCCCTCCTTGTAAATCGCACATTTGATGATGGACCACAGGTTCTCAATGGGGTTCAGATCAGGTGAACAAGGAGGCCATATCATTAGATTTTCTTCTTTTATACCCTTTCTTGCCAGCCACGCTGTGGAGTACTTGGACGCGTGTGATGGAGCATTGTCCTGCATGAAAATCATGTTTTTCTTGAAGGATGCAGACTTCTTCCTGTACCACTGCTTGAAGAAGGTGTCTTCCAGAAACTGGCAGTAGGACTGGGAGTTGAGCTTGACTCCATCCTCAACCGGATAAGGCCCCACAAGCTCATCTTTGATGATACCAGCCCAAACCAGTACTCCACCTCCACCTTGCTGGCGCCTGAGTCGGACTGGAGCTCTCTGCCCTTTACCAATCCAGCCACGGGCCCATCCATCTGGCCCATCAAGACTCACTCTCATTTCATCAGTCCATAAAACCTTAGAAAAATCAGTCTTGAGATATTTCTTGGCCCAGTCTTGACGTTTCAGCTTGTGTGTCTTGTTCAGTGGTGGTCGACTTTCTGCCTTTCTTACCTTGGCCATGTCTCTGAGTATTGCACACCTTGTGCTTTTGGGCACTCCAGTGATGTTGCAGCTCTGAAATATGGCCAAACTGGTGAGACACGGTAGCTGCAGCTTGGAGTAATGGGCGTGGCAAGAGGTAGGGGCGTGGCAAGAGGTAGGGCGTGGCAAGAGGTTTCTCATTGGTCAAAGGAGCTTCCTCCTGGCAACTGCGTTGGCCAATCAGCAGTAACCATAGTTATACATAATTTCCTTTAGCTAAAAAAAAATCGTTATTTCCTTTAGAAGGAAAAAGATGACGGGGTAATATATGTGCGATATAATTTGTTGGTCTGTTTGCTTGACATTTTTCCCTTTGGTAATTATTTAATTGTTGTTGACAGACACATGTTACAGTGAGAAGAATCTATATATATATATGTAGTATTATATATATATATATGTAGTCTTAGTCATATATATGCCTTTATACAACAAAAACATTTTTGTACTATTATAAAAATAACATTAGTTTTACTTTGTATGTACTTTAAATGAAAGTACAAAATTAGTATGACTTAAATAGTGTCAGGAGACATTTTTATCTTAAAAAAATAATTAAAAAACAAATTATTTTAATTTTACTATTACAGACATTTCAAGTATAATGCAATAAAAACGATTAATACAAAGCATTGTAAATACAGCTCAAAATGTATAAATCAGAGAATAAGTATAAAATGAACAATACTAATAAATACAAAAATAAAAGTTTATGAATCAAGGTAGAAAACTGTTTTGTGATCTCATGTTTGAAAGGGTTTCAAAGTATACTGTGAGATCAGTCTTATTAAAGGTAATATAGGAGGGTTTCTTTTATTTGTGTCATGCATATAAAACTTCGGCAACATTTAATTATATTTTGTTTTTCAGAAAAATATGGGTTTTGGAAACAGTAAAATGTCAAGAGGTTCTAAATTCTAATAGGAACTTCTATTTTAGGAATATCTATTTTAAAGTCAGTCCAAAATTAAATAGAAAAAGGGCAATACAAAAAAAAATGTTTAAAATCTTCAAGTAATGTGTTACAAAAGTGCATTTATCACAAACAGTATGAATGTTTTTATGATTGAACCTTAAAAGTCGCGTGGTGATGACGTCACGTAAATCGCGCCATACAGAAAGTTTCAAGGTAACATACTTTTGAATGTATTCTCAATATCATTATTGCTTTTTTCAATGAATGAAATGTATTTTGTCTTGTATAATTATTTGTGTAATTATAGTGATTAAGTTTATGGCTAGCTTTTATGCGGATCAGGAAGCTTTTCGCGGCCCAATTGAAAAGACCTTACGGCACGCCCCATTCCTCATGGCACGCCCCATTTCTTTCCGACCTTATGGCACGCCCATTGCTCCAGCCTGCAGTTACCTCTACTTGAAACTGGTGGCAAGTGGCATCTTGGCAGCTGCACGCTTGACTTTTCTCAGTTCACGGGCAGTTATTTTGCGCTCTTGGTTTTTCCACACGCTCTTGCGACCCTGTTGACTATTTTGAATGAAACGCTTGATTGTTCGATGATCACACTTCAGAAGCTTGGCTATTTTAAGACTGCTGCATCCTCTGCAATATATCTCACTATTTTTGACTTTTCTGAGCCTGTCAAGTCCTTCTTTTGACCCATTTTGCCAAAGGAAAGGAAGTTGCCTAATAATTATGCACACCTGATATAGGGTGTTGATGTCATTAGACCACACCCTTCTCATTACAGAGATGCACATCACCTAATATGCTTAATTGGTAGAAGGCTTTCCAGCCTATACAGCTTGGAGTAAGACAACATGCATAACGAGGATGATGTGGTCAAAATACTCATTTGCCTAATAATTCTGTATATATCAATCAGTGACAGAATAAAATGTATTGTTTTTGGTCAGTTTTGACAGCTGTTTGGGGGATTATTTTATGAGGCCAAACTCTTTCTTCTTCGCTGTAGGCCTATACTGAAAGGCTGAATACGATAAAGCCTAATCACTGTAGCCTGACGGATGAACAAATAAAATTAAAACCTTATGGATAAATAGGATATCTTGTAAGATACTGCATGATCCAAATATTGTATTATTTGATACATTTTTAAAGTTTTCATTACATTTTGGGCATGAAATCCACGCTGAATCCACCCTTCTGATGGGATCAGTTTAATCCAGATTTCTTGGATGATCCAAATCCTACAAAAAAGTTCTGAAAAACCCAAACTAAAGGTTTGATCCGGATCAAAACCAAGATTGGATTACGTGATCTAATCCGATTATGTAATCCGTTTTGTCTTTTGAAAAACACATTTTCAAGATTTGATCCAATCCGTTATCCAAAATCCTAGTGGATTACTGTTGAAAAACCGGGCCCAGATGATTGTAGTGATGTCAGTTGTGTAGAAGTAGATGTTGATTGTGTTGTTGAGCTGAGAAAGCATCATTACACTGTTACTGGAACTGAACCTTTGACATATTTACCCAGAGATAGAAAATGATTTGTGACATTTTATTTTATTTAGTTTGGGAGTGTGTAACTTGAAATTTGAGTAGTATGCATTTTAATATATTTCTATAAAGTATACGAGAAGTGCTTTAGTAATAAATATATTCTTAGCTAAGCTTTTAAGAAATATGCTAAACACAAGCATAATTTAAGTGAAGGTTTAGTGTATTTACAGAAAACTCTTATTTTACTCTGACTCAAAGTATATTTGATGTGTATTTTGTGTAAGAACAGTAAAATGATTGAGCTCAAGCGTGCTGCGTAACACTGGTGACTAGAGTTAGACTTTAATGTGAACTTTTACAGGCAGTTTCACTGTCGAGTAGAGATGGGAGAAAAAATGACATGAAGTTATGAAATATTTATGAAAAGAAATCATTTATTGAACAAGCATTGAACAAGCATTATATTTTTACATTAAAATGTATGTATATAATTATACCTGACAAAAACAAAACAAACAACAACAAAAAGCAGCACATGCATAATGTTTTTAGATGTAATTATTAAGATCATTACTTTCATCTCATATTTCATATTGGGGTGTAAATTCATTTATTGTATCTGACAGGTGTGATGATCAGAGGAGTTGAGTTTTTACCTCCATTATTAGGTTCTGGGCTAAAAAATGGATAGAGTTTCCCAGTGAAAGACTGAGCAGTGAAAGAGTAGATATGAGAGCTGGACTCCACATCATAAAAGGAGACCAGACCGTCCTCATAATCCACAAACACACCGACCCGCTGCGGCTTCACTCTCACACACAGAGAGACAGGGGGACCAGCACAGGCTTTATATTCATTCCCATTCCTCAGAGCCACAGTCCAGCATCCATTACTGGGTCTCAGTATGATCTCTCCCTTCCTGTCAATGGATTCTCTGGCCACTCCTACATCCCAGTCAGTCTTTCCCTTCACCTGCACCTCAAAATAAAATCTCCCTGAGGAGAATCCCTCCTTTCCCAGGACATTTACATATCTATCAAATCTCTCTGGTTTGTCTGGGAGTTTCTGTCCAATGTCTCCATGTCTCACTTGTTTTCCATCATCAGACAGGATGAGTTTAGGATGAGCTGTATCAGGATCCAGAGTCACATCCACTGAGAAAACAGAGAATATGAATCATAACTCAATACACACATTCTGTCATGATTTTTCTAATACGTAATCAGTGTTTAATCAAACACTGTAGATCAGTGATGAAGCTGTGAGTGTATAAATGTAATCTAGTGTAGAACACACACACACACACACACATGTTGTGTTTCCATGTTTTATGGGGACATTCCATAGGCGTAATGGATTTTATACTGTACAAACCGTATTTTCTATCCCCCTACACTGCCCCTGCCCCTAAACCTACCCATCACAGGAGACATGCTGCATTTTACATTTTCAAAAACATCACTTAGTGTGATTTATAAGATGTTTTCCTCATGGGGACCAAAAAAATGTCCCCACAAGGACAAAAATTTGGATATTGCCATCTTTGTGGGGACATTTTGTCCCCATACCGTAGGGATTACCAGTCCACACACACACACACACACACACACACACACACACACACACACACACACACACACATGTTGTGTTTCCATGTTTTATGGGGACATTCCATAGGCGTAATGCATTTTATACTGTACAAACCGTATTTTCTATCCCCTACACTGCCCCTGCCCCTAAACCTACCCATCACACACACACACACACACACACACACACACACACACACACACACACACACACACACACACACACACACACACACACACACACACACACACACACACACACACACACTGCCCCTGCCCCTGCCCCTGCCCCTAAACCTACCCATCACAGGAGACATGCTGCATTTTTACATTTTCAAAAAACATCACTTAGTGTGATTTATAAGATGTTTTCCTCATGAAAATGTCCCCACAAGGACAAGGATTTTGGATATTGCCATCTTTGTGGGGACATTTTGTCCCCATACCGTAGGGATTACCAGTCCACACACACACACACACACACACACACACACACACACACACACACACACACACACACACACACACACACACACACACACACACACACACACACACACACACACACACACACACACACACACACACACACACACACACACACACACACACACAGTACCTGTATACTGCTGCATCCTCTTCAGAACTGTGGAGATTAATGACAATAAAACATCATCAGATCTTTGACATGTTTATGTGTGGAATTATAGATTGAAAGTTATATTTCAAGAATTGAGCTCAATATCATGTTTGATCTGATCAGTGTGTGTGTCTCTGCTGATATTCAGAGAATCAAACAGAAACTATTGCTTTGAGCTTCAGCTCTTAATATTCCTCCTTTACAAACAGATTTAACTCTACAAATGTTTGGTGAAATGTTTTATTAAGTTATTTTTGTGTCTGATGTTATTCTCATTTCTGGAGTGGATTAGTGTTTGTGGTTATTCAGCAAATATAAATCTATAAATGAGTAGTTGACAAATAGGCAGTAAAAATGCTTTTTGTAAAAGAAAAATACATATATTTATGAAGTGTGAAGTCAAATGTTTAAGAATATAAGGGGTCACTAACTTTATCAATTATTTCACTTTTTAAACATTTTTACTGAACTGTACCGTAAATGTGTCCGATGGTGTGACAGCAAACATTAAGACAAAAAAACTCTTAGTACACATAGCAAGAGAGAGATTTATCTTATTTTCCTATTTATTTAATATGAAATTATTAATAACAAATATCAAAATGTAGATCTTATGCTTTTAGAAATATATGGATGCAAAAATGATTGCCATTTACTAAAATAGACAAAATTATGCCTGAGGTGTTTATTAATATTTGTATGCTTCTTTTTAATTAATAAAAGTTGACATTTCTTGAACTAAGCTTGAGACAGTCACACCATAGGACAATTTTTAAATTTGGCTCAAAAAGTAAAAATCTAATAACAAAGCAGTTTTTATAACAGCAGGTCCATGTGAGACAAAGAAAAGTTTAACAATGTTTGTAACTCAGTGATGCTAAGTTCAAATCGCCCTATAGGGTACACCGGGCTAAAGGCTCCACGGGTAAAAGGCTCCACGGGCTAAAGGCTCCACGGGTAAAAGGCTCCACGGGCTAAAGGCTCCACGGGTAAAAAGGTTCCACGGGGTAAAAGGCTCCACGGGCTAAAGGCTCCACGGGTAAAAGGTTCCACGGGTAAAAGGCTCCACGGGCTAAAGGCTCCACGGGCTAAAGGCTCCACGGGCTAAAGGCTCCACGGGTAAAAGGCTCCACGGGCTAAAGGCTCCACGGGTAAAAGGCTCCACGGGCTAAAGGCTCCACGGGTAAAAGGCTCCACGGGCCAAAGGCTCCACGGGTAAAAAGGCTCCACGGGGTAAAAAGGCTCCACGGGTAAAAGGCTCCACGGGCTAAAGGCTCCACGGGTAAAAGGCTCCACGGGCCAAAGGCTCCACGGGTAAAAGGCTCCACGGGTAAAAGGCTCCACGGGCCAAAGGCTCCACGGGTAAAAGGCTCCACGGGTAAAAGGCTCCACGGGCTAAAGGCTCCACGGGCTAAAGGCTCCACGGGTAAAAGGCTCCACGGGGTAAAAGGCTCCACGGGCTAAAGGCTCCACGGGCCAAAGGCTCCACGGGTAAAAGGCTCCACGGGGCTAAAGGCTCCACGGGCTAAAGGCTCCACGGGGTAAAAGGCACCACGGGCTAAAGGCTCCACGGGCTCGGGTAAAAGGCTCCACGGGGTAAAAGGCTCCTTTGATCTTATTTTCCTCTAAACCACTGGATGGCACAAAACTAGCCTCAGCACTTTCCAAAACATCCGCTTTTCAAGATGCACGTGGAAATGTGTCTGATCTTTGACGTGATCGCAGACAGCTGTGAGAGTTGATTCTGCACTCATTTGATCTCATATTTGATGTTTCAAAAATATTGTAGATCAAGTATCAAATAAGAATCACTAAAATTATTGAATAGATTTTGAAACAAAGGTCCTGTTATTGTTGTTGGGTTTTTTCTTCAAGGTAATTAAAGCAACAGTTTTGCAATAACAGAAGAATATGTAAAAGCATAGTATTTGGGGTAAAAGGCAGCATATTTAACATGATGATAAACAGCCGCTGACTTTTGCATTTGTTGACATGACATGGTTAGATTCAGATTATATATCATATATTAAGTTGGGTGTCCACCTTAGAGATAATCACCATATTTATAATGAAACCATCATATTTAAAGTGTGATATTAATCATATCATATAATAAAGTATAATGTATTGTCACTACTGTAAATCTATATTACATTATTCTGGGATCTCCTTCAATGCTTTCAGAATCTTCCAGAATGATTTTATTTCTATATTTTTCAGATATATTCTATATTAACATATTTTAATGACAGCATATTTATTGATCAAAAATTAATTCTTTTATTCATCAAAATAAACATAAAATATTTCAAACTTTGCTAAAGTGATTGTTTTGAACCATTATTAACTGTATCAATACTGTGTGCCTTCTGCCCCCATGCCCATTCATTGCCCAAGATTTATAAATAAAATAAACCACTTTTATGATTTATTTTCACACAAAAGCTGTTGCTCCATAAATGTTCGATACAAACATATATATATGTGTCTGTATATCATACATTATATCAGTAGTGAAAAGCACATTTTTCTAAAGGTGCCTTTAGCCCCGATGTACCTTTATTCACTATTCCCTACATTACTCCACTAATAGTCCACTTGACGTGAAGCTGCTGTTTTTGTGTAGTTTGTGCCTTCTGCTTAATAATTATTTGAAGCTTAGAAAACTAGCAGCTCCAGTAGTAATACAAATATTTATATTATATCACCTTAATATTACTGCTGATATTTAAAGATGATGAATATCTGTATAGTGTATTTGATATTGTCGTACCAGTTTGCGTGAGTTTCTCCTGTAGAGTGTCCTGCAGTTGAGTCAGAGCTCTCCTCAGAGTCTCCAGACTCTCATCAGTCTTCACACTGATCTCAGGCCAGTTCCTGGTGTTTCTAGAGCTGCACAGGGATGAGTAAATCTACAGCAGGAGAGAGGAGAAATCCTTCAGCATGGGGAGTGTTATGGTGTCATATACTGCATTATCATTGATCAGAGAGATGTTGACTGACCTGTAGGAGGTGGAGGTGATCTTCAGTGTGTGAGAGCTGCTCCAGCTCAGTGTTTCTCATCTTCAGCTCAGTGATCTCCTGCTCCAGCTCTTCAATGAGCTCTTCCTCCTGTTTCTCTGCTGCTTTCTGCTGCTCCTCCATCATCTCCAGCAGTTCAGTCTGACATCTCTCAATGGAGCGGATGAGATCAGTGAAGAGCTCAACACGGGCTGCTTTCTCCTCTTCTGTGTTTCTCTGCTCAACCAGAGAACAATCAACGAATGATTAGTGGAGTTTGATAAGACAAGAGTCAGTGTTACTATTGCTCATACTATACTATAGCAAAATCCCTCAACTGAAGTTTTCTGTATGAATTATTGCTGGGATGGCGCAGTGACTGCTGCTTATATACATTCATGATGATGATCGACGGGAATGGCTCCTCCTGAATCTGTGTAGAGAACTTCATATACTGAGATTATTTGAAACTCACTTTTCTGACTTCTGCTGAGTGTTTGACGTCTTGAATCTTCTTGATTCTGTCCTGGATCATCTGCTGCACGTCTTTCTGTGTCTTCATCAGTTGAGTCTATAGACACAGAACCACACAATATGTTTTCAACACTGATTCATTTATATTAAAGATCATGTGATTCTTCATGATAAGAGCCCTTTAAAATCAGTTTCATCAGTAACTTCTACCTTCTTCTCTTGACTCTCCTCTTCTATAGGAACAGTGTCGTGAGTCTTGTGGTCTGTCAGATCACACATCGGACACACACAGGTCTGATCATCTCTACAGAACAGCTCCAGAGGTCTCTCATGTTTCGGACAGATATAGTCCTCCAGATTACTCACAGGATTGATCAGTTTGTGTTTCTTTAAACCTGCCACTCTCAAATGAGGCTCCAGGTGAGTTTCACAGTAAGAGCTCTGACACACCAGACACGACTTCAGGGCTTTCTGCTTTCTTTCCTCACAGACGTCACACACAACTTCAGGTTTTTCTGAACTTCAGGTTTTTTCTCAGGATTTTTCTTTTGTAGTAATCTACGAGCTCTCTGAGTGTGGTGTTAATCTTGAGATCAGGTCTGTGCTTGAATGTTTCTTTACAGTATGGACAGTTGCAGGTCTGGCTGTTGTCCCAGCACTTATTCAGACAGGTCTTGCAGAAGTTGTGTCCACATGGAGTGGAGACTGGATCAGTGAACACATCCAGACATATAGAGCACTGAAGCTCCTCCGTCAGTCGACCGCTGGAGGAAGACATCACTGGAGAGAGACATGAAGAAGAGAAATCACTACTAGTCTAAAGTTTGGAGACACTTAAAAAAACACAGAATTCAAGTTTCTCATGCAGGGACATTTAGTTTGAAGTGCTTCTGAGTAAATTATTAGAATGATGCTGAAGATTATTTTATTATATGGATGAGTTAGAGCAGATAGAGAAGGAAAATAATCAACAAGTTTAAAAAGAAACCCATGGTTGACTGTAAAGAGCAACTTTGAAGAAATTAAAAGGGTACTTCAGCGCTGGGGAGATGAATCTGTATTTAAACTGGGTCATTAATGTAGTAGAAATATGAAATTATTTTTGAATTTGGTGCATTCTAGACTGAGAAAACAGAAAATGTATTTTTGTCTCATGGGGATGAAAGACAAAAATTCCCAGAATGCACTTCGCTGCCCGAAGCTGCTCTAGGCACGGCATGGTTTACTTGCCCACCGCATTCATTTTCATAAAATCAGTTCAGTTAGAGACGCTACAATTAAAAACTGAACGTGTCTGTTCAATATACGTTAATGCGAGTGAGCCGAACGGCACAAACGCAGCAGGATCGGATTGCATTCATCACATGAGCTGAGGTAAGCGCGGGATTCGCGGCTGCATTCACAGCGCGTGATCAGTCTGGCGCATTTTCAGATCATGTCTTTGGAAGCTTAACTTTCATAGGCAGTTCATTTGAACAGTTGAAACACTCACTTTGCTCTCCACCGCTCCGTTTTCATGAATCTCCGCAGCACCGCGAGCAGTGCTGTGAGTGTGATGTTGAAAACATGTGGAAATAGCGCCTCCTGCTGGCTGTAGTCTTCAGCCTCTGGACAAAAACTCCCCCGATGACGCAAAATGATGATGCGTCATTGGAGGAATTTTTCCAGAAATAAAATACAATATTCTCGTCTCAGGGTTATATGAGGGGGGAAAGTACGATAATTTGAATACACTCCTGGGTTTCTTCTGATACAAAGCTTAATGCTAATCGCTGAAGTAACCCTTTAAATATGATTTCTCACATATATAAGAGATTATGTAAGCTGGTCATTAATGAGCCAAGACAAGCTGATCAGTGCCTTAATGTGAAGCAGTACTGTAGATTCTCGAACTGTACATTTTAAATATCACCATATGAGAAGAGTTAAAGTAATTCATGCGCTAATTCATTCTTTCTGAGTTATTGACTTACATGGAGGTGAACGGCTAATACTGCGTCTCCTGGTTTTTCCTTCTTTTGTTGATGTTGGTGAAGATTCTGCCATTGTTCTTTCCCTCTTCAAGCCGTATAAATAAATAAAGAAATAAACAAACACATTGTATTTCACAATATAAATTATGACAATACAGGTGCTGGTCATATATAAATATCATCAAAAAGTTGATTTATTTCTCTAATTCCATTCAAAAAGTGAAACTTGTATATTATATTCATTTATTATACACATACTGATATATTTCAAATGCTTATTTCTTTTAATTTTGATGATTATAACGGACAACTAAGGATAATTCCAAATTCAGGGTCTCAGAAAATTAGAATATTACTTAAGATCAATACAAAGTATGAGTATGTACAGCACTCAATACTTAGTTGGGGCTCCTTTTGCCTGAATTACTGCAGCAATGCGGCGTGGCATGGAGTCGATCAGTCTGTGGCACTGCTCAGGTGTTTTGAGAGCCCAGGTTGCTCTGATAGTAGCCTTCAGCTCTTCTGCATTGTTGGGTCTGGCATATCGCATCTTCCTCTTCACAATACGCCATAGATTTTCTATGGGGTTAAGGTCAGCGAGTTTGCTGGCCAATTAAGAACAGGGATACCATGGTCCGTACACCAGGTACTGGTTGCTTTGGCACTGTGTGCAGGTGCCAAGTCCTGTTGGAAAATGAAATCTGCATCTCCATAAAGTTGGTCAGCAGCAGGAAGCATGAAGTGCTTTAAAACTTCCTGGTATACGGCTGCGTTGACTTTGGACCTCAGAAAACACAGTGGACCAACACCAGCAGATGACATGATACCCCACACCATCACTGACTGTGGAAACTTTACACTGGACCTCAAACAACGTGGATTATGTGCCTCTCTTCTCTTCCTCCAGACTCTGGGACCCTGATTTCCAAAGGAAATGCAACATTTACTTTCATCAGAGAACATAACTTTGGACCACTTTTTGTCCTTTTTGTCTTTAACACTGTCGAGGTGCTTCTGATGCTGTCTGTTGTTCAAGAGTGGCTTGACACAAGGAATGTGACAGCTGAAACCCATGTCTTGCAGACGTCTGTGTGTAGTGGTTATTGAAGCACTGACTCCAGCTGCAGTCCACTCTTTGTGAATCTCCCCCACATTTTTGAATGGGTTTTGTTTCACAATCCTCTCCAGGGTGCGGTTATCCCTATTGCTTGTACACTTTTTTCTACCACATCTTTTCCTTCCCTTTGCTTCTCTATTAATGTGCTTGGACACAGAGCTCTGTGAACAGCCAGCCTCTTTTGCAATGACCTTTTGTGTCTTGCCCTCCTTGTGCAAGGTGTCAATGGTCGTCTTTTGGACAACTGTCAAGTCGGCAGTCTTCCCCATGATTGTGTAGCCTACAGAACTAGACTGAGAGACCATTTAAAGGCCTTTGCAGGTGTTTTGAGTTAATTAGCTGATTAGAGTGTGGCACCAGGTGTCTTCAACATTGAACCTTTTCACAATATTCTAATTTTCTGAGATACTGAATTTGGGATTGTCCTTAGTTGTCAGTTATAATCATCAAAATGAAAAGAAATAAACATTTGAAATATATCAGTCTGTGTGTAATGAATGAATATAATATTCAAAGTTTCACTATTTGAATGGAATTAGTGAAATAAAACAACTTTTTGATGATATTCAAATTATATGACCAGCACCTGTAAACTGATAAGACCGATCTAAGCCCATTCGCTCCTGTATTTGTTCACTGAAGTTTAAATGAAATCTTGCCTCAAAAGTCAGATTTGGGGTTACTTCATATTCTCTCACAACCATTTAATAAATATTTCTATTAAAGTGTTAAAATCTCAATGATAGTGAGGGAAACACAACCACTCCTCATACAAAGTAATAAACTCACTGAACAATCTGAACTATGACCTTCTGTTTACATCAGAAACAGCACAAAGGTCACATGCTGACCTACGAATAAATATATATCTCCACAAAATAAACATCAATATTGTGGGACCAAGTGTAGCTTGTATGACTAACTTTAGTTTTAATCTTTAATATAAATGTGATTTTAGCAGGTTTGTCAAGTCTGTCTGCAGTTCATTTCACTTCCTGTTTCTTTAGTCTTTATGTAATGTGACAAAATGACAGAAACACCAAACTTTGCTTCACAACCAATCAAATGACACACTTTTAATACAGTTCTGATACCATTTCAGTGCAGTAAACAACTAAAGTAGTCGAGTATTTGACATGATTAAACCTGGTTATGTTCAACTTATCCCAGTTTGACATAAACCCACTAAACCAGATCACTTCCATTAGAAACCTGTTCAGCTCGACCTCTCTTATATTTCTATCATTACCTGTGAGGATCAGATGTGTCCACGAGACTCTTTGAGCGGATTGATAAATATCCTGTAGTTTGAAGAGGTTGATCGTGTCAGGCGTCCATATTGTTGCTGAAGTTAGTTTCACTTTCTCTGAATCTCTCTCTGAACTGCAGTGATGTCAGAGCTCCTCCTGTATTCACACATTTACATTCGTCTCTGTATTCGGTGTGTTGGGTTCATGTGTGTCTGTTTGGGTTTCATCTCAATATATTAATATATCGACTATACAAACGGACCAAAGAAGAAATATTTGAATGAATTTCTAAATGTCTTTTGTGATCCACTGAAGAAAGTCCCTCAGGTTCAGAACGACATGATGAGTAAATGATGACAGAAAGCGGCTCTTCCTTTAAAACATCTTCAGTCTTTTCAAACATGACACGATTGAGCTTGAATCCCTGAGCTTGTCAGGATGATCCCTCTGTTGATCTGTTGGGAGAAAATAGTTTGACATTCCTGAAGTATTAGTGTGTAGAAGCTCAAACTAATGTAATGACCTCAAAGAAATGTTGTTTAATTTGTTTCATGTCTTTGTTTATTGCAGGTCATATGCACAGATAATATAATGTAAGGGGATAATCATCGACCGTATAAAGGAAGGCGTGGCGTTCTGTCTTGGAGTCAGGTGATCATGTGTTGGTGAGGAGCCTGTCAGAAAGACACGGCCCAGGAAAACTGTGAGCGCACTGGGAAAAGCAAACGCCTGTGGTGAAAGAAAGGAGAAGAGGGGATGGCCCAGTGTGTGTAGAAGAACCATCGGATGGACCTGGAAACCAAAGAGGACCTTCTATTCCCTTGATGTGGTGACCTGATGTGTGTGACCAGCTGAGCATCGAGCACCTGAATCTGTCCTTCACACTTCACAAGAGAGCACGAGCTGAAATAGTTCAAAGTAATATTTGTGTTGAGTGAGTTATAAACTGTTATGGGTATTGTAAGGCTAGTCGTAATAATGTTATACAGCAGAATTATAGTTGTGCGTCTGAAGGTGTAGTTGGAGGGCTGGATGAAACACAGTTGTTCAGAAAGTTTAATCTGGATCAGAATGATCTGGATTTGGAAATCCCATGTTTTGCTCTCCAGGATCAGGTAAGCCATCTTACTTTTGTGCCGGTTTCTCAAAGCAAGATTGGATTGGATCACCCTGATCCAGATACACACTTTAATCTGGATTCCCAAATCTGGGATACTAGTGCTTTATGCAGCCCCTAAAACGACATTTGATGGAAAAAATGACATTGGAAAAAAAAATGCTTTCAATGCTTTTACTCACAGAGAACTTTTGACTGATTCATCTCTCTGTCTGTGTCTATGTGTAATATATTATTCAAATGTATGTTTTGACCATTCGTTTTTATTTAAACATTTTTAAAAATAAGTTTTATAACAATTTTGTTCCTGAAATCCACCCTTTTGCTTTGATCAGCATAATCCAGATTTTTGGATCAAATTTATCCCAAATTTATTAAAATGTTTTAAACAACTCAAACCGATGATTTGATCCAGATCAAAACCAAGACTGGATTTTGTGATTTAATCTGATTTCAGAATCCACGTTTTCGGGCCAGTTGTTCAAAATGTTTAATCTGGATCAGAATGATCTGGATTTGGAAATCCCAAGTTTTGCTATCCAGGATCAGGTAATCCATTTTACTTTTGAGCCGGTTTTTCAAAGCATAACTGGATTGGATCACCCTGATCCAGATACACACTTATTGGGCCAGTTGTTCAAAAGTAATCTGATCGGATTTCGGCCATTATTGGATCAAATCTTGAAAATGGGTTGTTCAAAAGGAAAAAGGGATTCTGAAATCACATTAGATCACGGAATCCAATCCTAGTTTTAATCTGGATCAAACCTTCAGTTTGTGTTGTTCAAAACTTGTCTGCAGGATTTGGATAACTTTGATCCAAAAAAAAACAAAACAAAAAAACAGGATTATCCTGATCCACCTTGTAGGATTTCAAGGTGGATTTCAGGATGAAAATGTAGTAAAACTTTATAATTGGCCAAATAATACATTTGTATCATTTAGTGTATGTACTTTTATTTATATTTTGCACTTGACTTGTGTAACCATAGTAACAGTGATAAAGTAGATAAAGTAGACACATAGGCTACCAATTAAGCTATTCAGTATAGTAAAGTAAAAGTACAAATAAAAATGATCTTGTCCCCATAAAATAATCCCCAAACAGCTGCAAATATCAAATTAAAATATATTACATTTAAAATGTTTTTTAATCACTTTTTGTAAACGCCACAATAGTAGATGAACCAGTCAAAAGTTATTTGTGATCGAACATTTGTGAAACTTTTCAGAGAGAATGCAAAAGCATGGGAAAATATTCCCATCTCATTTTTTTCCATCACTATGTCCCTTCAGGGACTCCGTAAAGCACTAGTGATCCGGATTTGGTAATCTGAAAAAGTGTGTATCTGGATCAGGGTTATCCAGTCCAATGTTGCTTTGAAAAACCGGCATAAAAGTAAGACGGATTACCTGATCCTGAATTTTCAAATCCAGATCATTTTGATCCTGATTAAATTTTTTGAACTGGCCCCAGGGCCCGGTTTTCCGAAAAATGTTTTAATCCAGATAAAATTGATCCAGATTTAGTAATCCTTTTTTTGTGATCCGTAATCACGTAATCCATCTTACTTTTGGAGCCAGTTTTTTAAAGCAACATCGGATCGGATCAAATCTGATCCGGATAGGAACTTTTCAGGAACACCAAATCTGGATAACCAGTGCTCAGTGCTGGGAGACCCAAACCAACCTCCTGCATTCTGCCAGAGCGAGCAAACAGGACGTGCAACAAGGGACGCAATATTAGACACTATTTCTGATTTGGATTTGTTTTGGATTTCAAAAATCAGTGATTGCCATTCTTTGCATTTTTTTGGTTATTCTGTAATCATTGCATGCATCACTAATAAATATTCTAAAAACAAAAATATTTTCGATTGTGATGAATATATATATATCAATCAGTGACAGAATAAAATGTATTGTTTTTGGTCAGTTTTGACAGCTGTTTGGGGGATTATTTTATGAGGCCAAACTCTTTCTTCTTCGCTGTAGGCCTATACTGAAAGGCTGAATACGATAAAGCCTAATCACTGTAGCCTGACGGATGAACAAATAAAATTAAAACCTTATGGATAAATAGGATATCTTGTAAGATACTGCATGATCCAAATATAGTATTATTTGATACATTTTTAAAGTTTTCATTACATTTTGGGCATGAAATCCACGCTGAATCCACCCTTCTGATGGGATCAGTTTAATCCAGATTTTTTGGATCAAAGTGATCCAAATCCTACAAAAAAGTTCTGAAAAACCCAAACTAAAGGTTTGATCCGGATCAAAACCAAGATTGGATTACGTGATCTAATCCGATTATGTAATCTGTTTTGTTTTTTGAAAAACACATTTTCAAGATTTGATCCAATCCGTTATCCAAAATCCTAGTGGATTACTGTTGAAAAACCGGGCCCAGATGATTGTAGTGATGTCAGTTGTGTAGAAGTAGATGTTGATTGTGTTGTTGAGCTGTGAGAAAGCATCATTACACTCTTACTGGAACTGAACCTTTGACATATTTACCCAGAGATAGAAAATGATTTGTGACATTTTATTTTATTTAGTGTGGGAGTGTGTAACGACCTTAAATCACAAGTGAAAAATACGTAATATTAAATATTATTAAAAATATACTTGAAATTTGAGTAGTATGCATTTTCTATAAAGTATACGAGAAGTGCTTTAGTAATAAATATATTCTTAGTTAAGCTTTTAAAAAATATGCTAAACACAAGCATAATTTAAGTGAAGGTTTAGTGTATTTACAGAAAACTCTTATTTTACTCTGACTCAAAGTATATTTGATGTGTATTTTGTGTAAGAACAGTAAAATGATTGAGCTCAAGCGTGCTGCGTAACACTGGTGACTAGAGTTAGACTTTAATGTGAACTTTTACAGGCAGTTTCACTGTCGAGTAGAGATGGGAGAAAAAATGACATGAAGTTATGAAATATTTATGAAAAGAAATCATTTATTGAACAAGCATTATATTTTACATTAAAATGTATATAATTATACCTGACAAATAAAACAAATAAAAATAGCAGCACATGCATAATGTTTTTAGATTGAATTATTAAGATCATTACTTTCATCTCATATTTCATATTGGGGTGTAAATTCATTTATTGTATCTGACAGGTGTGATGATCAGAGGAGTTGAGTTTTTACCTTTATTATTGTTACATGGGCTAAAATATGGATAGAGTTTCCCAGTGAAAGACTGAGCAGTGAAAGAGTAGATATGAGAGCTGGACTCCACATCATAAAAGGAGACCAGACCGTCCTCATAATCCACAAACACACCGACCCGCTGCGGCTTCACTCTCAGAGACAGAGAGACAGGGGACCAGCACAGGCTTTATATTCATTCCCATTCCTCAGAATCACAGTCCAGTATCCATTACTGGGAGTCAGTATGATCTGTCCCTTCCTGTCAATGGATTCTCTGGCCACTCCTACATCCCAGTCAGTCTTTCCCTTCACCTGCACCTCAAAATAAAATCTCCCTGAGGAGAATCCCTCCTTTCCCATGACATAAACACATATATCAAATCTCTCTGGTTTGTCTGGGAGTTTCTGTCCAATGTCTCCATGTCTCACTTGTTTTCCATCATCAGACAGGATGAGATATGGATGAGCTGTATCAGGATCCAGAGTCACATCCACTGAGAAAACAGAGAATATGAATCATAACTCAATACACACATTCTGTCATGATGTTTGTAATTTGTAATCAGTGTTTAATCACACACTGTAGATCAGTCATGAAGCTGTGAGTGTGTATGAATGTAATCTAGTGTAGAACACACATGTTGTGTTTCCATGTTTTATGGGGACATTCCATAGGCGTAATGCATTTTATACTGTACAAACCATATTTTCTATCCCCTACACTGCCCGGCCCCTAAACCTACCCATCACAGGAGACATTCTGCATTTTTACATTTTCAAAAACATCACTTAGTGTGATTTATAAGATGTTTTCCTCATGGGGACCAAAAATGTCCCCACAAGGACAAGGATTTTGGATATTGCCATCTTTGTGGGGACATTTTGTCCCCATACTGTAGGATTACCAGTCCACACACACACACACACACACACACACACACACACACACACACACACACACACACACACACACACACACACACACACACACACACACACACACACACACACACACACACACACACACACACACACACACACACACACACACACACACACACACAGTACCTGTATACTGCTGCATCCTCTTCAGATCTGTAGAGACTAATGACAATAAAACATCATCAGATCTTTGACATGTTTATGTGTGGAATTATAGATTGAAGGTTATATTTCAAGAATTGAGCTCAATATCATGTCTGATCTGATCAGTGTGTGTGTCTCTGCTGATATTCAGAGAATCAAACAGAAACTATTGCTTTGAGCTTCAGCTCTTAATATTCCTCCTTTACAAACAGATTTAACTCTACAAATGTTTGGTGAAATGTTTTATTAAGTTATTTTTGTGTCTGATGTTATTCTCATTTCTGGAG
This sequence comes from Gobiocypris rarus, assembly GCA_023029165.1. Lineage (NCBI taxonomy): Eukaryota > Metazoa > Chordata > Actinopteri > Cypriniformes > Gobionidae > Gobiocypris > Gobiocypris rarus. Next base: position 34,775,223 of record CM040919.1, on the reverse strand, counting down.
TGGATTAGTGTTTGTGGTTATTCAGCAAATATAAATCTATAAATGAGTAGTTGACAAATAAATGCTTTTTTAATTTATGTAGTGTGAAGTCTGTTGTTTGATAAAATATAAAGGGTCACACTTGATCAATTCTTTCACATTTACTGTAAGTGTGTCCGATGGTGTGACTCTTAATAATACACAAATAGCATTAGATAGATTTATTTCTATTGTTAGACACTTTCAGTTTCATTCAGTGCTATTTATTTAATATGAAATTATGAATATGATTTTTTTCCCCCATGACTTGTTGAACATTTTCAATAAATACGAGACAAACTTTCTGTCATCCGATCTGCCCTTCAGCAAAACTCAACTGATCTTTTCATATATTCTGAGATTAAATCACATCTGAGGATCTTTGTGTCCTGTTGGGTTGTTATTGCATTAAAGGGGTGATGAATTGAGAAACCAACTTTCCCTTGAGCCTTTGATATATCAAAGTTCATCATGATATAAGAATATTCTGTAAGTTTCAGAGCTGAAAACGTCCTTGTTAGTCAAAGAAAAGCTTTTATAGACACCAGGCCCAGAAAACGAGAGCTGGAATCCAATGACGTCACAGGAGGAAGAAGAAACACAACTCAACTGATGAATATGTATGAGTGCTTCTGAAGCCCCGCCCACAGAGTCGAGGTGCCACAGGTTTACAGAGCAGATCATGGCGAGCAAAGTAATATATTGCTCTGTGCCAGGTTGTTGAAGAAAACAGACACTGCATAAGCTTCCTTCGGATGCTACTATTAGGAATGAGTGGTTGAACTTTATTTTTAATGAAGTTCCAGCTCACGTGGGGAAGACGTGTACCTGTGTTCACTTCATTTCACTGCGGAGTCTCAGGTGCTGGATTTGCAGACACAGTGTTGTGCCTCTATATTGGATTCGACAGGAATGATGCAACAAACTTATGTGAGTAAAACGTCTTTTTTATTTGTAATGGTCGGCAGGCCGATGGGTGGAGAAAAGAAAAACAAGGAGAGAAACCAAAGCAGCTATGGTCCATAGGCCTCAGTGAAGAGGTGTGTTTTAAGCTGGTTTTTAAAGGTTGCTAGAGATGGTGTAGAGCGGATGGAATGAGGAAGCTTGTTCCAGAGTGAAGGTGCACCCACACAGAAGGCTCTATCACCAAACGTTCGTAGCCTGGACTTAGGGACAGCGAGCAGGTCCTTGTCTGAGGACCGCAGGGACCGAGCTTGGTTGTAAGGATGGAGTAGATCAGTCAGATACTGAGGTGCAAGCCCATTTAGAGATTTGTACGTCAAGAGGAGGAATTTATATTTGATCCGTGATTTAACTGGCAGCCAATGAAGCTTCTTTAGGATCGGAGTAATATGAGATCCAAGTTTTGTGTAGGTAAGCATCCTAGCCGCAGAGTTCTGTACATACTGGAGTCTGTCAGTTGCTTTGCTGGGCAGACCAAACAGGATACCATTACAGTAATCGAGTCGGGAGGTGATGAAGGAGTGGATTAGGGTCTCGGCTACAAGGTCAGAGAGGCACAGCCGAGTCTAGAGATGTTCTTGAGATGGTAAAATGCCGTTTTAGTAGTGTGTTTAATGTGTTGCTGGAAGGAGAGAGTAGAGTCCATGATGACGCCTAAGTTGCGTACTTGAGGAGATGCTGATATTGAACAGCCATCCACATCCAGTATGAAGTCATCAACTTTTTTAAGAAGTGACTGTGGAGCAAACACTATGAGTTCTGTTTTGTCTTTATTGAGTTTAAGAAGGTTACTGTCCAGCCAGAGCTTTATGTCCTTCAGGCAGTTGATAAGTGACAGCGGTGGAAGAGGAGTGGAAGGCTTGGTACTGATGTAGAGCTGGGTATCATCAGCATAGCAATGGAAATGTAATCCATGCTTCCGGATGATCATCCCAAGAGGCAACAAATAAATGTTAAACAATAGAGGGCCAAGTACCGATCCTTGTGGCACACCGTGTAAGACTGGCGCCAATCCAGAGCAAGTATCCTTAAGGGTGATGTATTGTTGCCTGTTGGTTAAGATAGGATTTAAACCAGGAGTACACAGTACCAGTGAGGCCAATGAGATTAGAGAGGCGAGTGAGAAGAATGGTTTGTGATACTGTATCAAAGGCAGCAGAGAGGTCAAGAAGTATTAAAATGCTAACATGCCCAGAATCAGCTGCCATGAGAAGATCATTTGTGATTTTGATTAGGGCAGTTTCAGTACTGTGCTGTGTCCTGAAACCAGATTGAAATGGCTCATAGAGGTTGTGCTGTAGCATATGATGGCTCAGTTGGGAAGCCACAACCCTTTCCAATAACTTGCAGATGAATGGTAAATTGGAGATTGGGCGGTAGTGACTTGGATCATCGTGGTTCAAACCAGACTTTTTAAGTGTAGGGATCACCGCAGCAATTTTAAAGCTGGTGGGGACCACCCGGAAGACAATGAGGTGTTGATGATGTTGACAAGGGTGGGAGCCAGAGTTGGAAGACATGCTTTAACCAGTACAGTCGGCATTGGATCCTGTTTGCAGGTTGTAGCCTTTGCCTTTGACACCAGCTCCAAAACTTGAGCTATGTTGATCATGGAGAAAGAGGAAAGGGAGTCCTCCGGCGTGAAGACAGTTGCGAAATTTGTGGCAAGCAGCGGAGGGTCGTTGAATGAGAGGAGCTGGACTGCTGCAGTTGCTGGTGAATAGATTCAATCTTTTCCTGGAAGTAATCCTGGAATCTGGAGCATAAGCCAGGAACGTCAGATGGCAAAGGGTTGTCAAGTGGGCAGAATAGGTGGTTGATAGTCGAAAAAGCTGTTTAGGTTGATTTTGTTGGTTACCAATGAGTGTAGAATAGTAGTTATTTTTGGAATTGGACAGAGCATCTTTGTAGCTCTTAACATGGTCATTATAGGCTTCCCGGTGTACAACAAGGCCAGTTTTTTTATAATACCTCTCCAACCTCCGTCCTGTGGCCTTCATGAGGCGGAGTTCAGCAGTAAACCAGGGAGCAGGACAGGAGAAGGAGACTGATTGAGTAATGAGGGGGGCAACAGAGTCCAGACTACATGACAAGGCCAGGTTATAATCATTAACCAAGTCATCAACTGTACAGTTTGTAGAATAGCTGATCAGATGGCCTTCAAGAGTGTTTGACAAGTTTTGTATGGATACTTGTTTAATGTTTCGATATGCAATGGTCCTTTTCTCACACTTCCTGTGTGTGTTGTGCACAGTAACAGAGAACATGACTGCAAGATGATCAGAAACGGCCAGGTCAATAGTTTGTAGATGGGTTGGGGTAATCCCTAAGAGCAAACCAGATCCAATGTATGACCTTTAGCATGTGTGGGGCCGTTGACATTTTGTGTAAAATTAAAGCAGTCCAATAGTGACAAGAATTCTGTAGCATAAACATTACTGGAATCAACATGAATGTTAAAGTCACCAAGTAGGATGGTAGCTGGAGAGGTTGGGCAAATCAGGGCAAGAAGGTCAGAAAGCTCAGACAGGAAGCTAGCAGATGCCTTAGGCGGGCGATAGATAAGGACCACTTGTAGCTGCTGAGGCCCAGACAGAGCGAGGTGAATGCACTCAAATGAAGTGGCATGTACTGAAAATTCTTTTATTTTGAAATCTGCATTATATATGACAGCCAACCCCCCACCACGTCCAGAACTACGAGACCTTTGAATGTATCTATAGCCTTGAGGGGTAGCTTGATTAAGTGCAAGAAAGTCCATTTGGTTCTGCCAGGTCTCGGTTAGACACAGAAAATCCAGTTTCCTGTCAGTTATAATGTCATGAATGAGTGGTGCTTTATTATTTAGTGAGCGAGTGTTCTGAAGCATAAAAGAGACAGACTTCAGAACAGAAGTTTTTGAATGAGAGATGACGTCATCAACAGCCCGTTCTATGGGCCGTAGGTTGAAAAAGTGTGGACGCGGCTCGTTCTGATGACGTCGTCGCTGAGTAGTGAGAGACCGAAGAACAGGAATAGCCTGGGATGTCTCCATGTGAGCAAACTTATGTCGAGCAGCCCTGTGCACATAGCGGGGGCGGCGTAAGAGATGGAAAGATTTAATCGCCTCAAAGCTAATGGCACTTGGTGCGATATGAGAGTTGAGATTCTTGAGTTCCATAGCGCAGTATCTGAGGAAAGCCATGATGCCCAAGGAGAACGCTAGCTAGCCGCTAGCGTTAGCTTACAAACCACAACCATTCACCAGAAAAAAACACGTCCGAGCTTCAACAGGGAACAGCAGAGAACGAGAAACACGTCCGAGCCTCAAAAAAGAACACTGAGGGGGTCAAGCCGTAACCAGAGGTAAATTACAGCTATTGTCAGAGGTGAAATTACTGTTGTTAGCAATTTAGGAATCAACAGTAAGAAGTCCAGATAGATAAAGTAATGTCTAATGTAGCAGCATCTTGAAGTAGCTGAAGTATAATCGCAGGATAGCTGGAGTTTGATAGCTGGAGTTTGTTTGTGAGCATGAGAAGCGGCGACATACACGCCAGCGTCCTCTCAGCCCATGTGTGTGTGTGTGTGTGTGTGTGTGTGTGTGTGTGTGTGTGCGTGCGGTTCGTGCTTATTGACCGATCGGGCGGGCCATGTAATACAGAAATAATATTCCAATCAATCTCGGGTGGATGAGAAATAAATCATTGTGTTTGTTTGTTAAAGACGTTTACGAGCCCTGTGATCGAGAGAATCATTCCGGTTGCTGCTTTCAAAACGATCCCTCCCTAATGTGAACTGAACTGACAGGGGAGCTGAAGCTCATTAAATATGCAAATCTTATCCAATCCCAGCCGTGGGCGTTCACTTCCAAGTCTCCAGTGCGGCACGCCCATCAAAACCCAGCGTTCAGGAGAAAGCCTCAAAACCAGTGTAGAAAATAGCCTATTACTTATTCATCATGATGTTTTTGAATGTAAAAACCACACAAACGTCAGACAACAGTATAAAAAAATTAAAAAGCCAATTCATGACACCTTTAAAGAAAGTGAGGGGTATTACATTACAGATTTTTATATATCTTTGAATGTGTCAAAGAAAAAGAATTTAATTTTGATACAAACAATATCAGCATGTTTTTTAAATCAACAAAATGAATGGTGACTCGATCTTGACAGAGCAAATATCTATGAAACTTTAACACCCCGAAATCTTTTTTTAACAATTTGTACGGGTGTCAAAGGATGGTTCAGCATTTTGAGTCAGTTAATGATCGTGCTGTTCGAAGCTAACCTGTCATTAGCAGTTAGCAAGACACATTTGTATAATTTTCCATGATTATGTAGTTTAACACACATTTGTATTTAAACTATATAATTTAAGGGTGTCACACCAAAACGTAACACTTTTATAGTGTTTTCTCAGGGGCTTCAGTAACATGACCTGGAAAGGGGTCCTTCAACTAATTAAAGTTGTCCGTGGAATTGCCCCGATTTAATATCTGGATATGGTTTTCAGTGACAAAATGTATCAAGATCTTATGTTTTTAGAAATATATAGTTGCAAAAAAATGTTGCCATTTACTAAAACAGACAAAATTATGCCTGATTTATTTATTAATATTTGTATGCTTTTCTTTTTAATTGATAAAAGTTGACATTTCTTGAACCAAGCTTGAGACAGTCACACCATAGGACAATTTTGAGCTAATATCTAATAACAAAGCAGTTTTATAACAACATGTCCATGTAAGACAAAGAAATATTTAACCATTTTTTTTATTTTAAACGATGACCATTTTTTTATCTTGTGTGACAGTGAAAATGCCATGTCACATGATCCATCTCAACCATACTAATAAGCTTGAGATAAACATCACATTTCTGTTTATTTTTTGTTTTGTTTTTATTGTTGAAGTAAGGCTGTTTCAAGACTTGTGTTCTTGTGGAGACTGTTATTATTAACAATTAATTATTCCCAGTTATGAACTGCTTTTTATTTGGGTATAGAGGGCCTTTCAGACACAGCTCCAGAGTCTTGCATTTTTTTTCTGCGATCCAGAGCTTCAGCCTGAGGCTTTTTATTTCACTTTTGTTGTAAAAAAGGCCTTTATATTTGCCAAAAATACAACTTCTTTTTAAAAAAAAAAAGAAAACTAAGCAAAAAAATATAATGCAAAAGTATTTACATTCCATAAAAAAGTAACACAATTAGTTACCTTTTTAAGGACTAACAATATTGTAAAGCATTACAGTTAAAAGTACGTTACGTTCCCCAACACTGCTGATATTTAAAGATGATGAATATCTGTATCTGTATAGTGTATTTGATATTGTCGTACCAGTTTGCGTGAGTTTCTCCTGTAGAGTGTCCTGCAGTTGAGTCAGAGCTCTCCTCAGAGTCTCCAGACTCTCATCAGTCTTCACACTGATCTCAGGCCAGTTCCTGGTGTTTCTAGAGCTGCACAGGGATGAGTAAATCTACAGCAGGAGAGAGGAGAAATCCTTCAGCATGGGGAGTGTTATGGTGTCATATACTGCATTATCATTGATCAGAGAGATGTTGACTGACCTGTAGGAGGTGGAGGTGATCTTCAGTGTGTGAGAGCTGCTCCAGCTCAGTGTTTCTCATCTTTAGCTCAGTGATCTCCTGCTCCAGCTCTTCAATGAGCTCTTCCTCCTGTTTCTCTGCTGCTTTCTGCTGCTCCTCCATCATCTCCAGCAGTTCAGTCTGACATCTCTCAATGGAGCGGATGAGATCAGTGAAGAGCTCAACACGGGCCGCTTTCTCCTCCTCTGTGTTTCTCTGCTCAAACAGGACAATCAACGAATGATTAGTGGAGTTTGATAAGACAAGAGTCAGTGTTACTATTGCTCATACTATGCTATAGCAAAATCCCTCAACTGAAGCATTCTGGATGAATTATTGCTGGGATGGCGCAGTGACTGCTGCTTATAAACATTCATGATGATGATCGACGGGACTGGCAACATCTCTCTGATCAATGATAATCTCATCTGAGCATACTTGGATGAGGTGGAGCAACTGACATCATGGTGCCAGGACAACTGTCTCTCTCTGAATGTTAGCAAGACCAAAGAACTGATTGTGGACTTCAGGAAGAGACAGCAACGGTCATACTCCCCTCTCATGATCAGCGGGACACCGGTAGAGAGAGTGAACAGCTTCAAATACCTGGGTGTGAACATCTCCGAGGACCTGACCTGGACTGCACATATCCAGACACAGGTGAAAAAAGCCAGGCAAAGACTGTACCACCTGCGCCAGCTGAGGAAATTCAGGGTTTCACCAGCTATCCTGAAAACTTTCTATCGAGGGGCGATAGAGAGTGTCCTGACTCAGTGCATCACAGCGTGGTATGGGAACAGCACCAGTCATGACTGCGTAGCCCTGCAAAGAGTGGTGCGCTTATCCAGGCGCATCTCAGGGTCAGCTCCCGTCTCTGCAGGACATTTACACCAAACGCTGCAGAGGGAGAGCTACCAAAATCTTCAAAGACATCACCCACCCTGCGAACTCTCATTTCACCCTGCTGCCATCTGGTAGCGCTTCGAAGCCTGATGGCAAAAACTGAAAGACTCAGGAGGAGTTTCTTTCCCCAGGCCATCAGACTCCTGAACTCAGTCACGTGACTGCACTTCACCCCGCACACACATAAAACATCCGGTTTTAACATTACATCCACATAGTGTCATTGCACTGCACTTTATTCTTATTGTTACTGTGTAACAACCAGTAATTAAACCTGTTTGCACATTATACTTCTGTTTGCACATTACATTATACCCATTGTTTGCACATTTTACTTATATATATATATTTTATGTTAACCAGTTAGTTATTTATTTTATCTTTTACTTGATTACTTATAATTCTATGTTGAGTACTTTTTATTCTATTTCTATTTTTAATTTCCTCCTTGTGTTTCTTGTAACTGTTATTTGCACTGTCTATGGAGCGGACCTGTTTACATTTCACTGCCAGTTATATATTCTGTATATAATTGTGTATGTGACAAATAAAACTCTTGAATCTTGAATCTTGAATCTTGAATCCTCCTGAATCTGTGTAGAGAACTTCATATAATGAGATTATTTGAAACTCACTTTTCTGACTTCTGCTGAGTGTTTGACGTCTTGAATCTTCTTGATTCTGTCCTGGATCATCTGCTGCACGTCTTTCTGTGTCTTCATCAGTTGAGTCTATAGACACAGAACAACACAATATGTTTTAAGGACTGATTCATTTATATTAAAGATCATGTGGTTCTTCATGATAAGAGCCCTTAAAAATCAGTTTCATCAGTAACTTCTACCTTCTTCTCTTGACTCTCCTCTTCTATAGGAACAGTGTCGTGGTTCTTGTGATCTCCGTCAGTGCAGGACAGACACACGATTGTCTGATCATCTCTACAGAACAGCTCCAGAGGTCTCTCATGTTTCGGACAGATATAGTCCTCCAGATTACTCACAGGATTGATCAGTTTGTGTTTCTTTAAACCTGCCACTCTCAAATGAGGCTCCAGGTGAGTTTCACAGTAAGAGCTCTGACACACCAGACACGACTTCAGGGCTTTCTGCTTTCTTTCCTCACAGACGTCACACACAACTTCAGGTTTTTTCTGAACTTCAGGTTTTTTCTCAGGACTTTTCTTTTTATAGTGATCTGCAACTTCTCTGAGTGTGGTGTTAATCTTGAGATCAGGTCTGTGCTTGAATGTTTCTTTACAGTACGGACAGTTGCAGGTCTGGCTGTTGTCCCAGCACTTATTCAGACAGGTCTTGCAGAAGTTGTGTCCACATGGAGTGGTGACTGGATCAGTGAACACATCCAGACATATAGAGCACTGAAGCTCTTCCGTCAGTCGACCGCTGGAGGAAGACATCACTGGAGAGAGACATGAAGAAGAGAAATCACTACTAGTCTAAAGTTTGGAGACACTTGAAAAACACAGAATTCAAGTTTCTCATGCAGGGACATTTAGTTTGAAGTGCTTCTGAGTAAATTATTGAAATGAGGATGAAGATGATGATGATGATTTTATTATATGGATGAGTTAGAGTAGAGAGAAGGAAAAGAATCAACAAGTTTAAAAGAATCTCATGATTCACCACAGGAAGTTTGTTGAATGTAAAGAGCAACTTTGAAGAAATCAAATATGACTTTTCAAATAAGAGATCATGTTTAAGCTGGTCATTACTGCAAAATGAACCCAGACAAGCTGATCAGTGCCTTAAAGGGATACTTCAGCGCTGGGAAGATGAATCTGTGTTTAAACTGGATCATTTATGTAGTAGAAATGTGAAATTATTTTTGAATTTGGTGCCTTCTAGACTGATTTAAAAAATATTTATTTTAAAGTGTTAAAATCTCAATGATAGTGAGGGAAACACAACCACTCCTCATACAGACTCATAAACTCAGTGAACAATCTGAACTATGACCTTCTGTTCACATCAGAAACAGCACAAAGGTCACATGTTTACCTACGAATAAATATATATATATCTCCACAAAATAAACATCAATATTGTGGGACCAAGTGTAGCTTGTATGATTAACTTTAGTTTTAAACTTTTACATAAATGTGATTTTCAGCTGCAGTTTAGCAGGTTTGTCAAGTCTGTCTGCAGTTCATTTTACTTCCTGTTTCTTTAGTCTTTATGTAATGTGACAAAATGACAGAAACACCAAACTTTGCTTTACAACCAATCAAATGACACACTTTTAATACAGTTCTGATACCATTTCAATGCAGTAAACAACTAAAGTAGTCGAGTATTTGACATGATTAAACCTGGCTCTGTTCAACTTATCCCAGTTTGTCATAAACCCACTAAACCAGATCACTTCCATTAGAAACCTGTTCAGCTCGACCTCTCTTATATTTCTATCATTACCTGTGAGGATCAGATGTGTCCACGAGACTCTTTGAGCGGATTGATAAATATCCTGTAGTTTGAAGAGGTTGATCGTGTCAGGTGTTCATATTGTTGCTGAAGTTAGTTTCACTTTCTCTGAATCTCTCTCTGAACTGAGTGATGTCAGAGCTCCTCCTGTATTCACACATTTACATTCGTCTCTGTATTCGGTGTGTTGGGTTCATGTGTGTCTGTTTGGGTTTCATCTCATTGGTTAATATATCGACTATACAAACGGACCAAAGAAGAAATATTTGAATGAATTTCTAAATGTCTTTTGTGATCCACTGAAGAAAGTCCCTCAGGTTCAGAACGACATGATGAGTAAATGATGACAGAAAGCGGCTCTTCCTTTAAAACATCTTCAGTCTTTTCAAACATGACACGATTGAGCTTGAATCCCTGAGCTTGTCAGGATGATTCCTCTGTTGATCTGTTGGGAGAAAATAGAAAGATGCGGCCCAGGGAAACTGTGGGTGTACTGGGAAAAGAGAGACAAGTCCGAAGGGACCATCAGCAAAGTTCAAAATTCGTGTTAAGTGTTACTACAAAATTAGTCATTAACAATGGTCTCCTACTAGTCATACTACAACACTTAGATTGATCAAATGTTTGCATAATTGTTAGGTTTTTATTTTTATTATGAAAAATATATATAACTTCAGAGAAATGCACTGTACTGTCACCAAATTCAGTTCACATCACGCTCTCCTACTGGTTATACTCATAGACTGTATACAAATGGTTATACTACAACGCTTAGTTTGGCAAGCACATACAAATAATAAAAGTAATAGCACATAAGTAGGCCTTTTCTTTACACAAATTATGTTGGTGCCCAGCTAAAATACAGCAGTTATCAATAACCTGTATTGGAATGTAAATGTAGGCTACATGTGTGATCAGTGTTGCCAGATTGGGTCGACGATTTAGAGCCCTACATTTCTGAAAACATTTCAGACAAAACTGGTGTAAATGCATCTGGTTGTTTAAACCACAAATGTAAATTTCACTCCTGGGAAATTGTTAAAAAAATAAACGCGTGAGACCGTGTTATAGGCTATATGTTGTAGCCAAATCCGATGGCGTTACTGCAACACGCGTCACCGCAAATGAGTAGCCTACACTCAACACTCAAACGGCCAAAGTGAAACTAAAAATAAGTCTTAGATGCTCAAAAACACATGGCGTGCGTCTCAATCAGCTCCCTAGTTCAGTAGTCAGGGCACTGATCAGGACATAAGTCAATGGGCTGACCCCTGATCAGTGCCCTGACTACTGAACTAGTGAGCTGATTGAGACACACTCATAATCATCTTCAATAAAATGAATGAGACTAAATGATCTTACCAGTGCTTAGCTCGCTTTTTCTCATATTGCAGTCTTTGATCTTGAAATGAGATGATTATGTGTCACGTCCGGATTCGAACCCAGAGTGTGTCACTGGGAAATCCACTGTTCTAACCACTGCTCTATTGAGGCAGTATGGACCCAATTGGCAGAAAATCGCAAGAGGCAGATTTAGAAGGGGAAACAGACAGTCTTTACTTAAGCACTCTTGAGAAAACACTAAGGAACCAGCATCAGAACTGGGTAGAGCCAGATACAAATCCACACTGGATGATGCAGGCAAAATAGTCAAAAAACATGAAACAAAGGTTACCAGAACAGCTGGCCAAAAGGTCTGAGCAAAAAGTCTTTCAGAGTAAACCAACTGGGCAAATGCAAAAGCATGGGCAAGGCAAGAAAACTTCAAGACTGAGCAAAGGTACAAACAAATGCAGGTCTTAAATATACACCTGTTAACAATGTAATGAGCTAAGAACAGGTGGTTTAATTGAACCAATAAGCAGTGAATTAGGAAGACGTGGAAGATCTTGTGCTCTCCGTCTCTCTGCTGGACAGGCTGTGGTGTGACAGGGCCCCGCTTTACGGCCGACTCCGGCCCAGGACGGTCAGGATGTAAGTGATGGAATGTCTTGATCAGGTCTGGGTCTAAGATATGTCGTGCTGGCACCCAGGTACGCTCCTCAGGCCCATAACCTTGCCAGTCTACCAGGTAGTGAAAGCCACGGCCACGGCGTCTTGAATCAAGCAACCTCTTCACTGTGTACGTGGGACCACCTTCTATAATACGAGGGGCAGGAGGGGTGGGGGCTGGGGAGACAAAGTAGAGGTTAATACGGGTTTCAAATGGGACACATGAAAAGTAGGTCTTACTCTTAAAGACCTTGGTAGGGCAAGCTGGTATGTAACAGGGTTGACCTGTCTGGTGATCTTGAATGGGCCAACAAATCTTGGGGCAAGTTTTTGGATTCAACTTTAACGGTAGGTCCCTAGCTGAAAGCCAGACTCTTTGACCAATTCTGAAGTGTGGAGTTGCCCTCCTTCTCTTGTCCGCATACCTCTTGTAGCGGTTGAAGCCTTCTTCAAGGCTACATGAGCCCTTTGCCATGTCCTTCTGCAGCGCTTAACAAATCTCTCAGCATTAGGGACTCCAACCTCTATCTCTTGGCTGAAAAACAATGGTGGCTCAAATCCAAATTGACACTTAAATGGAGACAGACCTGTGGAGGAGCATCGTAAGGTGTTGTGTGCCAGCTCTGCCCATAGCAAGAAACGACTCCAGGAGGATGGTTGATGAGACGTGAAGCAGCGGAGATATTTCTCCAACTCCTGATTTATCCTCTCTGTTTGGCCATTTGACTGAGGGTGGAAACCTGAGGAGAGACTAACAGAAGAGCCAAATAGGGACCAGAACGCTTTCCAGTAACGAGACATAAACTGGGGACCTCGATCAGAAACAATGTCTACTGGAATTCCATGAATTCTTACAACATTCTGTAGAATAAGATCAGCAGTCTCTTTGGCGGAAGGGAGTTTAGGTAACGCAATGAAGTGTGCAGCCTTAGAGAAGCGGTCCACCACCACCAGTACAACAGTGTTACCTTTAGATGCTGGTAAACCAGTAATAAAATCCATGGAGATGTGAGACCAGGGCGTTGTGGGATAGGCAAGGGATGTAGAAGGCCAGCAGGTCGCTGATTAGAGGATTTCTGTTGAGAACAGACTGGGCAGGCTTGTACAAAAGATCGAACCGCTTTGGTCATCTCTGGCCACCAGAAGCGTCTTTGAATAAACTCCAATGTCCTCTCTGTTCCTGAATGTCCAGCCAGGGCTGAAGCATGGCCCCACTGGAGGACCTCGGATCTTGCTTCCTTGGGCACAAACAAGCATCCTGCTGGGACCTCATCAGGAATGTGTACACCACGTAGAGCCTTACGCACTGTATCCTCAATGGACCGGCAAACCGGTGCAAGAATACAGTCTCTAGGCACAATGAATTCCGGGGAGCGGTCCCTCTGGGAACAGTCATACTGCCGTGACAAGGCATCAGCCTTAACATTCTTGGACCCAGGTCTGTACGAGATCACAAAATTAAAACGGGTAAAAAAGAGAGCCCACCTGGCCTGCCGGGGGTTAAGGCGCTTGGCCTGCTGTAGGTAGGACAGGTTTTTGTGGTCTGTCCACACAATAAAAGGATGTTTAGCCCCCTCCAGCCAGTGGCGCCACTCCTCCAGTGCGAGCTTCACAGCCAGGAGCTCTCGATTACCCACATCATAGTTTCTCTCCGCTGGTGACAGGCGTCTGGAAAAGAAAGAACATGGATGGACCTTGTCATCTCTACTAGACCTTTGGGAGAGCACTGCCCCAACACCCTCTTCTGATGCATCCACCTCTACGATAAATGGAAATTCAGGGTCTGGGTGTTCCAGGATAGGGGCAGAAGAGAACAGTCCTTTAACCTGTCAAATGCCTGCTGAGCCTCAGTCGTCCAGTGGATATGAGCGGGTGATCCCTTAGTAAGCGTGGAGATAGGTGCTGCAATAGTACTGAAATTGCGAATAAACTTCCTATAGAAATTAGCAAAACCAAGAAATCTTTGTACCTGCTTTAATGTCTTGGGCTGGGGCCAGTTGGTGATGGCAGATACCTTTGTTGGTTCCATCTGGATACCTTCTTGTGAGACAACATAGCCTAAAAATGAGACTTGGGGCACATGGAACTCACACTTTTCAAGCTTAACAAAAGGTGATTCTCAAGAAGCTTCCTCAGGACCTGGTGGACATGGTGAATATGTTGCTGCAGAGAGTCTGAGAAAATTAGTATGTCGTCTAGGTAGACAAACACAAAACGATTCAACATCTCCCTCAAGACATCATTGATGAAGGCCTGAAACACTGCTGGGGCATTGGCTAACCCAAAAGGCATAACTTGATACTCCCAGTGGCCAGTTGGGGTACTGAAGGCTGTTTTCCATTCGTCTCCTCCTTTATTCGGACCAAGTTATATGCACTTCGCAGATCTAACTTAGAAAAAATCTTAGCTCTTTGGAGCAGTTCAAAAGCAGATGACATTAATGGGAGAGGGTAACGATTCTTAACAGTCACTTTATTGAGCCCACGATAGTCTATACAGGGCCTAAGACTACCATCTTTCTTCGGGACAAAAAAGAAACCAGCCCCAGCTGGTGACGATGATGGCCGAATAAACCCAGTACTCAAAGCATCCTGGATGTATTCATTCATGGCCTTAGTCTCTGGGGCAGATAGGGAATATAGGTGACCTCTAGGAGGAGTGCGCCAGAAAGAAGGTCAATAGCGCAATCGTATGGTCTATGAGGGGGTAGCTTAGTAGCACGTTGTTTGCTGAACACTTCTTTCAAGTCATAGTATTCTGGGGGCAAGAGTGTTAGATCTTGTGACTTATTCAAGGAACTGGCACTCACCTCTTCAATGGCTGCCAGGATCTCTTTACTCCCGACCACAGTGGAAGCAGGTGAGAAACAGGAATCCTTGCACGCAGAGCTCCAACGGAGGAGAGTTCCAGAGGTCCAGGAGAATTGAGGGTCATGAAGCCGCAGCCAAGGATAACCTAGAATAAGGGGTTCTCTGGAAGACTTGATCAAATAAAATGAGATGGTTTCCTGATGGTTAGTATCAATGGTCAAACACAAAGGAACTGTTTTGAACCTGATTATACCAGACCCTATAGGTCTGCCATCTAGGGCTTCAACCTTCCAGGACGAAGAGCATGTCTCATAGGGGATACATAGCTTCTTAGCAAAACTAATGTCCATAAAGCTATCTGCTGCACCTGAATCCACAAATGCTTTCAAAGTCACTGTCTTCTCATTGATGTCCCCAAGTAAGAGTAGCTGGCAGCAGTAAACGGGAGTGAGGAGTGTCAAACTGAGCAGTTCCACTCGCTAAGGACCCCACTCCCCTTAGCGAGCCTTGGCTTTTACTGCTAACTCAGGGCAAGAAGAGCGCAAGTGGTTAGAGCCACCACAATAGAAACACCGACCTTCTTTCATGCGTCTTTCTCTCTCCTTTGGTGAAAGGCGGTTCCACCCAGCTGCATAGGCTCCTCCTCTATCTGTTGAGTTAAATGGAAACCTCTGGGACGTTGGGGAAGAAAATGTCGGCATGTCTTGGGCAGTGCCTCGTTCTCTTCTTCTTTCACGAATACGGTTATCAACCCGGACAGCCAACGTTATGAGTTCCTCCAAAGTCTTACCCCAATCTCTACTGGCTAATTCATCCTTGACCCCTTCAGAAAGGCCACGATAGAAGGTTGAAATGAGTGCCTCTGAATCCCACTTACTCTCAGAAGCCAGAGTACGGAACTCAATGGCGTAGTCAGCCACAGATCGGCGCCCCTGATATAGATCTAATAGTCTCCTTGCCGCCTCACGGCCACTGACTGGATGGTCAAACACTTGTTGAATAGTCTCTGTGGGGGCGCTGTTCCTTCTGAAGGATGTAAGACGTGTATCCCCGCGGCTCTGTGAAAAAGTGTTACATTTACTCATTTATTGGCACAGTTTTGTATAATTCTTTCATACATGTTGTAAAACTAGGTTATTAACATTACTAGGACAATTTATATCGACGGCAATTCATGAATATGTCGTCATCTCGAGCGAAAACGGACGCGGGTAAGAGCGGCCGCGGCAAAACTGTTCACTCGTCGGAAGATGCTGATGAGGCCTCAGCAAACACCAAATCTACTGACAGTTCATCTACGAACATAACTCTCCTCCAGAGCATGCTGGAGTCGGTCAAAAATGACATATGCACGAAAATTGACTCCCTGTCAACAGACTTACGGTCAGAGATCGCCACAGTTAGACAGGAGGTTACAGGCTGGCTAGGCCCTATGCAGCAGAAAGTGGACGCCAACGCCGACACACGATCAAAGATCTGGAACGCTTCAGCATCCGATCACAGTGACCGCATAATTGAAATGGAATCAGTTATCTCCACGCTGCAAAAACAGGTGGGACAACTGGATGCCAAATGTGAAGATCTGGAGGAAGATCCAGAAGGAATAACATTCGCCTCGTTGGTCTACCAGAGGAGCCGAGGGTTCGCGCCCAGCTGACTGTGTTGCGCAACTTTTGCAGAGTTTGCTGCATCTCCAGGAGAAACCTCTACTAGATCGGGCACATCGCACACTGCGCGAGGCCACGGAAGGGGAACCCCGCCCCATGGTCATCAGAGTTCACTACTTCCAAGCCCGGGATGAGATTCTACGACGCGCCGCACAGCTATCTCCTCTGATTCACGATGGGAATAAGTTATCTATCTTTGCGGACTACACAACGGCTGTTGTTAAGAAACGGGCTGCTTTCAAGGATTCAAAACGCCTCCTGCACTCATGCCCCGGGGTTAAATTTGGCCTTCTGTTTCCTGCTGTGTTGCGGATCACTCTTCCCAATGGTGCTGTACATAAGTTTGAGGACCCGTCCGCTGCATCTGACTTTATAAAAAAGACTGTTGTGCCTGCAAACACCTGAGGTAAATAATGTACTGGAGTTAGTTTGACTCAACACGTTTTGTCCAAACGAATTGACAGAATATGGCTAACGACACAGTCCTCCTGCTCGATAATTTGTCTAAGAATGTTGTCTCTAATAATAATCAGGTTTAATTTAGTCTAACACAAGTTTGCACATGTGTGTGTTATTGCCGTCGTGGAAGTTTAACCCTTAGTTTACATTTCACTGTGTTCTATTTTGTAGTATAATTTCACTTTCACAGGCGGCATAAAGTTAACTGTGGTTGTATGTTCAAAGGGTATGCGTGTCTCATTTGGGGATGCTTCTGCCGGGCGGGTGGGGGTGGGAAAAGGGTCCTGTTGCGGTGTTTTTTTTTTTTTTTTTTTTTTTTTTTATTTTTTTTTACCTTGGTCTCTGCAATATTTCTGCCTTTCACACAAAATTTGATCCATATCGTATGATACAACCTAGAATGACACAACTTCTAGGTGGGAGGAGCTTCACTTTCGTTAGCTGGAACTGTAATGGAGTGAACAATCCAGTTAAGCGTAGTAAGATATTACATCATCTCCAACATCTAGGGGCCCAAATTGTCTATCTTCAGGAAACACATCTTAAAGTTCATGACCACCTAGTGTTAAGGAGAAGATGGGTTGGTCAGGTATTCCACTCCAAATTTCAGGGTAAAGCTAGGGTGCAGCAATTCTTATACACAGGTCAGTTCCCTTCATGTGCTCTGATGTCATAGCAGATTCTAATGGGAGATTTGTCATTGTCTCTGGTAAAATCAATAATTTTCCAGTTCTCCTCGCGAATGTCTACGCACCTAACTGGGATAACGATAATTTTTTCCGACATTTATTTTCTGCACTGCCTGATACCTCTTCGCATCATCTTATTTTAGGAGGTGATTTTAATTGCTGGATTAATCCCAAACTCGATCGCTCTTCTGTTAGACACAACACGCCATCAAAGTCTGCACAGGTGATTCAGTCTTTTATGGAGGAGTTTAAAGTCTCTGATCCTTGGCGTTTTTTTAACCCTTCTGGGAAGGAATACTCATTCTTTTCTCAGGTGCATCATACCTTTACTCGGATTGACTTTTTCTTGATAGATAATAGGTTAATTTCTTCTGTTGAGACATGCTCATACAACGCTATCGTTATTTCAGACCATGCACCGGGTTAGTATGAAGGTTTGTTTCAGAGGGCTTGATGGCACACGGCCGCCTTGGCGTTTAAATACCCGTCTATTGTCAGACAAACATTTTGTGGACTTTGTATCTAATCAAATAGATATGTTTATATCAACAAACAAGTCTTCAGATGTTTCAGCATCCCTTCTTTGGGAAACTATGAAGGCATACCTAAGGGGGGAAATTATTTCATACACTGCATATAGGGAAAAAATGAGGAAACATAAAATATCTGAGATCATTCAGAAAATTGCTCATCTAGATAATATCTATGCAGTTTCTGCCTCCCCAGATACGTATAAGGAGCGCCTTGCTCTACAGGCTGAATTTGACATTCTTTCATCATGTTATGCAGAGAATTTAATGCTTAGATCCAGGTACAAGTACTATGAAGAGGGTGACAAGGCAAGTAAGCTGCTGGCCCATCAACTAAAACAAGATTCATCCTCTCATCTAATTCCTCAGATTCAAACTTCTTCAGGGGTAACAACAAATCCCCAGTTAATTAATGATCATTTTAAAGATTATTTTATTTCTCTATATGCATCTGAACATACTGATAACCCTCTTGCTTTTGATGCCTTTTTTAGTGAGCTGAATATACCCACTGTTGACTCTGCTGATCAGTTAGAAAATCCTATCACTACAGAAGAACTAACTCGGGCAGTTGCCACTATGCAGAATGGTAAATGTCCAGGGCCAGATGGGTATCCAGTAGAGTTTTATAAAATATTTTTAGATAAATTGGCCCCCTTAATTATTGACATGTATTTTGAGTCATTTGATTCACTCATGCTCCCCCAAACACTGAACCAGGCTTCTATCTCTTTAATTTTAAAGAAAAATAAAGATCCCCTTAACTGCGCTTCTTACCGCCCGATCAGTCTCCTTAATGTTGACTTTAAAATCTTATCAAAGTTGCTAGCATTACGTTTGGAATCCGCCTTATCTTCTATTATTTCTCCAGATCAGACTGGGTTTATTAAAAATAGACACTCGTTTTTTAATATAAGGAGACTGTTTAATATTGTATACAATCCCTCCTCTTCTATTGTCCCAGAGGCTGTAATCTCATTAGATGCAGAAAAAGCCTTTGACCGGGTGGAGTGGAAGTATCTTTTTTTACACTCTAGAGAAGTTTGGTTTTGGCCACAGATTTATTTCTTGGGTGAGGCTACTGTATTCTGCCCCACAAGCATCTGTCAGAACCAATAATACTCGTTCAGCATACTTTCCCCTCCACCGGTCCACCCGCCAGGGATGCCCTTTGAGTCCACTTCTCTTTGCCATTGCTATTGAGCCCCTCTCCATTGCACTGCGATCTAATTCTTCTATAATGGGCATCAAAAGAATGGGCACAATGCAAAAAGTTTCTTTGTATGCCGACGATCTCCTTCTCTACATTTCGGATTTGGATAGGTCTATACCTGCAGCTCTTAGTCTCTTAAAATCCTTTGGGTTAATTTCTGGTTATAAATTAAATCTAAGCAAGAGTGAGATTTTTCCACTAAATTCTGCTAGGAACTACCCTTTACATAACTTTCCATTTAAGATTTCACAACATAGATTTACTTATCTTGGTGTTTGCGTCACAGATACATTTAAAGATCTTTTTAAATATAACTTTTCTAATTTGCTACTCCAGATGGAGAAAGATTTTGAGCGCTGGTCACTACTTCCCCTGTCCTTGGCTGGAAGAATCAACTCGTTAAAATGAATATTCTTCCAAAATTCTCTTACTACTTTCAGTGTATACCCATTTTCCTTCCTTTATACTTTTTCGAAAATTGACTCTGATTTTGAGATTCATTTGGTATAAAAGATCCCAAAAATTCGAAAGGCATTCCTTCAGAGACCTAAAATTATTGGGGTATGGCCCTACCTAATTTTCAGTTTTATTATTGGGCTACAAATCTTAGGGCCATGCAATACTGGTTAAATCAAGATCACTCCCACGATTCATCTGTGTGGCTTACCATGGAGGCTACCTCATGTATGCCGACCTCGCTAGCAGCATTATTACATGCTCCAATTAAATGTTCATCCTCTCCCTATACTAAAAATGTTATTGTTAAAACTACATTAAGAATTTGGAAGCAATTCAGACACCATTTTGGTTTACAAACCTCGTCTATTTCTGCACCTATAGCAGAAAATTTTGCTTTCCCACCATCATTAATAGATAGGACCTTCTCTCAGTGGTCAACATTGGGTATTATAACATTTAAGGATCTTTATATAGATAATGTGTTTGCATCTTTCCAGCAACTACTTAAAAAATATGCATTGCCAAAACATAATTTTTTCAGGTATCTGCAGGTTCGCAGTTTTGTTCGGGATGCACATCCTCAATTTCCTAACCTCCCTGGTGCTACTTCCATTGACTCCTTCCTCAAATCCATCCATACTATGAAGGGTATAATCTCCCATTTTTATGAAATAATCTGTACCTTGCAAGAAAGCTCACTCACATCTATTAAATATCAGTGGGAGGAGGATATTGAGAAAATATTCCTCAAGAACAATGGGAAAAGATTTTACACCGTGTGCACACCTCATCCTTTTGCGCCAGACATGGTCTGATGCAGTGTAAAATCCTTCATCGCACCCACTGGACCAAAGTTAAACTTTCTAAAATATATTCCGATGTAGATCCCATGTGTGACCGCTGTCATCAGGCCCCTGCGACTACTGCGCATATGTTTTGGTCTTGTCCATCTTTACACAAATATTGGTATCAAATCTTTAAAACACTATCTGAAACTCTTAAAATTCATGTTGAACCTTCAAGCGGTCACAGCTTTATTCGCACTCTCTCCCTTTCGCTTGTCACTCCAAAATATAAGACTGATTTCGTAGCGTTTGTTACATTCCTGGCAAGACGTCTAATTTTAATAAATTGGAAGTCACCTACACCCCCTACTCATTCTTCATGGATTAAAGATATTTTTTATTTTATCAAACTTGAAAAAATCAGATATACAATAAAGGGATCTTCCGATAACTTCTATAAAATCTGGGTTCCTTTCCTAGAGTGTGCAGGATAGTGAATGTTCTTAAACTCCTGTCTACTTAGCTCTTCTGGCAATTAAGATTCTTCTTCTTATTACACCTGTGATTTCAATTAGCAGATGTTTTTTTTTTTTTTCTCCTTCAGATGACCAAGCTTTTCATGGTGTCTTATTTATTTTACTATCATCATTTTATTTATTTATTTATTTATTTATTTATTTATTTATTTATTTATTTTATTTATTTTTTTTTGTGCTTTTGTGCTTTTGTTTAGGTTCTGCTTTGTTTTTGTTTACAGTTGCTGTTCTTGTGTATATTGTATGCTCTTCTACTGTTATTTTATTTTATCCTTCCCTTTATTTGTAGTTTATGTGGAATGCTCTATGAATGCAATTCGTCAGATTCATAATTATGATCTCATTTTCATTTATTTATTTTTCCTTAATTTAGAATTACCCTTGTTTAGTTTTTATGGCCCTTGTTATTAACAGGAGAGATGGACTATTATACATATATGGGATATTTCAATGGTATCTGTAATTACGTGATTTGTTCTGTTTTTGTGAGAAAATCAAAATAAAGTGGGGAATAGTCTCTGTGAACAAGTCTAGATTAGCGCAGATGGGGGACTGTTGTCTCCAGAGGGTTGAGGCCCAATCCAGTGCACGATCACACAACAAGGAGATAATGTATGCAATCCTAGCCTTCTCAGAAGCAAAGGAAGATGGTTGGAGTTCAAGATGAGTGACACTTGAGTCAGGAAGCCCTTACAAGCACCAGGTCTCCCATCATAGCGCTGAGGGGCTGGAATCTTTGGTTCTTGGGGCGTTGATGCAGATAATGGTGGGGTTTCTGGTGCTGGTACTACCACAGGCTCTTGAGGCCAGCGTACTTGTAGTTGTTGCAACGACTCCCCAATTTGGTTCACAGCGTCAGTCAATCTCTTGAGCTGTGCCTCATGTGTCCCAAGCAAAACTCCCTGTTTGCTAATGGCTCCATGAATCTGTTCAGCATCTGCCAGGTCCATCTCTTGTCTGGCTCAGTCTTGCTGTCACGTCCGGATTCGAACCCAGAGTGTGTCACTGGGAAATCCACTGTTCTAACCACTGCTCTATTGAGGCAGTATGGACCCAATTGGCAGAAAATCGCAAGAGGCAGATTTAGAAGGGGAAACAGACAGTCTTTACTTAAGCACTCTTGAGAAAACACTAAGGAACCAGCATCAGAACTGGGTAGAGCCAGATACAAATCCACACTGGATGATGCAGGCAAAATAGTCAAAAAAACATGAAACAAAGGTTACCAGAACAGCTGGCCAAAAGGTCTGAGCAAAAAGTCTTTCAGAGTAAACCAACTGGGCAAATGCAAAAGCATGGGCAAGGCAAGAAAACTTCAAGACTGAGCAAAGGTACAAACAAATGCAGGTCTTAAATATACACCTGTTAACAATGTAATGAGCTAAGAACAGGTGGTTTAATTGAACCAATAAGCAGTGAATTAGGAAGACGTGGAAGATCTTGTGCTCTCCGTCTCCCTCTGCTGGACAGGCTGTGGTGTGACAATTATGAATAAAATGCAGCTCATATCTGTTGGTGAACTCGCGCATCGATTTGTAGCTATTCGTTTCCCGGAGAGGTGTAAGGTAAGAAGACAACCAGCATGTTTTTATTTTATTTTATATGTTTAGATTGTGTAACTCACTGTGGACCGCTAACTGCTTGGTTGTCACTTAAAAAAAAAAAAATGTAATAAAAAAAAAAACTTAATAAAGAAATTAAACGAAATATAACTACTTTGACATTAAAAACAAAGCTGAACTATTTTAATGGCTTTAGCAGTATGTCATAGGGAGGATTCAAAAAACAAACTAAACAGGGGCTCCAGTCGGACTCCGGCCGGGCTCGGGCCTAAAACTGAAGCCCGTGCAGGGCTCAAAGCTCATCAAAATCCGCCCACTCAAAAAAACAAAAAACAAACAAAAACTTTAACTGGGAAAATAATGTGATATCATTGATTTAGCCAATTCAAGTGCAAAAAGTGCCTAATATAAAAGATCGGAAAAGCACCGTAATTAACAGACATTTCACACATGTTAATAACACACCACTGCCAAAATGTGTGATTCACTGATACTGTACAATAATCCGCCAACAACAAAATAGCAACAATGCTTAGCTTTGCTCTGACAAAATGACAGTACATTCGTGAAGTAGAACACTTCAGTCAAAACTGATGAATTGTTGATTCAAACCTCTTTCAGCAGCTGTTGGGGTTGCAGATGTCCTGAGTGTGTATGAGGATGGACAGGAGTCATGGTTATATTTAGAGTCTTCGAGTCACAAGAGTAATCCTCGTTTGAGAGTTGGTTCACTCTCCCACTCTTTACTGTAGATACAGCTTACTGTGTATGTATATGTATACCACTTTAGCATAACGATCTCTTGAATATGTTTACACTTCTCATCCAACCACAGTCAAATTCACACTACCCGGATCACGCGATTTATTTATTTTTTAAAATAAACAAGCTGAAAAGAAATACTAGGAGTAACGAGGCTATTTTTAAAATAAGGAGTAGAAAGTACAGATAGCCTAATTGCATGAAAATGTAAGGAGTAGAAGTAAAAAGTAGGCTGAAAAATAATTACTCCAGTAAAGTATAGATACCCAAAATTTCTACTTAAGTAAGGTAACGAAGCATTTGTACTTCGTTACTTGACACCTCTGCTCACACGTCCCAGTTCATTGGTTAAAATAGCAATTTTCTCACATTTCAAACATTTGGGATATTGTAAGTACTCAATTGAACAAAATATAAAACACTGGCCTTGTGGTTTTTGGATATTTTACAGAAAAATTTTACATAGTGTTTAATTTGTGTTTTAACAACGTTTAGCTCACAAGTTATTGATCCGGGATTTGATATTTTGCATTTTAGGGTTATTTTAAGCATATTTATTTTGCACATGTATTTGTTGCAATTGTAATTGTTTAGCGATCTTTATGGTTCAGATGATAAGTTAATCACTGCGTTGTGACTGCGAAACTTTTGGGGACAAAGCAATCCCACACCCTGTTGAGGCTCTGTTATAAAGCACATACAAACAGTATTACTTTAATTTAACATGAATAGTTAGTATGTTACCTTGAAAGCGATAACGATGTTTCTTTTGATATTTGACGATGACGCTCTGCTCTCGGTTAGGCCTACGTGGTGTATGCGTGACCAAGTAGAGTTAGTGTATCTCACAGCTCAATGGGCTTTTTTTTGCAATGTCTCTGCGGTTTGTTTTGATGTTAAAATGGGAACATTTCCGGGGACAGAAAACTGGGACTGTCCCCGGAAAACGGGGACGTCTGGTCAGACGAATGCATTTTCTGTAAAGCTGCTTTGAAACGATATGTATTGTGAAAAACATTATACAAATAAATTTGAATTTAATTATTGATACAGTGTTTACTGTAGCGTTTTTTTGTAAGATTCACCTCCCCTTAGAAAAAAAAAGCTGCCATTCTGCCGTAGCGCTTCGTAAGCGCTGCACTGTATTTACAATGTAAAAGCCTAGCACACTGGCACAAACAAGAAGAAATTGTTGAATAAAGTTGTTATTTTTGTGCACAAAAAGTATTCTCGTTGCTTTATAACATTACAGTTTAACCACTGGACTCACATTGACTATTATAATGATGTTTTTATCTCTCTGGGCCTTGCAAGTGTTAATTAAATGGCTGTCTAAGGGTCTGAGAGTTCTTCATCAGCAATATCTTCATTTGTGTTCTGAAGATAAACAGATCATGACAGTTCATGACACAATTTACATTTTTGGGTGAATTTTCCCTTTAACTCTTTACATTTTAAAAACATTTTATTCTAGCTCCATGCATCACGTTTTTGTCAAAGACTATGTCTGGATGGGATTCAGAACGATGATGAAAACACAGATGGAGTAGATTGAGTCCACCAACACCCCAAAGTCATTTCCTCTTCATGGGTTCAACATTTCAACATAAGGCATAAGTTTTGATTTACATGCTGTTTAATATTTAATCATCGCATTATTTTACATTTGAGTAAGCAATCTTCAATTCTCTCTCCTCCTTCACCTGTGTATTGATCCGGAGATTCTGCACTCTTTCAGGAGATGCGTAACAGCGCCTCCTACTGTATAACAGTGAAGACATGGATAGCCCAAAAATGTAGTCAATGTCTCCAATGGCTGGGAAAGAATAAAGTATGTAGACTACACTTCCAGTGGACTAGCCCACACAATAATTCAGATAGTCAGAATTAGGAACATATGTTTTATTTATAAATCAATATTTTTAAACACTGTAATTTATTACAGTACTTATAGTACTTATTTTTGATGATACTCAATCAAAAGAGTAAACACAACTACAAGCCACGTATACTTAGAAAAACTTAATTATATCTGGATCAAAAGACACAAAACAAGTAGCCTACACATGTAGGCAACAACACAAAAAGAGACAAGTATAGTCCAAAAGTATAGTTTAAATCCTAATATTACTAATGTCACATACTATTTAGGATGCATGCATTTTTCAAGTATACTTCAGGGCTATTTTAAGTATATTTCTGAGACGTACCTACATAAAAGTAGACAAAGAGTATAGTAGCTAGAAGTATATATTTTTTAGCACACTCAAATAAACGTCTATTTCGTAAGGGAAGACACACACACACACACACAGAGAGACACAGCTTGTGACAGACAGACACGCTCGATTTCATAACAGTCCCTGCAGGCGGGCCGGCCGTCATAAGTGAAGCAGCAGGCTGACGGAGTAGAAAACAGGGTAACAGGAGCCGGGCCAGCGCTGGTCATCCGTCTGCTGCTTAACTCGCTCCCCACATCCTGTTTTCAGAGAGATGCCGATGTCAATTTACAGAAGAATTGGTGCCGAAACAGGCCGCGCGAGCCAGGACGTGGGCACTGAGGCATTTTTATCGTCCACTGGCTTATTCCTCAACATATCCCCTGACAAACCCGCACGACAGAGTGTTTAAGGTATGATCAAAAAAAAGAGAGAGTTATTAATCTGTACAACATCCTTAAACCCCCACATGAAAACTCCCAGAAGTGCTGTTTGAGAGAGTATACCGTGCCAGGGAATCATGGGATATGCGTAATCTCAGCCAGAGCCACAAACGCTATTGTAAATTGTGTTAAACTACTGCATGACATTTCTGTATTTAAAACAGCACAGACACGGACACAAACCCACGGGCTGAATGTGACTAAACGCTAATGATGTTCAATTACCGTGGATGGCCTCTCCATCATAATCTGTGTGGAGAATTTCACAAACCTCAAATTACAAGGCAAATTACCCGAGTGCACTCCAACACTACAGGTTATACAAACAACAGACTCCGCATAATATTGTACTCGCATAAAGGGACCGTTCACCCAAAAATGAAAATTCTGCCATAATTTATTCATGTTGTTCCACATCTATATGACTTAGGCTACTTTCTTTTGTGGAACACTAACTAAGATGTTTATTGTTAATTCGGTGAAGTCAGCTGGATCCAATGCTCTTTTGGAACTTTGTGTTCTTTTTTGTGCAACACAAAAGGAAAAATGTTTATGAATGTACAGTATTTTTTTTGTTTACAATATGTTTACATGAACATATTTTTGTCAGATTTCAGATTCTGAAGGTTATGACTAAACTGTGCATTCTGATTCACATATAAGCAATCTCCGCTTCATGTCATGCCTAACAACACCCTTCAGCCGTGACTTATTCACGAAACAGCATGGCGTTCCATACCTTATTGCTTTTATAAAAAGGTTACCACACAATACAGATGACAGTGAACAGAAGTTACATTATTACGGCATTAGATGGTGACAGAGTCTGTTGTTATGAGTGAGTCAGTCAGTAGTTAAGACATTTCAATTGAAAGGACTGGAACAAAGACTTTGTATATAGGAACACGTTGCACTCCACAGACTGTAAAAAAAAAAAGGTGGACGATGTGCCTTCACTCTCTTCCACTGAAGTAAGTGAAGCCATCAGTGTCCAAATAAGGCGCTGACATCTTGGGTCTCCAGTCTGCGCAATAGCAACATGGAAGTCCCAAGTGGAGCAGCGATATGGTCCCGCCTAATCAACAGTTTTTGGTAAAATAAACATGGAAATGTAGAAGTTAAAGTTAAAGCTCCAATCTCCAATTCCCCAAAAATGTCCGTTGGTGCCTCAGTGACTACTTCGCTCAGAGAAGCTGTCAGTCATGACATCACACCCCCCGTTTTTATTGTATTAAATAACTTATACCAAACTTATTTAAAGAACTAACACTTGAACTTACATCAGCATGATAAAAACTGCCTAAAATGACAGAAAAAAAAGTGTAATTTGATAGTTTAGTTTGTCTATGTCCCATTAGAATACATGGAGAGAGGGTTTTTTCTGGCCTGTACTGCATCCAGCCGCCTGGGGGCGATCGAGACGCTTTGGCTTGACTTTTCAGGACTTGTGATTATTTATGAATCAGGGAAAATGCAACGCCCAATTTGGGGAATAAACCCCGCCTTCTAAATGAAAGAGCCAATCAGTGATTAGTAAAGTCATCAAGCTCCTGTTGCTATAGAAACAGACAGTGTTCTGAGATACCTGACAGTTTTTTTGTCATGTTTTTTGTCAACAAGCTGAAACTTAAGCAAGAATAGGGAAACTTCCATTGTTTTTGGTACAACTGCGTGCTTTTCACAGGAATAAGGGGCTACATACATTATTTCCTTTATAAGAAGCTTCTCTTATACGCTCCCATAAAAGCGTTACTTTTTTTTTGTCTCAAAGCCTTAACACCTTCGGAAGACTGATCATCAAGATGATCATTTTTGAATCCTTTTTGAGCTTGAAAGTGAGTCACTATCCAGTGTTATCGACTTCTGGGAGGATCACATTTTCAACTATTCTGTGGAAGAAATAAAGTCATGGTTTGGAACAACATGAGGTGGAGTAAAGGTGGATTTTTGGGTGAACAATCCCTTTAAGACCATACTTAGTATTAGAACATAATTAGTCAATAAATGCAACATTTGTTTAGAAAGCTAATATCTGTTGTGGCGTGTCTCTTTACAGTGATTATTTGGTTAGAAGAGGCTCAAAACTGCACCATCAAAGCAGATCCAGAAACCACATACTGAAAAACATCAGCAAAGTCCCTTCAGAATCACAGAAAAACAAACTGACCCGTGCCAGAGTAGGTGAGAAAGTCTCAAGGCGCTTCTGTTTAAACACACACACTTACGGGTCGGTGCGTGTCCAGATAATAAGAGACTGCCGCCGGCGGGCCTCTCCTTCAAAGCTTCCCCTTTCATATCAAATGTGCTGCTTAAAGTAACCAGAGAACAGCCTTTTACTTTTCTCTAAATTAGCTCAGGCAACTCAATTTCGGTGCGGTTTCGCTTCCACCACTGTCTGCACGGCTAGAGTGCCATGATGTCATCGCGGGGTTGTAAGCACATGTGTGGGGAAAATGAAAAAGGTTCCTCTATTTAGCAGTAATTTGTAACAGATCTGAATGAAGGCGGCTGCCAGCAGTTCACAGGACTGTTTTCCCTCCAATTAAACGGCCGTAAACTCCCAGCATTTGGCTTTCTGCAGGTGCGGCAAATTGGGGTCAAGGAGGATCAGATCTGGCTGCCCTCTGTTGATACTCTGTAGCGGTCTTTAACGTCAGTGACCGGGGTCAGTGCACATTGGGCCTTGGTGCTTATTTGGGAAAGTCCGCTAAGAGATATCTTTGGATCTCTTTCTCCCATCCTTTCCTCTGTGCTCTCCGAATGTTTGGAGGTTTGACCATGACAACCTACCCATCCATCCATCCATCCATCCACCTCTATTTGTCTGTCTATCCATCCATCCATCCATCCATCCATCCATCAATCCACCTCTATTTGTCTGTCTATCCATCCATCCATCCATCCATCCACCTCTATTTGTCTATCCATCCATCCATCCATCCATCCATCCATCCATCCATCCATCCATCCATCCACCTCTATTTGTCTGTCTGTCTATCCATCCATCCACCTCTATTTGTCTGTCTATCCATCCATCCATCAAAATATATGTAATTTATATTCAATTGACTTACTTAATTAAAACTTAATTGAAAGTTAATTTCACTTTTCTATTACGTTTCTCCAAAGACACATGTATTACAAAAATGAGGTGCAATGTTTAAGGTAGGGAATTTACATTTTTGAGTTTTATGCAAATTGTTTATTATAAACATGTTCATTCATTGATCATAAAATAGTTGATGTCATTCATGTACTTAATGTGCCACAATAAATAAATGTCAAATAAATTCAGGCACGTATGTGTACATTCAATTCAACAACATATAAATGCCTTTTAAAAACATGTTGGCATTTACATCATTACAAAGGGCGTTACAGAAGAACGTTTTGAAGAAAAGCCTTCTTGCCTTCATTTTTCCAATAAATGAGTCCTTATATCCTCCATAGATATACAAGAAATAAATGAATTAAATATAATAAAGGTTATGCATTTCGTATGCTCAAAAAAGAAAAAAAAAAAAGAAAAAAAAATGTAAGTAAATAATCAATAAATAAATTCCAAACTTTCTGCTGGGTCCCACGAGGAAAAATAAAAGCTGCAAAATAAGAATAGTTATAATAGTTTCTTAATAGAATACTGAATATGCGGACACTTCCTTTTTGGTTTTAGTAACCCCCCCAGGAATGCGTTTCCTTTTTTTGCAGCATCTGCCAAAGTCTTCAAAGCTGAAGAAGGGCTCCATTGTCAGTGTGGACAGACTGAAGATCTGCGAGAGAACAGTCTGGCCCTGGATGGGATCTGGAGTTCAGCCTCTGCAGGATACTGTGCTGTAAATGAGCACTGCGCATCCCAGCATCCCCTCCTCCTTCCCGAAGACGACACACTGAAAGACAATCAATGGCTGCATCCTTCCAGGGCCAAATGCGTCACAGCGGCACGGGGAAAGCTCCTTCGAACCCATCCTACAAATGCATATTTTACTTCCCGGGCCGCAAAGGATCGAATGAGTGGATTCTTCAGCCTAACCTATCCAAAGATTCATTGTGTGCCGATGACATCTGCATTTTTTTTTTGAGAGAAAAAATGCCGGATTAGACTTTGAAAACATGTATTGGGTTTCAACTTACTCCAATATCTAATGATACACATGTGAAAAATCCCTTAAAGCAGTTCAAACGTTGACATTTCTTAAGATGCGATTTTATAGATAGTTTTTTCATTTATGTAGATAAATGGCCCAAAGTGAACATATTTAGACAGGTTGTGAACCCTGTTGTTTTCAGACAGTTTAATATAACTTGTCTAGTACAAGCGTTAGGAAATGAATAAAAATAATAAAAAAGAAATGAATTTTTTTTTTTTAATAAAATGACAAACAATAAAAAGTAAAAATTCATCCAAACTAATAATAAAACAAAATAAAAGGCCGTTCCTACATATTTTTCATGTTGAATGTCCAGTATCACTCAAAAGGTGACATTAGAGATGTACCGGTACTACGGGTTGTGAAAAGCATTCTAACTTTTCAGGGTCTTTGATTAAAGCAGCGTTTAGTCTATTTGCAGTGTAAATCGAGCCATATATGGAAAGCATCATCTGTTAAAGGCCGACAACATAAAGAATTCAGTCTGAGCGCTGGCGTGTGGTTAGGAAGAGATTTACACTGGTTTATTTATACATTAACACCGAGCTTGTGACTGCACTGATTTCTCAAATAAACCAGGTTGTATTTCTGCGTCAGAACCAGACCCCTTTGAAAACCACTTGGCCCGGAGTCGCAGTCCTCCAGATTCCACTGATGCGGCCTCATCTCTTCACTGCGGTCATGATGAGGCAGAGGAACTCCAAAAAAAGAATGACAAACTCTCTCAAATGAGATGCTAGGAAAATATTAATGTGCCCTCACTGTGTCAATAATGTGTTTGGCTGCTACCGTTTGGAATAACTCGACGAATGAGATGCAAAGAGAACCGTCCATCCATCTTTGGCTTTGCATGCTGAATGTTCAGGCTCGGATTTCTCAGTTGGTCACGTAAAAGCTTCATCTCTCCTCCTGAAACTCCTGCAACAAAATAGCCTGTCATATTCACGACCAAATCCTTGCTGACGGGCCAAATGCACTCGCGTGGGTAAAAGTTTGACCCAGACACGACTGACGCTCACCTGGTAAAGCATTTTATCACTGTTACTGACAATAAAAGCCAGACGGAATGATATTTTTCAACTGCTGGTGTGCAGCGCTGCAGTTTGGAGATAAGTATTACCTTAAAAAGTTTTGAATCGCTGGACAACTAGAAAATGTATTCACAACCCATTTTACTTCATAATGTGGTGCATTTCTAGATGTAACAGGATATTGAATGAGAAAAATTTAGGATGGGACTAGATTTTATCCATCAGGATTTCATTGGATGGTGAAAAGTGGAAAAATAACAAAAGTTGAAAAATAATAGAGAGGAATCCAAAAGGAATTGATGTTATCTGAAACAAAGTCATTATTAACATTTTAATGCAATATTAAAACCTCCCTATTATGCTTCTTTGAAAATGACCCTTCATGTAATGTGTAATATACACTACATTGCCAAAAGTATTGGGACAACCCTCCAAATCATTGAATTCAGGTGTTCAATCACTCCCATGGCCACAGGTGTTTAAATCAAGCACTAGGCATGCAGACGCTTCTACACACATTTGTGAAAGAATGGGTCGCTCTCAGGAGCTCAGTGAACTCAAGCGTGGTACTGTGATAGGTTACCACCTCTGCAATAAATCCATTCCTGAAATTTCCACACTAAATATTCTACTCTCAACTGTTAGTGGGATTATAACAAATTGGTAGCAATTGGGAACAACAGCAACTAAAATCACAGAGCAGGTTTAACGCATGCTAAGGAGCACAGTGCACAGAAGACGCCAACTTTATCCAGAGTCAATAGCTAAAGACCTTCAAAGTTTGTGTGGCCTTCAGATTAGCTCAAGAACAGTGTGTAGAGAGCTTCATGGAAGGGGTTTCCATGGCCGAGCAGCTCATCCAAGCCTTACACCACCAAGAGCAATGCAAAGTATCGTATGCAGTGGTGTAAAGCACGCCGCCACTGGACTCTAGAGTAGAGGAGACATGTTCACTGGAGTGATGGACGATTCTGGGTTTGGCGGTTGCCAGGAGAACGGTACTTGCCTGACTGCATTGTGCCAAGTGTAAAGTTTGGTGGAGGGGGGATTATGGTGTGGGGTTGTTTTTCAGGGGTTGGGCTTGGCCCCTTAGTTCCAGTGAAAGGAACTCTTAATGAACATTTTGGACAAGTTCATGCTCCCAACGCATGGAAACAGTTTGGGGATGGCCTCTTCCTGTTCCAACATAACTGCGCACCAGTGCACCAGTGCCTGCACAGAGTTCTGATGTATTTTTTAAATAATTTTTGGGATGAATTAGAGCGGAGTGCCCTTGCTGCTGGTGCCTTCATCAACAATTCTGCATTTCTTCTGTGCAGCCGCAAGCTGCACTGCTAGTAAATCTATAACTTGCCCAATAGTAACTAATTGCAGTCCTGTCTCTATTTACTATGCTTGCCTTTTTATTTACTGTTGGTAACTAGATTACCAATACCACTGTCACTGCTGAAACAACTTGATGGAAACTAATGTAATTTGCATTAGTTTTTGTTTTGTTTTTTGCAAACTTTGAAAAGATTTGCTTCACGTTTGGATCAAACCCAGATAGTGGCTGCCTGTAACACTGTAGTTCTAACTGAGACTAGAAGAGCTTGTCTTGTGCTGTTGATATATTGAGATAAATTGTTTTCTGCGCTGTGAATCCACTTTGAAACACTTCAAAAGCGCGAGGACTCGCACTGGAATTGATTCGGATCAACCATCGGCATCAATACTGTTTGTATCACTGTCTATCAAGGTCTGAAGAAGATCTGGAGCTGAGATTCAGATATGGTAATGGGTGGTGGGTTTACGTCACGCACTGTAAGCGGTTGACCAATCACAACAGACTGGGCCATCTGACCAATCAGAGGAGAGTAGCTCGCGGAAACAAGGGGTTTAGAGAGACTGAATATTCAAATGAACCGTTTTCAGAATATTTGAGAATTGAGGTGATGTGCAATCTATATTATGAGAAAATTAAACTGTTCTTTAACCTTTGATACATGTAGGAGACTCCAAAACAAAATTAGAAGCCTTTAAAATAGCATAATGGGGCAATTTAAAGCACTTTTGGAGTAACATTCACTGATGAATTGTTCACAATGAGAGTTCAATTTTGATTTCATGTTGACTTTAAGGCTTTGGGATCCAGCATTGGTATCATTTACATGCAGAACTTTACTAACATCGAATGTGAATAATTAGGTTATGAAGCCAGAGGATCAGATGTTTGACATGAGTCACAGTGTTCAGCCAGTTTAATAAAACTGACAGACTGGTCTGCTGGTACACTCAATCCTTCTAGAGTCCGTCTCCGTCCAGGCTACAACTCCATGTAACAAACCTCACTCGCTCTGGGAGATATTCCCTTCACGTATAGTGGGTTAGTCTTTAGGTCTGATATCCACACTGCATTCCCAGATGACAAAATTCATGTGCAACGTGTCCAAATACATGTTGTGTTGTTTTTTTTGGAGTATCATGGCCACCCACAGAAATGAGATCTTTCTCAAAACTTCTCAAATGATTGAACCCACAATATTCAAGTTGAAACTTCAACTTATACACTTATTTTTTAGCCTAATCAAAACCAGAATCTAAATGAATCAACCACTTAATCTGAAACAATCTTTGTGCATTTAAACACTTTGTTTGAGGATGTTTAAATAAATATGGATATATCCGCAATAACCCCTTCTCCACGGTCAGGGTGTTAGTTCTGCTGCTCAATCTGGTCATGACCCAGAAAATGTTTTCTGGTAGCCAAGTAAAGGTTTCAGCAACAACACCTCTTCCCAGACTAAACTCAATTATATTGTTTGCATTGCAATCAATGAAACTGTCTACAATGGAAACAGGCTGTGCGGTGATGCAACATGTTTAGTTGATGGACATCCCGTTCCCATGCATGTCGTGTTTTACAGCAGCTTGACTATTTTCACTGTCCATCCACTGAAAAATTATTTTGTTTACAAATATCATGTGAAAATTGATTGTGGTGAATTTTTTTCATAATATGTTTGAATAACTTGACCGGTGCTTCAAAAAAAGCGGCTCATGAATCAAACTACTTTGGATGTTAAAATGTCGTCAAAACTCATAACATTCATAAACAAACACGGTGATGTGGCATGATTATTTGAGCGCAGGTTATGTCATCATTTGGCTCTGAAGTCAGTGGAAATGCAGGACGTTTCAGTTTGAGGTGAGAGAACCAGCAGCATTTCTGTGAAAAAGTAAGAGTAAATATGAGTCATTCTGAACATTTGAAACATGCATTTACTGTTATGTGTTGAAATGCTATGAAATGATGTGTACTGTAAAAGTGCTATACAAATAAACATGAATTGAATTAATAATGTTCAACATCAGTTTGAATAAAGCTGGTATGCAAACTTCCATAGTCCATCTTGAAGTGTGCTCAACTTCCTCAAGTGGACGAGGGAAGTTTATTTGGACAGTCCGCTGACCCCTCGATTTTAATAGACTCAATATGTACACTCAAGCATAGACCACAATGCATTGTGATCTCACAATAGCAACTCCCATAGCATATTCCAAGGGCTCAGGATTCCATTTAAACCCATTACAAGAGTTCCGCCAGTAGTGGGCACTAACGCAAGCAATGAACAACGTACATACGAGTGAACAAGATGGAAGGAAGTTAGCAAAGGAAGGGCATAAAGGCGCTGGCTGTGTCTGAAATCACTCTCCAAACCCTTAAATAGGGCACTATTTGAGGGGGCCGCCATTTGTAGTGGTGTCCAAAACCATAGTGGACATTATCAAGTGCATTTGTTCAATCCCACAATGCACCGCAATAACAAGCGTGCAACTCATGTACACTCAACGGCTAGAGGATACCCATAATGCACTGTGAGAGTCGTGCACTGAATGAATTCTCATGTTTGACCGGAAGATGCCGCCTGTAGCCAAATCATCCATCCATTTCTAAACCGCTGGTCCAATGTTGTTTATTTACAGTTTATAGTTTCCATTAGAGTTGGGAACAGCTTCACTCGTCTTGAAGTGGACTATATTAGTGGAGGAATGTGGGTATATCAGGCAATTTCAAACACTGCATCACTGTCTATTGGGCTTGCCAGGAAACAACTCTACCATATATAATGGCATAGTTCATGCTAAAATTCATAATTTACTCGCACTGTTATTTGTTTATTTTTTTTGTGAAACACAAAGATAAATGTTTAGCAGACACTTCCAGAGGTTCATAACAGGGATGCACCGATATGAACATTTTGGCCGATATAATTCTTAATATTTGAAAGCCGATAATTGATATATTGGTCGATAAATATAAATCCACACTTGTATAATATTTGAAACAAAGACTATCAATGAATTTAAGCTCTGGAGAGGTGAAAATGATTATTCATGCTCCTCCCAACGATTCTTTCAGTCTGAGCAGATGAATCTTGACATTGTCATCCTGGGATATGGCCATGATGTGTCTTCCTACATGGTTGTTGAAGAAATGAGAAGCTACACACTCCATCAGCGAGGGTTAGAAGAACGGTCGCCAAACATATAACATTATAGAAACATAACCACTGCAATAATCATTCAATCATTGACTCTTAAGCAATAACCCATTTAAATCCATAAATATATACATTTATTAATCTGGTGGAAGTAATCTCAGGAGTACAAATTGGCATTATTTCATTAGGTGAAAAGCGTCAGGCGGCGGTTAACTTGTGGGTTACTCGAGTTAAAAACCCATCGGTACATCTGGAAAACTGGCAGAGCTGCTGTTCAGGTGGGCTGCTGGTGTTTCGGGTCAGAACGTTCTTCACGTGGGGGCATTCCGAAGAAAAATCCGCTGACAACATCGTTCCTCGCCAGCTCGAAATCCTACAGCTCTCAGAGGCTATCCCAAATTAACTTAGTGAATCAAAGCCTGCGGGAGCTTCAGGACTCCGGCAGGGACTCTAATTTTTTCCACTTATGCTGGAATGTGGCCTTCCAAGTGCCCAAGTCTCTCAACACCAACTATTTGCTGTTTGTTTTGACTGTTTTCCCTGCGGGGAGGGTGAGCAGAGGAGGAAAACGGTTTGGGGAAAGCAATGGAAACACTCACCGACTGCCAAGACTGCATCCATTTTCTCCTGAAACTATTCAAAATGATGCAATGGGACCGTTATTGGGTTTCACCGACAGGAAAACCACAGGTACACACACACATACGCACAGGCCTGTGGGCGAGACGCACCATGATAGACATCCAGAGCCTCAGAAGGGCTTTTTTTTACCAGACAGTTTCAATGCCACCGTCTGAAGTCATACTCCAATTATGGAGCGCCGGGATGCAAAATTCACGGAACACTTCATGAAACCTCTCTGTGCATAACCTGAATTTAACAAAACCCCATTCACTGTCCACTGTCTAGCAGAGCTTGTAAAAGATCAGGGTTTTTTTCACTATGGGACAGACGCTCTCTGATGTCTCGTCAATGTTGAGTGTCTGACAAGTCCGCTAAGAGGGGCCCGACCGGAGGAAGTCATTATGAGGTCACCCCCGGTCCTCCAAAGCACTTATGATGTCATCTCGCAGACTGGAGGTTTTTCCTTGGAATGCGTCTCGTGCCATTTTGGGGTCTGGAGCGAGCGCAGTGTCTGGACGAGCGGGGGCAGCGTACGTAGTCACGTCACTCTTTTACACCCCAGAATTCTCCAGCCTCGTGCAGGTCTGTCAATCAGACTCTTTACGGCCTCTCTGGTTGTACTTGTATTGCGAATTATGAGAAAATCCCTTTGCGTTGATTAAACGTAATTTTATGTTTCCTCCTCGTCTATAACGATATAAATGACCTGGAGGAAAAAGAACATGGGGATTGACGGCTGCAATCAATTACGCAGTTTCCATGACTACTGACGGTTTTAATTGAGAAGTGTGGTTTAGTCCACGGACCCTCAAGTTTTTGTTTCAGAAAAACATTTCAGGAGTGGAAACATTGTTTTATTAGCCATGGCGTCTCCGCCGCCGCATCACACGGCTCTCACCTTATTAAAGGGACATTTTATCCCAAAAATGGAAATTCTGTCATCATTCACTCACCCTCATGTTGTTCCAAACCTGAATGACTTCTGTGGAATGCAAAAGATGATGTTTTGAAGAACTGCTTTTGTCCGTATAATGAAAGTCAGTAGGGTCCAAAACAACACATTTACTTTCATTGTTTGGACAAAGACATTTTTTTTATTGGTGAACTATGCCTTTAATAGTCAGGGACATCTGATGTGATTGGTTTGTAGCAGTTTTTTGCTTAGGAAATCTGCATTTTTCATTTGTCTGTCCAAATATACATAAAGTGATGTGTAATTTAATATTTTAAGGATTTTGTTGTGCCTCTTTGGAGTAACTACAGGTCCTTCTCAAAAAATTATCATATTGTGATAAAAGTTCATTATTTTCAATGTATTGATAAAAATTAAAATTTCATATATTTTAGATTCATTGCACACCAACTGAAACATTTCAGGTCTTTTATTGTTTTAATACTGATGATTTTGGCATACAGCTCATGAAAACCCAAAATTCCTATCTCAAAAAATTAGCATATTTCATCCGACCAATAAAAGAAAAGTGTTTTTAATACAAAAAAGTCAACCTTCAAATAATTATGTTCAGTTGTGCACTCAATACTTGGTGGGGAATCCTTTTGCAGAAATGACTGCTTCAATGCGGCGTGGCATGGAGGCAATCAGCCTGTGGCACTGCTGAGGTGTTATGGAGCCCCAGGATGCTGATAGCGGCCTTAAGCTCATCCAGAGTGTTGGGTCTTGCCTCAACTCTCTTCACAATATCCCACAGATTCTCTATGGGGTTCAGGTCAGGAGAGTTGGCAGGCCAATTGAGCACAGTAATACCACGGTCAGTAAACCATTTACCAGTGGTTTTGGCACTGTGAGCAGGTGCCAGGTCGTGCTGAAAATGAAATCTTCATCTCCAATAAAGCTTTTCAGCAGATGGAAGCATGAAGTGCTCCAAAATCTCCTGATAGCTAGCTGCATTGACCCTGCCCTTGATAAAACACAGTGGACCAACACCAGCAGCTGACATGGCACCCCAGACCATCACTGACTGTGGGTACTTGACACTGGACTTCAGGCATTTTGGCATTTCCTTCTCCCCAGTCTTCCTCCAGACTCTGGCACCTTGATTTCCGAATGACATGCAAAATTTGAGTGACAGTCCAGTGCTGCTTCTCTGTAGCCCAGGTCAGGCGCTTTCTGCTGCTGTTTCTGGTTCAAAAGTGGCTTGACCTGGGAATGCGGCACCTGTAGCCCATTTCCTGCACACGCCTGTGCACGGTGGCTCTGGATGTTTCTACCCAGACTCAGTCCACTGCTTCCGCAGGTCCCCCAAGGTCTGGAATCGGTCCTTCTCCACAATCTTCCTCAGGGTCCGGTCACCTCTTCTCATTGTGCAGCGCTTTTTGCCACACTTTTTCCTTCCTACAGACTTCCCACTGAGGTGCCTTGATACAGCACTCTGGGAACAGCCTATTCTGCTCAGAAATGTCTTTCTGTGTCTTACCCTCTCGCTTGAGGGTGTCAATGATGGCCTTCTGGACAGCAGTCAGGTCGGCAGTCTTACCCATGATTGCGGTTTTGAGTAATGAACCAGGCCGGGAGTTTTTAAAAGCCTCAGGAATCTTTTGCAGGTGTTTAGAGTTAATTAGTTGATTCAGATGATTAGGTTAATAGCTCGTTTAGAGAACCTTTTCATGATATGCTAATTTTTTTAGATGAGCTGTATGCCAAAATCATCAATATTAAAACAATAAAAGACCTGAAATATTTCAGTTGGTGTGCAATGAATCTAAAATATATGAAAGTCAAATTTTTATCATTACATTTTGGAAAATAATGAACTTTTATAACAATATGCTAATTTTTTTGAGAAGGACCTGTAGTTTGATTAACGTCTATACATGTCTATACATCCTATAAGATCATCACAAATCACACTGGATCTAATAAACTTGGGCTTAACATGTATGTAGACTGTACAATGGTGACATATCGTAAGCTACAATACAGAATAAAACGTCATCAGCGTGCGCTAGTGCTAAACAAATAGAGCAAGGTGAATCGCACTTTTGCAACTTTGGCATTTATGTGCGCTGAAAAAAGAGGAGGAGGAGGAGGAGGAGGAGAAGAGCATGGGCATTGTCATGGCTAAGGAAAAGAGGCCAACTTGGCATGCCAATTTTACAAATAAAGCTTGAGATAAGTAGTTTTAAGTTTTAGCGCCATGTCATGTTGCATTTTGACGCTGGCACTATCATTCTCAGTGTATGACGTAGAGCCACCGTTTAGGAGGCAATCGCTATGATTGATCATCTTTTGTCTGGAAACGCCCAAAATAAGTGCACACAGCATTTATGTTCAACTTAAAGTCATGAAATGGAAGATGCATTTCTTCTTCCCTATTGTGACATTTATCCGAGTGAAATGGCTTCTTTATGTAGGGCGGGGCTTGAATTTGTCCATGGGGAATTGATTGGATGGTTGTGGTTTACTATTGTTGCTCATGTGAGTGAAAGGTTGCCACGCCCTTGTGCCAGTAAATACTTCATAGAAGTTATTTTGATTAAATAATTACGAGGGCACATAAATTAAATCAAGATGTCCATGAATAAATAATTTATAATAAATATATAAATATATTAGATTTTATGGTGACCAACGTAAATGTATCCAGTCGGGCCGATTCGTGCCGGGGTCCACATTAGGGGTCATTGTTTGGGTGGTTAGTGTTCAGTTAACCCCTTACAGTCGATAACCACACCGTCTGAGGGCAAAGAGCATCTTTCTCCACTGATGGTCATGAAGTAGCTATGTAGTCTTACGAAAGACTTTCTCGCTTCCAAAATTATCAGCCAGTTTTCCACAGTTACTTTACAAAAATTCATCCATGCTTCCTGTTTAGCAACATTAATATAATATTGCCAAGATAGGCATATTTTTCGTGTATCAGGCTTCAGTCTCTTTCCATGAGCACAAGAGTCACGCTCCGCTGAATTACTGCTACCGCAATCATGTTTTTCTAGAGTTGAGGGAAAACCACTGGAGCGCTGACAATGACTATTTCTACAGTTATTTTTAGATATCTGACTTCCCCCAAACAGAATGTGCCTGCCGTGGTGGATGCTAATCACATAAATAATATAAAACTATCCAGACACATAGACACGCTGCCCCCACTGGCCTGGCACGGTGAACAGCATCAACTCTGGCTGAACCGATCCACGGATAAACTCAGCACTGACCGGTCATCCGGTTGGCAATCTGTCATTCACCGCGAAACTAATGCTGAATCAGCGCAGAAGAAAAGAACAAGCGCTTTTCTGAATAGGTATGTGTGGTATGAAAAATAACACGGTGGTTCATGAATGATTCGTGTTATGTGACAAATGAACAAAAGACTCTAATCATGTGTTTTCATATTAACTTTGGCTGAATTATAATGAATTCCCAGCTAAAGGAACATTCTCTCTCTCGAGGTTCTCTCAAAGTTTTGAACAAACGTTCTTCTAGTAATATTAATAGAGCGTTCGTTCAAAGCAATCTGTTTTTTAATAATTTTCTCAAATGTTAGCACAAAAACATTTATACATCATTCATGTAGTTTTTTTCTGAAATGTTTTAATTGGAAATTTTTTAAAGCTTCACTGAAGTGCCTTGAAATGCGCAGCATTATTCAATGTGTTTGTGTAATTTCCACTGAAACAGGATAACAGGGAGGGACATCGAACAGCTCCTCCCCTTTTTAAAATAGCCAATAGAGTTTAGTTTTTATCACAGCTCGGCCAGAGCATTTGAGATCAGTAAAGCCACAGTTTCCTCATCTATAACCATTTCTCCTCCATATCGCTTTAAAATATCATTCTGAGCAGAATTCAAATGTGTCTGATACATTTTCTAGTCTGTTCTCTGGACCGACTCGATCACATGATCCGCTCTGTGCTGTCGTGTCTCTGGATGGACTCGATCACATGATCCGCTCTGTGCTGTCGTGTCTCTGGACCGACTCGATCACATGATCCGCTCTGTGCTGTCGTGTCTCGATCACATGATCCGCTCTGTGCTGTCGTGTCTCGATCACATGATCCGCTCTGTGCTGTCGTGTCTCGATCACATGATCCGCTCTGTGCTGTCGTGTCTCTGGACCGACTCGATCACATGATCCGCTCTGTGCTGTCGTGTCTCTGGACCGACTCGATCACATGATCCGCTCTGTGCTGTCGTGTCTCTGGACCGTCTCGATCACATGATCCGCTCTGTGCTGTCGTGGTTCTTGATGGACTCGATCACATGATCCGCTCTGTGCTGTCGTGTCTCTGGATGGACTCGATCACATGATCCGCTCTGTGCTGTTGTGTCTCTGGATGGACTCGATCACATGATCCGCTCTGTGCTGTTGTGTCTCTGGATGGACTCGATCACATGATCCGCTCTGTGCTGTCGTGGTTCTGGACCGCCTCGATCACATGATCCGCTCTGTGCTGTCGTGACTCTGGATGGACTCGATCACATGATCCGCTCTGTGCTGTCGTGTCTCTGGATGGACTCGATCACATGATCCGCTCTGTGCTGTTGTGTCTCTGGATGGACTCGATCACATGATCCGCTCCGTGCTGTCGTGTCTCTGGATGGACTCGATCACATGATCCGCTCTGTGCTGTCGTGTTCTGGACCGCCTCGATCACATGATCCGCTCTGTGCTTTCGTGTCTCTGGACCGCCTCGATCACATGATCCGCTCTGTGCTTTCGTGTCTCTGGACCGCCTCGATCACATGATCCGCTCTGTGCTGTCGTGTTCTGGACCGCCTCGATCACATGATCCGCTCTGTGCTGTTGTGTCTCTGGACAGTCTCGATCACATGATCCGCTCTGTGCTGTCGTGTTCTGGACCGCCTCGATCACATGATCCGCTCTGTGCTGTTGTGTCTCTGGACCGCCTCGATCACATGATCCGCTCTGTGCTGTCGTGTTCTGGATGGACTCGATCACATGATCTGCTCTGTGCTGTCGTGTCTCTGGACCGCCTCGATCACATGATCCGCTCTGTGCTGTCGTGTTCTGGACCGCCTCGATCACATGATCCGCTCTGTGCTTTTGTGTCTCTGGACCGCCTCGATCACATGATCCGCTCTGTGCTGTCGTGTCTCTGGACCGACTCAATCACATGATCCGCTCTGTGCTGTCGTGTCTCTGGATGGACTCGATCACATGATCCGCTCTGTGCTGTCGGTGTCTCTGGATGGACTCGATCACATGATCCGCTCTGTGCTGTCGTGTTCTGGACCGACTCGATCACATGATCCGCTCTGTGCTGTCGTGTCTCTGGACCGACTCGATCACATGATCCGCTCTGTGCTGTCGCGGACTCTTGACCGCCTCGATCACATGATCCGCTCTGTGCTGTCGTGTCTCTGGACCGTCGATCACATGATCCGCTCTGTGCTGTCGTGACTTTGACCGCCTCGATCACATGATCCGCTTCTGTGCTGTCGTGACTCTTGACCGCCTCGATCACATGATCCGCTCTGTGCTGACCGACTCGATCACATGATCCGCTCTGTGCTGACCGACTCGATCACATGATCCGCTCTGTGCTGACCGACTCGATCACATGATCCGCCTGTGCTGTCGCGGACTCTTGACCGCCTCGATCACATGATCCGCTCTGTGCTGTCGTGGTTCTAGACCGCCTCGATCACATGATCCGCTCTGTGCTGTCGTGACTCTTGACCGCCTCGATCACATGATCCGCTCTGTGCTGTCGTGACTCTTGACAGTCTCGATCACATGATCCGCTCTGTGCTGTCGCGGTTCTTGACCGCCTCGATCACATGATCCGCTCTGTGCTGTCGTGTCTCTGGACCGCCTCGATCACATGATCCGCTCTGTGCTGTCGCGGTTCTGGACCGCCTCGATCACATGATCCGCTCTGTGCTGTCGTGTCTCTGGACCGACTCGATCACATGATCCGCTCTGTGCTGTCGTGGTTCTGACCATCTCGATCACATGACCCGCTCTGTGCTGTCGTGTCTCTGGACCGCCTCGATCACATGATCCGCTCTGTGCTGTCGTGTCTCTGGACCGCCTCGATCACATGACCCGCTCTGTGCTGTCGTGACTCTGGACCGTCTGATCACATGATCCGCTCTGTGCTGTCGTGTTCTGGACAGACTCGATCACATGATCCGCTCTGTGCTGTCTTGTCTCGATCACATGATCCGCTCTGTGCTGTCGTGTCTCGATCACATGATCCGCTCTGTGCTGTCGTGTCTCGATCACATGATCCGCTCTGTGCTGTCGTGTCTCTGGACAGACTCGATCACATGATCCGCTCCATCATATTTACACCATCTGAATCGTTTCCCATCCCTTATATAGTGCACTGTGTGCCATTATGAGAATTCTAAATGAGAATTCTGTCATTGTTTTGGCGCACCCTAACAGTAAGGCTAATATATTCATACTTAACGCCCAAAAAAACTAAAACATTTAAACTAAATTTTTACGGCTTTAAACGTTACAAGTTTCCACTGTTTCAGAATGTTCAGAGAACATTCCAAAGTAACATTCCCATAACAAAGTCACTAAACTTGCCGCTTTTATATAAAATTCATGCTATGTGCCGAAACAACTGTGAATGTGGCTCAATCAGTCAGCATTTTGAGTTTTATAAATGTCTTTGGTTTTATACTCAGTTATGTGTGGGTTAATTTGTTAGGAATACCTACTATAAAAAAACAAAACCAGCCGTAGATGGTTTTAGAGTGGGTTTGGGCACCTGATCAGACTGGGAGACCAGCTTAAATTAGATTTTTTGGTTTGTGTAAAAATACCAAATCAAATGAGATGAAGCACCTTTCATTTGTATTTAAATATCTGGATT
This sequence comes from Gobiocypris rarus, assembly GCA_023029165.1. Classification (NCBI taxonomy): domain Eukaryota; kingdom Metazoa; phylum Chordata; class Actinopteri; order Cypriniformes; family Gobionidae; genus Gobiocypris; species Gobiocypris rarus. The sequence continues at coordinate 34,731,108 of CM040919.1, read as the reverse complement.
TGAGACTATGATATATTGAGATATTACGATATCTACCATTACTGTGATATAGAAATATTCATATAGTGGTATAAGATTTATCATTACATGAGAATACTGGAGTCATGTCTACATAAATACTGCATAAAATATTAAATGAAGTACTGCAATCATGCTTGGTGAGCAATTTTGCGTTGTAATCTGAGATCATATTATCTAATCTACACTGGTTAAGTCCACAAACACGTCATTCCCTGGAGATACTGGCAAATTAACAAAGGCTTGAAACCTCCACACGGAGAGACTCACAGCCTTGAGACGACGTCTAGAAGGACCCGCAGGTGGACGGCCTCCACGAAATATGATCTATAACACACACTGGCGTCTGATCAGCAGCGTCTGGGCCTCTCGGCGGAGGAAACGAAACCTATTCCCAGACTCTCGCTGCATATAATTCAGGAGTCCTGAAAATCACCCTCGCTGACCTGTGGCGAAAAACCAGAAGAGAGAGAAAACAAACTCCAAACACTCTTCAAGAAACACCATGTTTAATTAAAAGGCAACTGGTCTCTGAAATACAACTGGTAAAGGTTTCACAAGTCAACAGGCTAAGGAAAAAAAAGACGACGTTTACAATGGTGGGTGGCGATGGCAGCAAGAAATCTGGATGAAACGCTTTGGAAAAGGGTTTAAAAAAACATCAGGAGGTGCAAGTGAAGGACAGACGTCTGCAGCTCTGTTTCATGTCTTGTTTCCTTTGGCACGGCCCAATGTCGGACATTTGTTTCATTTCAAATTCAGCTTCCTTGTCCAAGGATTAGCGGTCGGGCTTGATTTGCTGTGGGGCACCGACAGAGGCCGATACGGAAACGGGCCTTTCCGAGCGCTCTCAGTTTTGGGTTTGAAACCAAACCTGTCTCTCTTTTTACAGCGTCAGTTACTGTGAACTCCAGTCCAGTGGGAATCTACGAGCGGCTGGATGTATTTTCTTCTAACATAAAAAAAGGCAAAACATAGCTCAAACACATATTATAATGACATGTTCAATATCAGATCAGGCACTTGATTCCTGCCAGCAACATGTCGGTGTCCTCAGAGAGCAGAGAGTCTAAAAAAACTCATCGAGTTGTAACTGGTGTGTAATTTCTGGGTTAGAAAACTCGTGGTTGTGGCTGTTTTCGTTTCGTTCTCTAGGTGAAAAGACGAACTGTTCCGTCGGCCCCTGAGGAAAACACCCAGGGTTGAGTCGGGTGGAAGGTCACATCGAGGACCCCGAGGTCATGAGTGATGGTGTGACCCTTCAGAACCTTCACTGGAACAATCAGAGGATTCTGCAGCAAGTCACTGTAGAATAAACACACACACATTAGAAGGGTTAGAATGATTCAGAACAGGTTCGGAATAATGATTTTCATGATGTTTGGCTCCACTAACAGTTCTAGAATATCTTAATTCTTTTCTGCCAATGGACATTTCTTCAACTATGAGCACTTTCAAGAACCAGGGGTTGATTTTTATTAAAGCTAACAGATTTTTGTATTATATGAAGGTCATATTAAAACCATCTTTGAAACATTAATTTTAGCTACTCTTTAATTGTCTCTTATGTACACTTTCTTTTTACTTTTGAAATGATTACATTAAAAAAGGTATATATACATTTATTTCCATCTGTCATTTGCATCACACATTTTACTATTTGAACTAAATTATGCTTGTTTTAGAGACAAAATAACATCAAGTAATTGAATTAACGTACGCACTTAAATATTAAAGCTAAAATAAAGTAGAATAAGATATGATCTACATTAGTAAACTAGTCAATGTTAGACTGGTCAACCATCCTGTATCTTACTAAACTAGTCAATGTTAGTCTAGTCAACAATCCTGTATCTTAGTAAACTAGTCAATGTTAGACTAGTCAACCATCCTGTATCTTACTAAACTAGTCAATGTTAGTCTAGTCAACAATCATGTATCTTAGTAAACTACTCTATTTTTAGACTAGTCAACCATCCTGTATCTTAGAAAACTAGTCAATTTTAGACTAGTCAACAATCCTGTATCTTAGTAAACTAGTCAAGTTTAGACTGGCCCACCATCCTGTATCTTTGTAAACTCAATTTTAGACTAGTCAACAATCCTGTATCCTAAACCACTCTATATTTAGACTAGTCAACCATCCTGTATCTTAGTAAACTAGTCAAGTTTAGACTGGTCAACCATCCTGTATCTTAGTAAACTAGTCAATTTTAGACTAGTCAACCATCCTGTATCTTAGTAAACTAGTCAAGTTTAGACTAGTCAACCATCCTGTATCTTAGTAAACGAGTCAAGTTTAGACTATCAACCATCCTGTATCTTAGTAAACTAGTCAAGTTTAGACTAGTCAACCATCCTGTATCTTATTAAACTACTCTATTTTTAGACTATTTAACCATCATGTATCTTCATAAACTACTCAATTTTAGACTAGTCAACCATCCTGTATCTTGGTTGACTAGTCTAAAAATAGAATAGTTTACTATCCTGTATTGTCGTAAACTACTCAATTTTAGACTAGTCAACCATCCTGTATATTAGTAAACTACTCTATTTTTAGGCTAGTCAACCATCCTGTATCTTAGTAAACTAGTCAAGTTTAGACTGGTCAACCATCCTGTATCTTAAACTATTCTTTTTTTAGACTAGTCAACCATCCTGTATCTTCGTAAACTACTCTATTTTTAGACTAGTCAACCATCCTGTCCCATCCCAACAGAAATAGTTTTTTTCCCCTAACAAAATGTGGTGAGAACTGCTGGCCAGTAAGAGGGTATATAAAGGCCATAAAACAGTGAATTCTGGAAATATGGTTTGCTGTATATGCATCAACAGTTTGACTGGGGAAAGTAAGAAGTGGAAAAATAACATGACATCCTGAGTTTGAGTTTAAAGAGATCTATTAAGGCCAGCTGATGAAGGGTTTTCATCCAGATCTGGCTTGCCCTCTACCGTACATGGATCATTAGCTCCGCTCAAAGAGCGTTCCTGACCGTACTGCCGGAATGATAGTCTAGCCCTGCAGAAACACTGGACACATGCCCGACAGACAGACAGAGAAGAACAAGAGACAACTACACAGAGTTAAGAGAGATCACCATACTACTCACACTACTTGAGCAGTACGTACTGTACACAGTATGCAAGGTTTCTATATGCATGGAATAGCTGGAAGACACTTTTCACTGCGTTTTCACGGTTATCACAGTTGAAAACCAAAGAGTGCCTCTTCATCTGAGCAACTGCTCCTCTCCATGAACGCTGAATACTATCCCGACGAAGCTTTGATTCCCGCTTTTACTGCTTTATAAATAAATATATAATTGATTAGTTAGAGCGAGAATTAAGTGTTAGTGTGTCTCGGCAGGCACAATAAGCTCACAGAGTGAACTTGTCAATCATCTTGATGGATGATGCAGAGGAAACTGACCAATAAGAGCACAGCTTTACTCACATGTGACTTGCATAAACACATTTTGGTATGCTTTAAAATGTTCCCTTGTGAAAGTGAACCGAACCATGAAGAATATGCAAACTAAGTCCCTGTTTACAACAGTATACAACCAGAGTACAGAGTCCCACAATGCAATGCACTTTCCTATTCCAGTGTGAAGAATAAACCTGATTTTTTACGATTTAACGATTATTTGATTGGTCTGTGTAGTTAAAACAAGTTTGACAGTATAGTGTCCCCATCACTATCCTGGGGTGTTAGGACTCACACAGACCACAGGGTGAGCGCCCCCTGCTGGCCTTACTAACACCTCTACCAGCAGATACCTAGTTTTCCCAGTTGGTCTCCCATCCAGGTACGGATCAGGCTCGGCCCTGCTTAGCTTCAGTGGGAAACCAGTCTTGCGTTACAGGGTGATGTTACAGGGTGATATGGCTGCACAACATTTAAAAATATGCCATTATATTATATTATATTATGTTGCATTTGGCATAAAATCATAATATATTGATTTACAATATTTTTAGTTCTTAGTATTTATATATTTTAAAATGCCAGCAGTACACACACATGGAGTTTTTAGTATTTATCACGGCATACAATTGTAATTTATTTATCAATATTTATATATTTGTAGTTAGCAGTACACATACTACACACACTACGCACTATTATATAACAGAGGTCATGTTCAGAATAGAATATTAGCTCATTAGCCTTTGATTTTAAAAATATTAATTGAAACATTTTACACAATGAACCTTTCAAACTGTATTACACTTCACTGTCACATGAGCTAATTTCACAGTTTTGGCAGTCCACTAAAACAATGAGCTACAAAATCACATCTGATATTAATTACAGTTCATTTGTCACACTGGAAATGGAAAGTCGAGTCAAGAGCATTGATTTGTGGGATACAGTATTACTTGAAATATACTGAATACTGCACATATCCAGGTTTAATATGCATAAATAAAATGTACAGTATGAATAGTTTGGTAGTATTATATTTAAAAACAGCCATTGAACAGAGAGAGATTAAAAATTAAAAAGAAAGAGCAACATTAGGAAAACGTGAACCAAAACCCGATGAGGAAAACTCACTTGTAGACCATGCCGTGACAGACGATCACACTGCCGTCATCAGAGCCGGATGCGAACAGCGGGTAGTGGTTGTGGTAGGCCACGCTCCTCAGAGCCTTCTTGTGATGCCTGCGTGGACAGAGACACAAGACAGACCCGTCAGCAGAGGGACGTTACACAGAACCTCTCCACGTCCCGAGAGGAGACATTCATTCCTCTGACAGCGCCAGCATTAGCAACAGTTTCCCTCGAGTCTGACCCAGACTGCCCAAATTATAGAAACCTGCTTGTGCTGACTCACCGGAGAACTTTGTATGGTTTCGTGGACAGGTCCAGATCGAACCAGGCCAGACGACAGTCGTAGCTACCGCATATCACGTTGTCGCCTATGGAAAATGGGTAAGAGAGAAGAAACAAATCACATCTGACTTGCAGAGACTGGTCACTGATGTCCAAGAAACCAAGATTCAGCCAGAACAACTTTCCCCTGGTCAACTTCAAACACTCACTTTTATATAATATACTCTAATGTGGCAGTTTTCATTTTAAAAGGATAGCTTAAAACGTTAGCGTTCATAATCGTTCACCCAGAAATGAATTTCTTCTCATTTATTCACAGTCATCTCATTCCAGACCCATATATCTTACTTCACACTAAAGTATTTTTAAAAATCTCCAAGCCTACACTGGCTCTCTAAAGCTCCCAAAAGGACAAAAGAGCGCCGTTAAAACCACGTGACTCAAGTCATGCGACAGCTTCGTGTGAGGAACAGAGCGACACTCACATCAGCATTCACTCAAATCTTCCCCTCCGCTGCAGCTCTCTAATCAAACTACCGTCATCTCATAAACACACACAAACTCAATGGTCTTCACGGCAACCCGTCAAAATGAAAGTTCGCTTCAACTTGAATAAACTGTGACAGTAATATATTACTGTTGTACAGTACAGGAGAACAGTAGTTGAATTGTATAAGTTTTGTGTGTCGGTTAATTAGACATGCATTTTGATTATTATATGATGTATCATGTTATTTAATCATTAAAATGAAGCACAAAAAAAGACAAAAAAAAAGGAATTTGGAAAAAATAAAGCGGGTTTCATAGGGCCCAATATAAAGCATCTGCTACGGATCGCTTGCAAACATCAGGAGGCTCGTCATGGACATGATGACAAAAGAGCCACATTGACTTATATCTCCTTTACTGCTGTTTTTTGTTGTTGCACCAATTAGGGTTGTTAACTAAAACTAAAGCCCAAAAGTTAATAGAAATAGCGATAAAAGAAAAGAATATAAGAAATGAACTAACTGAAATAAAATGAGTGTAAGTGCTAAAATGTACTGTTGCTCTGCAAGCGGGTCTTTATTGACATGAAATAAACATCCAAATATACAAACCAACCCGTCATACCTGTATCTTATGGATCATTTTATAATACTAAAGATTTAATCTTTAATATTAAAATTTAAGAATTTGCATAAGTAAATCTCTTTGCCACAGGAAGTGCATCAGATTCATCATTGTGCTGATTCCCATTAAAACGGCTGGATTTTGCCATGCCGTGATAAATATAATTTGAAATCCCCATTGCATGTAAAACAGAAGCTCTGAGATGGTCCAAAACTAAACCTTTTGTGTTTTACTGAAGAAAGAAAGAGTTTATGAATGAAATGAGAGCAAGTAAATGAACCCTTTCAGTTACGCACCTCCCGGGTGGACGGACATGCTTGAAATCCATTTGCAGTTGGCCATCAGCTTCTTGGTGAGCTCCTGTTTGATGAGGTTGTAGACTCGCACGTATCGCTGCGTGGCCACAAAGAAGTACGGCCTGACGGGGTGGAAGGACACGCACTGCACCAGGCCCTTGTTCTTGCGGAAGGGGTTCTGCGTCCGGCGCTTGCTCACCTGGTGGATGACCACCTGGAGGTTGCTGCTGTTGTCGGGCATGACGCACGCCAGGTAGTCGCCTTTCCCGTGCCACGTCACCTGCCTCACGGCCTTCAGAAAGAGACGAGACAGAAAGCGGTGGCTGGAGGTCAGAGGTCAAAGTCATTCTGCGGTAAATCCGCAGACGATTAATCCAATTATAACCTCAAAGACACGCTGGGACTAAATTTACTGCCGTTATTAACACCGGCTCGGCCTCTGCCAGTCTGCCAACGCGTGTCGCTGCTTTGCTTTTTCCAGTAGTTTTAATTGGACACTAGAGGCGTCTTAAATTTCTTTCCATCTCAGGAAAAAGACGACCACAGGCTTGTGGATTCTGCCAATAGTTAAAAGCCTCTGGCTGCCGCTCACGTGAGGGACGGACGGACGCTCTCAGAGGGGATACAGGAGAGAAAGACATTTTCATTTCTATTGTTAACTGGAAAATACTGAATTGAGCAGAGGAGAATTTGCCTGACTAATGGTTATCGTGATGTCATTTTTCTGCGAATATATTAATAAGAATTAATAGTAACACTTTACCATAAGGTCTGTTTGTATATGTTTTGATTACCTTGGGGTGTTTGAGGACGAGGCGGTGACCCTGCTCGTGACCTTCACCCTCTGAGACGGCCCACTGAACAGGCTGATCCTTGGCTTCCTCTGGCTCCTCATAGGAAGAGATCAGCTGATCCGTAGCGGAGCACAGCAGCCGGTCGCCCAGACCAGAGTTCAGGAGGAGAACCGTGTCATCACTGCACACAAACATCCTGTTAAATCTGATCTATCACTCTGTTTATCTGTCTAACCATATATATATATGTGATATATCCATCCATCCATAATCTTGCAAACGTGTTACTAAAATTTCTTTAGAATTTGAAAATATATACTTTTCATAATTGGTCTTTCCTGATGCTGACTAAACTCGCACTAACTAATGAACCATCCAAACTTATCCTGTCTAATAATAACCAGCCCATAATGAAGTTCACCAAACATACAGATGAACATCAAATACATTTTCAGATGGAGATAATAAGAGAAATAGAAGGCGGGTCTTACTAGCTGACAGCGACCAGACAGACGGAAGGATTGGGATTCCAGGCCACACACTTCACAGCCCCCCCCACTTCCACAGTCTTCAGGCAGCGCGCCGTACTGACCTCCCAGAACCGCACCGTACAGTCATCAGAGCCTGAGGTCAAGGGGTCAAAACAAACACTTTGACTCAAACATATTACAATTAGTTTACAATCTACTGATTTATACAGCATTCTATAATGTTTAGGAAAGAAATGTATTAAGAGTAAATGTGGATGCGGACAGCTTTCAGACCCAGCGGTCTCCAGCATAACAAAAGAGCTCTGTCAGCTCGACGGCACTTCCTCTCTCATCGGCACACATGGAGGATAACTCATCCTCGCTCCAACACAACCACTATGACACACACACAGCAGTGCTTTGGCATGAGCGAACAGTAATACTAGATTACTGAAGGTGACAGACACAGAGAAGTGGGGTTTTTAAATATATGTGCACTACTGCTGTTAGACGGTCATTATTCAAAAGAAGAGCCATTTATGTCCATTGTATGCATACAGTGTGAGTAAAATGTCTAATAATGAAAAGCTGATAGTATGTGTTAACATGGGGTGGACAATATACAGGCAGCTAAAACAAACTATATGTATAATAATCTTGTACAGTAAACATTTTGTACAGTAAACGACTCAATTAAAAAGTGAACAAATATTAACCTGCTCTAAGCAGCACAGAACAACAGCAAATGCAACCAAAATATTCAGATTTCAGCATTTGAAAGCAATTAATAACTACAATGACATCATTCATTCACCAACATTCTCTTTTTTAATCACTTACGTTTGCAAGTAGAGTTGTTCATAAAACAAAAATAATAAGTATGATTTAAACTGATAATTGAAAAGCTGAACATTTGCAGCAAAATCAATGTTAATTAGTTTTTCCAAGAACCAGCATGTTCAAAAATTTAACTATAAACTTCCTTTATATAATATAATCATAGGACATAAGGATATAATCATATCCTTATCCATATAATGAAGGCATATAATTATAAAATCAAAATATGTTTTTTTCTTTGGATGGCCTGATGCAATTTGTTCAATCTTGACACATTATTTATCTATTAATTCAATGAAAAATCCTCTTATCGAACAGCAAACGGCTCAGTTTCACATGGGAAACCCCCTCCTCGTATCGGCCACACATCGAAAGCTGCTGTAAAATCTCATTTTAACTTTTATACCTGCATGCTTCATAAACGCAGGAAAAAAACAACACGGGGGAAACGGGCCGAGCCCGGAGGGTGGAGTGTAATAACTCCAAAAGCCATAATCACTTTTTAAGTATTGAGCTGTATGGCGACAGATATAGCAGGAGGGACGGGCTCTGCGGCGGACACCCGCTGGCGGTCAGAGAGGCCTGTCTGGAGCGCACAGATGTGTGTGTGATGCAGGGGACACCAAGACTTTCCTGCACATGCTCAAACATGGACTATGACCATAAATAAATGGGAATGACGGTAATATTTGCCTTTATGGAGGGAAAAAGCAGCAATAATGTTAAAAGTCCATTTTATAGGACAGTAATGGCACTTTGAGACTGTAATGTGTCCCGAAGGATGACAGAAATGAGACGTTAAAGTCAACAAGAAACAGCATTTGCAACCCGTTTTACTTCCATAACGTGACATTTGAGTGAAATAGGATATTCAAGAAGGAAAAAATTAAGTCTATTAAAGAACAGGACTTGAATTTATCAGTAATTGCTCGTCAAAAGTGGGAATGGAGCCCGACCTGAATGAAAGCTTACTAAAACTGTTCACAATTTATCAAAATCAAAGTATTTAGGAAAAAGGGTATCATTTTAAATTCATGTCGACTTCCTATGACATTTGCATGGCTATTTTTAAGGCTATAATGGCTGAACAACTACAAAGTTAAACGGTCATGTCATGACCACTTTTTCATCTACTTCCCATAGTTTGTATCCGGAAACACCCCGGTATGACTAGAGTTTCTCACACAGCGTTGTGTGTGTTGTGAAGCATGTTTTTGGGAGTGTAAGGATCTCAGGCACAAGCACTTCCTGTGGTTAAGCAGGGCTCGCTCCGATCACTCTGATCTCTTTCAGCCGCTCTGTTAATTTGTAGTTGTGTTTTTGGACCCAGCCCAAGAGATTCATTTTTATTTTAAACTCCTGCTTTATGAAATGCATCCAATGTTTCTGCGGACTTTCAATCCACACATTTCTTCATCAATCTGCTCTTTTTCTCACAGTTACACCTCACCTGGAGCATTAATAACAGACAGGCGTAAGATGTGTTTTCATATTCAGTTTCATTCAAAAGATAATGTTACAAAAGATTTATATTTAAATTCAAATTAATTTCTATTCATCAAAAACCCTGAAAAATCAGTCTCCACAAAAATATTAAGCAGCTCAACTGTTTTCTACATTTGCTGTTTCTATCCAAAGTTGCAAACTGACCTTATCCACAAAACCGAATCTCTCATAAAACATTTGCGACTAAAGCAGCGTTTCCATCCCATGTGTTTAAAAGAACAAAATCGTCACTTTTTTGGGAAATTGTTGCAAAATATCAGAAATAAAAATGGAAGTTGTTGCAATCGGGGAAGAAACTACCTCGTTTCCCCTCCATCATAAATGACGTCTCAGAGCGCGCAGATGAAACACAAACGCTGTCATGTTATCTTGCGTTCGGATGCTGGACTTTGGGAACGCTATCATGTGAGATGCTTCTGGGAGAGAATCAAACCGAGTCATTTTGATGTCAGACTCTGGATCAGGCAATTCAAAATGATCAAACTAACATTCATGATGCTGTGTGATGCGACTGGCCCGCTGGTTAGTCCAGTGATCCAATCACATCCTCTGCTGAGGCAAAGTCACGCGAGTTTTTTGTTGTTGTGCATTGTGGGATTATTTATTCTGTAAATGTGATTCCATCTTAGATTACACACATACGAGAGCATACGTTTTTTTAGGGGTACAGAATTTATGTGCATCTTAGGGTGTCTATCCAGTGTATTTTTTATGCGACATCTCTAAATGTGCATAAAAATAGGATGGAAGGAAACATTATTATTATTGATAATAATAAGAAATGAGCATTAAATCAGCATATTAAGAGTGATTTCTGAAAGATCATGTGACACTGAAAACTGGAGTAATGATCCTAAAAATTTAGCTTTGATCACAGGAATAAATTACATTTTACTATATCTGCAAATAGATTTTTAATGTTTAAAATGGTGAGAATTGGTGAGACTTTTTCCTAAAATCCTTTAAAAAATCTTGAATAAACACAAACATTTCAACAGTATTATATAGCATCTAGCCACAATTTTTGATTTTACAACTGTTTTAAATAATAAAAAATAATAATTGAATGTATTCATTAAGCAGAAACACTCATCCTAAATATTTGAGATCCCTTATATATGGTAAAATCACATCCATGCACAATCTCTGATGACTCAAAGTATTTTTCGCTTCATTAATTAAACCAATCAGTTCAAAGCACTCAAATAAAGAGTCTCCAGAAACCGAGGCCTGAACATGTGGATCATAGCGAGTTCATGGTGTCCTGAGTGACAGTCAGGCTTCAGTCTATAATGTCACCGCTCGTCTTCGTTTGGCCACATCATTAGTGAGGAATGCCAGTTTGAGGCTCTCTCAGGCCATGATCTGAGCTCCGTGAGCGTAAACATGTACACAGTCGAGTAACCTCAGGCCGTCCGCACCGCATTCTCTCATGCCGTACACTGCAATCTGACTGTAGCGCAAAAACTGTAACTGTAGGTTTCACGTGCTGTAATTGCAGCGTTTTCGGTTTGCAAGACTGTAAACCAAATTCTTGTGCAATTCTCAACATTGCTGCATTTTTGAAGTCTTTAGAAAAAATGACAAATCTTCACATCTTCTAAAAATGTTCTCTTCAATGTGGGAATTTCCACTTGTTTTATTGCCATCGGGTGAAAACTGTGAGTCTGAACACTTAGTAAAGTTACAAGTTACATGCCAAAGTAAGAAGCAAGTTTAATACTTACATTTCCATGTCAAAATTTGAGGTCCCGCAAGGAAGTATTAAATTTAAGACTTTAATAAATGTTACAAAATAATTCTATTTCAAATCTTTTGCACGTTCTATTCATTAAATCCTGAAAAAAGTATCACAATTTCCATAAAAATTAAGCAGCTTAACTGTTTTTAACACTGATAATCATAAAATGTGTCTTGAGCATCAAATCATCATGAGAATGATTTCTGAAGGATCATGTGACACTGAAGACTGGAGGAATGATGATAAATTCAGCTTTGATCACAGGAATACATTACATTTGACTATATATTCACATAAAAAAACCTGATATTTCAAATTAGAATAATATTTCACAGTTTCACTGTATTTTTGATCAAATAAATGCAGTCTTGGTAAACAGAAGAGAACAAAAAACTTAGCAACCCCAAACCTTTGAATGTTAGTGTATGGTTATAGTTTTGATCAAATCACTAACCCTAAAGAACCAACTTACACTAAAGTATAAGCCATGCTTGACCTAGTTAACACCACTAACAAGAACAAAAACGAATTGCTGGCGTTTCCTAAAATTTGCTGGCATTTATAATGAATTAGTCCAGTTTTTACAACCATTGGCTGTTTAATCTTGTCCCAATAAGACTTTCCGACTTGCAAAACCCAAATCAGCAAATGCAAAATGGGAAAACCCAGCATGCAGAGCGTGAACAAAGACCTGGGACAAAAGACTCACTAGTGCTGTGTCATCAGAGCCCAACCCATTGATATGGAAGAAATTATCTCTATTAAACACACACTCACACACACCAAACTAACCAAAGGAAAGTTGGGCAGGCCCAGGGCGAGAAGGGTTGTGATGTTTGGGAGGTTGTCAACTGCCATTTTTTACTGTGGGAAAGGGCATTTTATTACTGCTTTAATATATTTTATAGCTAGACAAAAGAGCAACCCCTCACTGTAGTGGTTTTGCATATGCGCTTTATGAAGTTCTTTGTTATGGACGGCTGAGCAGATATTGCCACTAAACTGCAACCAGCCCCATCTGCACGCTTTCTATCACTACTTTTACACTCTTTCCTCTGCTTATCTGCCTTTTTTGAACGCCAGCCGCAATGCATTCTGGGAACCCATTGCGATTCTGTGCCTGAAAGGTTGGTATTGTTACCTGGATCACCTCATTCAAATCAGATGGGCAAATGCAACCACATTTTCATACTGTACGAATATCATTTGGTTTCTGTGGATTTGGCCGCACCGCTTCCATCGGTTACCCTGAGTGAAATTGACTGCTTGTGTTATTAAAATGATGCTTTCTACTCGCTTCGTTCGAGTAATTTATATCCCCCTCGAGTTAATAGCAGTCAGATGGCGGCCCTACTGAGGGAATACTCAGGATTATAGCATGCATTTATGTATCTAAAGGACCTCAAACTTAAAATACGGATAATGATCAACAGATTGCACTCGGGAGAGGCCTTTCCTCCATTGTGAATGAAATCTTTTCATACCGACACACATTATTCTCACAGAACTGGAATCACATTCACATTTTCTCTTTATAATGGGGAAATTGAGATTTAGAAAGTGTTTGTCAAGCATTCAAAATGACAAATAACTCAAAACGGACACGACAACAAATCCCGAAGCAGGGAACAATAAAGCAGGGCTGCCAAAACCCATAAAAATACAACTGAAATCCATCTAGAAGGGAGGAAAAAGAGATCTGTCACGAGTGGATCGTGATTGATTTATCCGCGCTGCGGAGCGCCAGTGAATATGGACATTTCAGGCGCGTCTGTGCTCATCCTGGCTCTGCCCGAACCCGCAGGCCTTCCCTAATCTCTCTCTTCTCCGAACGGGTCGCACGTCTCGTCGAGCCCCGTCTCCCTCCGCCAAGTGCTATGACATCATGGCGGGTGAGTGAGGAATGATTTCAGCAGCTTGTTAGCTACCGCTGAGGTAAGAGCTCTCAGACTTCACCTCAAACGCTCCAATAACACCTCAGATACACAGCAGATCAGGGACGCATTCAAAATGACCAAAAATATTTCATCATAAATCATTGTACTGAATCACACACGAAAACACACTTATATTCACAATCTAGCCTGGCCTTGAGTGCCTTAATGCTTTAAAAACAGTTACTATATAATATTTAAAACATTAGAAAATGATATACAACTATGTAATATTATATATATTACATAGTTGTATATCATTTTCTAATGTTTTTAATATTATATTGTAACTGTTTTTAAAGCATTAGTACTTTAATAAATTATAAAATGTTACTTTTAAATTGAATATTTTGTTTTATATATATATATATATATATATATATATATATATATATATATATATATATATAAATAAAAACAAAATATTCATATTAATAGTAACATTTTATAATGTATTAAATTACTATGAATATATACACATTTATATAGTAATTTAATAATAATATTAATATAAATTACTTAATCTGCAATGACATATTTAAATTATCCAACATCTTTATATATTATATTAGAAATGTAGTTATTACATTTTGTGAATCATTGTAAAAGTAGCATTTAATAAATTACTAGGAATAATATATCAATATATTTAAAATATTAATAGAAATAAAATATATCTGTATTAAATTCATCTGTATCCATCCATCCATCATATTTATAGACATAGTTACATATATTTGTATTAATTGCATCTGTATATATACACATATACAATATATACATTTTATTATTTCAATAATTATGTATATAGATGCAATTAATACAGCTATTTATAATTATTTCTACAAACATTTTAAATGATAAATAATATAATAAAATGTATATGTATTCTATATTTAATACATCTGAATATATGGATATCTACATTGCACAGCACTGATGGCAGAAGAGGCGGGAATCGCCCGTTCAAGCACCATAGTGCAATGTGTGCATGCAATAACATATAACATGTAAAATATCAGCCTAAAGTCAGGGTGTGATGAAGAGGAAAAGACAAGACTCACCGGATACAAGCCACTGTCCGCTGGGAGAAACGCTGATGCTTCGGACAAGACTAGAGTGTCCGCGGTACACCTGTCAGACACAAACAACACACACACATCAACACAACGTACAGACACAGCAGACGGAGCGAGATCACTCGAGGACACGCTCGGGCTCTATTATTTCACATTACCCCATTACCAACTAACATACTTGGGTGATTTATTAATTTTTTTTGTTTTTTCATAACCCAGTCCAAAAGAATGACAGACAAACCCTGTTTCATGTCTGCAGTTTTACAGCCACGGCTGTCTGAAAACGCTACGGTTTCAACAACACAAATATTCATCTTCTGATCTTTTCACCCACGCGGTACAGTAAGTAAAACGGTTTCCTGTCTCAATAAAATCAAAGCTCACTGTCCTGCCATTATAAAGTCTAGTCCAGAAATATGTAAAAACTGATCCCAGTCCAGCTCAAGACTGCCGTACCAGAGACTGTGTGGTTGGGAAGGGCTGCAGGTCTTTGGGTTTGGGAAGTTTGGGAATCAGGTCTTCTGGGTTCACATTCACCTGGACAAAGATATAAAAACACAGATTAAGATATGTAACGTTTGTTACTCCAGAAATAATGAAGGGCAGAGCTCGGTTTCATCATTTCAGTGTCACTGGATTGTGAAATGTTGACATGTTAATATTAACATTATATAAAAAAAACTCATTTTGGAGAGAAAAGAAACGCATTACATTTTGATGAAAAGTTATGAAAAAAGTAAACTTTTATGCTAAATGTAAATTTAAAAAAGTGTAATTAAAAATATAATTTGCATTTATAAGACAATAATGTGCATTAATCACGTACACTGAGAGCTTGATTAGGAGAGTGAATATTATTAATTATTAAATTATATTTTATTTTAAAAGTGCATTTCTGATATAAAATATAAAACTTTTTGTAACAAACTATAAAATTGGATTAAAATTAAGAATAGTTACATATTTATCTTATAATTTCTTTAATTTATATGTAATAATAATACAAAAAAATATATATATATAAAAAAATGATCATGTCGTAATAGTACTTTATATTATTTATAAAAAATATGATTTATAGATAACTTGTATTTAATAAAATACACAACTGTTCAAATGTTTGGGGTCCATAAGTTTTTTTTTGTTGTATTTTTGTTTTTGAAAGTGTAATAATTTGATTAAAAAATACAGAAATACAAAATACAGTAATATTGTGAGATATTATTACTACTTAAAATAACTGTTGTCTATGTGAATTTAAATGTAATTTTTTCCTGTGATCAAAGCTGAATAACAGTACTAGTTTCACTGAACAATAAATCTTACTGATTCCAAACATTTGAACAGTAGCGCATGTAATTTAATAATATATATTTTTTAATTATAAGATTCAAAATCTTTCTAGAATTTTTTTCAGATCAGCTCCAACAACTAAATTCAGACATGCATGTCTCTGAGGAACAAAATTAATCTGAGATGAATTATCATGACTGAATGCAGGGGATTTTTTTCATCATTCATAACTCTGAAGTGTGCCGTTTCTGTACCACTGATGTCACCAAACATTGTTAAATATGGACTGTAGAGTTTGTTTGTACGGGACCGGCTGCAGAGGCGTCTCACCCTCATCTTCCGCTGACGGGGACACAGGTACAGGTCGAGGCAGCGCTCGAAGCGCTCGTGAATGAAGCGCGAGTACGCGGGAACGGCCCGCAGGCAGGCGAACTTCTGCGGCAGGAAACTCAACTTCCTGTCCTCGGGGTCCTGCTGCTCCCATGCCAGTCTCTGAACAAAACACACAGAACAAACGTTATGACAACTCTGACAAAAGCCGGACTGAAGAACAGGTGCAGTCAAAATTGGGGTCAAAATTTGGTTGTATATAAAGATTAACTTGCAGAGGGGATGCACGTGTTCCCACGAAGTTAAGTATAGCATGTAAAACATATGCAAATGACTTCTAGGCAAATTGTACAGGCCTAATGGAGACTGAGCTGAGGCACAGGTGTGAAATGATCTGGGCATTTAGCCAGTGATATTTTTAAGGAAGAGTTGTCTTTATTTACACACACTCATGTTGTGCTAAACCTGTATGTATGCGTCTGCAAGTCTACAGATCATTACTACAGCTACTCTGTTCCAGTTCACACTGACCAAAGGTCAACAGAAAAGCTGTGCATGTGACTTCCAAATCTCCTGAAGTCACATGATAGTTTGTGTGAAGAAAAAACTGAAATTCAAGTAATTATTTGCAGATTATCTTGTCTTTATGGGCTTAATAAGAGACTTTTTCCTAGTGCATAATTTACATAAATTACATATTTGCATAAAGACTCAAAGATTTCAGACTTCATAACGCGAGTTTATGCACATTAAACAGATGGAGTGCAACAGTGTAAATATAATACATTAATTTAATTAAGTATTAATATTTATTATGAATATAAAAATATACATATAAATTTGACATTTAAAAATATATATTTGTTTCTATAAATATATTTAAATAGTTTGTTCTTGTAATATTTTGTATATAATGTAATACATTTTAATATGAATTATAACTTTAAATATATGATTAAATATTTTTTTTAATCTATAATACATTTTAATGAAATATTTCTTCTTAAGTGTTAAATTCATTAATCAAACTTAAAATTGAGCATTAAACAGATAAAAGGCAGCATACATTTAATAATATTTTAATAGATTAGTAAATATTTTTAATGGAACATTTTAATATACATTTATAGAATATAAATATTAATACATGTATTTGTATTTATTTAGTGTGTATATATATATATATATATATATATATATATATATACACATATACATATATATATATATATATATACACATATATATATATATATATATATATATATATATATATATATATATATATATATATATATATATATATATATATATATACATATATATATATATATACACACACACATACATACATACATATACATATATATATATATATATATACACATACATACATACAAATGTTTGTAAATGTTTCAATCTAAAATTGTAAAATGTCAAATTTTGGTTCTAAATTTACCATATTTACATTAAATCCTACATGTAATGAATATATATATACACTATGATTAAAAATATTTAGTCACTTTTACTATGTTTTTTATTTATAGAATTGAACAGATCTATCGATTATAGAAAAAGTTGCAATTTGAAAATGTCACATTTAGATTTAGTTGCACCAGGTTTGATGTCATTGGTACGTGTTTTGAACAGTGGCTGTATGAAAAGATGCATCATATTTAGGTGAACGATTGCCTGAAAGCACACCTCTTCCTCCGACAGCAGGTATTCTGGAGGCGGATTGTATGACTCCTCGTGCCCAGGAAGCTTCATCTTGGGTGCTGGGATGTGCATTTTGTGGCGTCCCAGGATGCTGTTGGGGTCCTCCTTGGCCCACAGGTCGTAGTACTGCGGGGTGGTTTCCTTGGGTCTGCGTGGCTTGATCCAACCCATCTTTATGGCATGGACCAACTTCCCAACCTGAGAGAGAGAGAGAGAGAGAGAGAGAGAGAGAGAGAGAGAGAGAGAGAGAGAGAGAGAGAGAGAGAGAGAGAGAGAGAGAGAGAGAGAGAGAGAGAGATGGATGCAGTGACGGTACAGTAGAGAGAATAACACACACACAGTAACACATCATTGTCGTGATTGAGAGCACATGTGTACGATCATTACTCAAAACACTCGTTGCACACGTCGCCGGTTTACTGCAGGAAACACATTACATATAGTGACCGGAATCAGCCGGAATATCTAAAGAGGGAATCTTATTTTTACCGAAACGTTTGCAGGTTTGATTTCTTTTCAGCGTCCAATTTCAGATCCCCATTATTCCGGCGTTTCAGACCTCTTTCCACTTTAAAAACTATGTGGGAATCATTATTGGTAACGCAGCACAGCTGGGAGCAGTTAGGAGACGAAACATGACTATTCTCATGCCCTTTCCTTTTCACTGTAAACGCTTTCACCAGAAACTTAAAACGTTAAGGTGTGACAGGGACAGTCAAACTTACCTTCTCTTTCTCGATAAGCGAAGGAATAAAGCTTCGTTTGTCCTGAGGCCTGTTGGTGACGGGGTGAATCATCACTTCGTTGGAGAAGAAGTCGACGGCAGGCTAGAAAAACAAACAGAACACAGAGAATCAGAAAGAGGAAAACATTAATGAACATAAATATTATCTGAAGAGTGTTTAAAGGGGAGGTAACGGATGTTTTACACTTAAAAAGAGGAAATGAAAAGTAAATTGAAAAAGATGCGCAGTGAACACACACTAAGGGTGCTTTCACACTTGGTTCGATTGCTGCCCCCGCTGGACTGTGTTCAGATTATATTATTTGGGTCCGAACCGCGGTTTGCGTCATCAAAGCAGCAGCTGTTTACCCCGTTGGTAACGACGGCGAGCGAGAAGGCGTTGCTCACCTCACTTTAATATTTTTGTTTTTGAAACGATGGATCTACAGCTCTCTGCTTGCAGTACGTCAGTCACGCTCGCCAGGAAAATGAGTGTGTGGCGAGGGAGACGAGCGAGAGACGTGGGAGGAGCGATCGGAGTGTGATTGAAGAATGAGCATCTCCTGCGAGGCACACCGGTCTCGAGTCCTCTCATGAGGGAGCTCGGAGGCATATAAGGACGAGCGACACCAGTGAAGGGCGAGAGAGGACCAGGCCTGGACTTTATGTTGTGTTTTATTTATGTTTGTGATGTGTGTGCGGGCAGTCGTCCGTGAGGGGCTGCCCGCGGTTTACTTTCATTTTGTTTGTTTATTTGGATTAAAGTCTGTTAAATGTTTGCCGGTTCCCGCCTCCTAGCTTTACAGAGTGAAACACATTTTTATCAAATCCTACGGTATCAATAGCGGTTCACGTCCATGAGTTCACATGAACCATACAGCTCAGACCCTCCTTTTTAAGCGGACTCTGATACGGTTAGCGGGTGTGCACTGGAGTTCAGAAGACAGCATTCACATCATCCAAACAAACCCAACTCTGACGTCAATCGAACCCGGGTGAAAGCAGCCTAAAGCACAGCACGCTAAAACCCAAAATTCATCTTCCTTAAAACACTTCTGGTAAAAATAAAGCAAAAAATTATGGATAAATAAAAGTTTCTAGATAAAGTCAAACTCACATGCTTGGAAACTAGGGGTGTAACGATGCACTTGTGTCACGATTCGATATGTATCTCGATACTGAACTCACGATTCGATATGTATCTCGATACTGAACTCACGATTCGATATGTATCTCGATACTGAACTCACGATACAATATGTATCTCGATACTGAACTCACGATTCGATATGTATCTCGATACTGAACTCACGATACGATATGTATCTCGATACTGAACTCACGATACGATATGTATCTCGATACTGAACTCACGATACGATATGTATCTCGATACTGAACTCACGATACGATATGTATCTCGATACTGAACTCACGATACGATATGTATCTCGATACTGAACTCACGATACGATATGTATCTCGATACTGAACTCACGATACGATATGTATCTCGATACTGAACTCACGATACGATATGTATCTCGATACTGAACTCACGATTCGATATGTATCTCGATACTGAACTCACGATATGATATGCATCTCGATACTGAACTCACGATACGATATGTATCTCGATACTGAACTCACGATACGATATGTATCTCGATACTGAACTCACGATACGATATGTATCTCGATACTGAACTCACGATATGATATGCATCTCGATACTGAACTCACGATACGTATCTCGATACTGAACTCACGATACGATATGTATCTCGATACTGAACTCACGATATGATATGCATCTCGATACTGAACTCACGATACGATATGTATCTCGATACTGAACTCACGATACGATATGTATCTCGATACTGAACTCACGATACGATATGTATCTCGATACTGAACTCACGATACGATATGTATCTCGATACTGAACTCACGATACGATACGTATCTCGATACTGAACTCACGATATGATATGTATCTCGATACTGAACTCACGATACGATATGTATCTCGATACTGAACTCACGATACGATATGTATCTCGATACTGAACTCACGATTCGATATGTATCTCGATACTGAACTCACGATACGATATGTATCACGATATTTTAAGCCAAAATAAAGTTGTTGTTTTTTTTACTATTTTTTATAATGTAATAATGTCACTGAAACTCCGTAAACTTTATTTTTTTCCCTCACGCATTACTTGCGCTTTCAATACCGGCAGCATCTCACCCCATGCTCACAACTCTCAAGTGCTCGCTATGTCCCGCCTATCTCTCTATTAATACAGTATGTATAAATCAACCATCTAAATTGCTTTGAATACTACTAAAACTAAATGTGATATAGGGATTTAACTGATGTTTGCGCTTTGACTTGGAGGAGTGCCGCTTTAAATAATGTTTGTGCTTTTTATTTGATCAAAAACACAGGAAAAATTGCGAAATAATACTAACTGCTTTCTATGTGAATACATGTTAAAATGTAATTTATTCCTGTGATCAAAGCTGAATTTATCAACATTACTCCAGTCACATAATCCTTCAGAAATCATGTTGGAAACAGTTTTGCTGCCTAATATTAATAAAAATTTAAAAGAGAACAGCATTTATTAAAAAATATAAATGTTTTGTAACAATATACCCTACCGTTCAAACGTATCAGTAATTTTTCTGTCTTTTTCTGAAAGAAATTAATACTTTTATTCAGCAGGGATGTGTTCAATTGATTAAAGTGATGGTTTCTATTTTTAATAAAATCTGTTCTTTACAACTTTTCATTCATCAATGAATCCTGAGAAAAGTATCACAGGTTCCAAAAAAATATTAGACATTGTTTCCAACATAAATCCTCATATTAGAATGATTTCTGAAGGATCATGTGACACTGAAGACTGGAGTAATGATGATAAATTCAGCTTTGATCACAGAAATAAATTACATTTTAAAATAGAAAATCATTATTCAAAATTGTAATATTTCACATTACTACTGTTTTTTTCTGTGTTTTTGATCAAATAAATGCAGCCTTGAAGAGCAGAAGAGACTTCTTGAAACACATAAACAATTCTAAACATTGACCGGTGTGTCACATGCATTATATAAACGTATATAAAAACTCAACAAAACCAAACAACTTGTGCTCTGTTTCATTTGGCAACATGAAAATGAGAACATGTGGCGGATCAACCAGACGCAACAAGTCCCAGTCAGATGACAGGTGGCTTTTCACGCTCACAGTCTTTAAAGCCTGTCTGAGGTCGACTAACTGATCACAGACAGACCCAAATGTGGAGTGACTCACTTCCTGTTTGTGCCAGAAGAGACGGCGATGCGTAATTAGCACTGATGCTTGTTAAGTGAAGCTGCTAAACGACGGCCATGACACCATCCAGACTCATTACCTCCAGCGCAGGTCAGACGGGCAGCACTGTTTTTCTTAAGACGACTAATTGTGCTTGTGTTAATGTTTCGTTACTTCATTCGTCGGTGGTGAGCGCAGACTCGGGCTGGGCTTCGTGCGGCTTCGTAAATGAGAGGAGTAATTCGACGAGCTTCATTTTTTCCCCATCGTGCGCTGGGGTTATTATCTAGAAGCCTGTTTTAAGAGGTTTTTACAGACCAGACTGCAGATGTTGAGGTGACAAATTCTGTTACTGTCGGATCTGCGTTGAATCCAACACCAACAGAGCGGAAAACCAGATAGAAATACCTCGTATTCGTTGAAGTTGACGTCACCGAACTTGCCCTGCTGCAGACGGTGCACGAGGTCCACCTGCTCATCCGACAGACGGATATCAGTGCCGGTCATCTTGTCTTGGACGGTACGCCTAGAAATAACAGAAGAATGAGTGAATAACCAATTATAGAGGTTTAATGACTTTAAACGAACATTCCAGACGCTCCTCACCAGTAATCGGGATTCTCCATCTTGTCGAGAAACTCATCCAGCTCATCTTTGTTCCTGATTGGTTTAAAGATCTTCTTGCCGTCCAGGTCATATCCGATGTGGGGATAGTCCTTGTACCACTCCATAGGGATGTTGCCGACCGTGTTACGGATGTCCTGTGAATGGACAGAGAAAATGGTAAAGACCAAAAGGGAAACTCAATGAGTCTAGAACTACCAGATCAACACCAGGGAATATAACACCTGCAGAGAAAGACCGGTTACTATCAAAGCATGGAAAAATTAATCTCTGATCCAGCGATTTCCTGTTAAGCTCCTGTCAGAAAGTCAGTCACATATCAATATTACTACAGTGAAAATCCTGGATTGTTTCATTTAAACTCGGATAAAAGTTGAATGGTTTCTGAGAAAAAACCCCTCCAGAAAATAATGGAAGTAAAAAAAGGAAAATTATATGATTATAATGCTATTAATGTATTAGATATTATATTAAAACAATATAAAAATCATATAATAATTATATTGATATAATAAATAAAATATATTTATATTAGTGATCTAGAACTAGTACAGAATCATAAGCCAATATAAAAATACATGCATATATATTATATACTTTTTTATATTTAATATGTACATGTATATGTAACAATGATATTAAACAACAAAGATATTAAATATAATAAAAAACAATAATTATATAAATAAAAGAGAAAAAAAACTAAAGAAAAGATGATAAACAACATCAAATATTTATGATTAGTCATCTAGAGACAGTAGAGAATCATTGTAAATATAATTATATTTGCTTATATAATATTATACATATTAATATATGTATAAGTATATAATATGACAGAAAAAAAGTATTCAGGTAGAGAACTGCAAGCAAATATAATAAACCATATATATAAAATATTATATTAAACCATGCAAAACAGAATGCATTCTTTCTATCTATCCATTCATCCATCTTAAATATTATATAACTGTGTTATTAATATTAAAGAGAAAAAAAACTGAAAACGAATGTTTGTTTAGTGACTTAGAAATAGGGCAGAATTGTAAGCAAATAATGTTTTATCCTTTTATATTTAAAATACAATATCAAATATAATATCACACAAAATGTGTCAATAAACTAATAACCAAAATCCAAACCCTGAACGAGCTCAGAATATAACTGCAAAGCAGGGGTGGGTAAAAGTAGAGTTTTGAATAACTTTACAATAAAGATATCAATATAACTGTACGTTAGCGGATTCCCACCCCCCTAGTAGACCTGTTTTGTCTCCTCTCACACTAACCATCCTCTCTGCCTCCTTTACTATCAGTCAGTCAGGGTTAAACCCTGCGTCAGTCCTGCAGGTGCAGAAAACCACCCGCCCGCCCGTATTCAAACTAACCCACCCACTTACAGTACGCCACAAGAACCTTACACAACTAGGACTGCTAATAAACCAAACAGAGCTTTGGTCTGAAAATAGAGATTTCTTTGTCTGGGAAGGACTCACACACGCAGGCTCTCACTCACACAAACACACACTGGTAACGGCAGACAGCTGAAAGTTCTCAGAGGTTGCGAGCGCCACTTTAAAGCGAGGCCTACACCTGTGAGTGATTTCAATAAAAACACCCCTACCATATCCAATTAGGTCCGAGTGGGCAGCGCTGTCACGCTTTCACACACACAGCCGACAGCAGCTGCGGACGCCACGCCCACACACCACTCATCTTCAAAGGCTCACGTCTGATTGGCTGGCATTCTGATCGTAATTTAATCTAAATGTCTACGAGACGCACTCACTGTAATCTCAGCGTCTGGCCGAGTGAAGTGCTTGTGTTGTCTGGCACGATTGGCATCCTTGCCAACTCGAAGGAATCAGTGCCAAGACAGCGGAAGAACGACAGAAGTCCTGCTAATCTGATACTTCCTGTGTGAAGGCGTTACAGATTGTCACTAAATCTTCACACAGTTTCAAAAGATTAAATATTAGGGACCCATGAAGTGCTTCTAGCACTGAGACTAGTATTTTGGTCATTTAAAGAGGGTCAAATCAACTAACACCATACAACTTTCGAAACAGTGCTTCACATTTGTTTGAGCTGCCCATCATGACAATTTGTGCCTGAATGTTGTAAATTAAGTGCAGGACTACAAGCTTATCAGCACAAAAAGAGGGGAGACAACAGAACAAATATATATTTAGTTTTACAGAGAAGAATCATATGTAGATAATTAAAACACACACACACACACACACACACACACACACACACACACACACACACACACACACACACACACACACACACACACACACACACACACACACACACACACACACACACACACGGTTTAATAAAACCATACAAATATGGGGAAACTTATATCTTCTAATACTTTTTTATTATAATTTTTAATATGAGGGAAGAAAAAAAACTAAATTTGGTTTATTTATTAAGGTATTTATCTGACAAAATTACTTGCCACAACAAAGGCAAACTACAGCTTTATTTTACTATTCAAACAAGTTTCATTTTACAATTAAAAAAAGCATCCAGAAAAAGCATACATTGACTACAAAAAGAAGTTATGAATATTTTGTTGATTTTCTTGTTTTTGCACGTGATCATTATTTCTTTGTATGACAGACAGGCCAAAAATTATGTCCCCACAACTTGGCATGTTTTATTGCATCAACACAAATAAAACCATTGACTCAAAGCAAACTCTCTGGAAAATATTTAACACCTTTTTAATAATATTTCAAAAAGGGTGAAGATGTCAATTTTCCTATGCCGGACATGACTTCAGGCAACTACTGCATAATGATATAATACAAAAAAAAAATCCAGCATGGTTTAATGTATGGTGGGACTTGAATGTACTTAATGAACACGTCGACTTTTGGGACTTTATCTTATTCACCGTATCCCCCAGAGTTAGATAAGTCCATACATACCACTCTCATCTCCGTGCGTGCCAGAACTCTGTCTGACGCACCCACCGCTAGCCTAGCTTAGCACAAAGACTGGAGGTTAACGGCTCCAGCTAGCCTACAGCTCAATAAGTGACAATATAAAGCCAACATTTTCCTATTTACATGTTGTGATGTGTATAGTCACATCGTGTACTAAGACTGACGGAAAATTTAAAGTTGGGATTTTGTAGACCTATACTCTCATTCCTGCATAATAATCCAGGACCTTTGCTGCCGTACCATGGGTGCAGCAGCACGATGATATTACATCCCGGGAGCGTCAGACAGAGTTATGGCACGCACGTAGGTGAGAATGGTATGTATGGATTTATCTAACACTGGGGGATACGGTGAATAAGCTAAAGTCCCCTAAAGTCGGCATGTTCCTTTAACTGGGATTTGATTGCAACATTTTAGGCTGGGATATAACTTAGTTATATTTATTTTCCCTGCATAGATGGTCTTAGTTATGTCAGCAGTAAACAAATATGAAAAGCAGTTTATTTAAACTTCATTCACACAGACACCTGTCCCCGGATAACATCACTGCTCATTTGCATTGGACTTCTCAAGAGCTCAGCTTTATGCAAATGAGCAGTGACGTGATCAAGATTTCCAACAGTCGTTGTCGATCTTTGCCGCAAAATAGGTAGGTTAGAGTTACCAATCAGACACAATAAGTTAATTGATTTTGATTTCATGTCATCTTTAAATACTACAGACTGCAATAGATTTCAGAAAAAGGGTCAATCTGGGCTCCTCAGTGGGACGGTCCAAGAGAAGTGGACAGGAAAAACATCAGAAGCACAGCTCACCTGCTTTCAATTGAGCAGCTGAACGCTGCCTTTATTAAGTGTCAGTCAGTCCACAGCAAGAACGCTGAAAATCTGCCCCTTACCACACACTCTTATCAACTTCCTGTTCAGACTGCGGTGGGGACGGCGAGGGGTGATGGACTGCTGATTGTGTGTGCGCTCCTGACAGGAGCTTCGAGGGAAGACGGTCAGAAACCTCACTGCTGGCAGCCTGCACCTCTACGCCTGATATTTCCACACCACATCATTAAACTCCCAGAGACAAGTGGAAAAAATTCCCTCTACGTAAACCACCTGAGAAATCAGACTGTCAATCCAGAAATATATGTGCAGAGCTTTAGAGGACAGTCTTCGTGACATTTATCAGCTTTGAAAAAAAAGTCACTGGCTGAATCTCAATTCACATACTTCACCTACGCACTGAGAGTACATACTTCACTGCTGATGGGAAGTACATACTTTAGAGTATGCAGTGCAACAGTACTGGGATTTGAATTGTACATCATAAAATTGCGTCTTCAAACCTATATACATAATTATTTGCTTCTGCATGCAATGTTGCCATCTAATCAGTAGCATGTGACTTATTTCATTACCTCAAACTCCAATACTTCACTTTTAAGGTTCATACACTTACAAACCTGATTCAGGGATGTGCTGGAGGAGACTTTACTGAGTGCTGGACTCTTGCATTGGCAACACAAGATTTTGACCAAAACTGATGCACCTCTTGATGGAAATAAATGTTGTGATGTTATTTAGCGGTGCATCAATTTTTGATTCAGATCTCGTATTGGTAACGCAAGAGTCCAGCACTCTGTAAAGTCTCCTCCAGCGCATCCCAAAGACTTTCAATGAACGCAAAGCGTGGACCGTTTATCAGCTCGGCGCAAGAACAGACAGAGCAGCGCGAACTCAGAACAGTTACTCGTGTGCTGATCTCGAATATGCAACACCGTTACTGGAAGATCCAGTGAAAAAGCGTTTGGATTAGCAGCAGTATTAATAACATTGCTACTGCGAGATCAAGAGAGAAGCATTGAAATTTGAAGTTATAAACCATATCAGATTAAACAGCATTGATGTGGAAACCAGGAGAGACATGGTATTGTGGCAGAAAGAGTCCATCTCAGGGTTCACACAACCTTTTAAGAGTGGAATTCAAGCACTTTTCAAGGGCTTCACACTTTATTCAAGCACTTCAAAGCTCTAAATAGTTTTCAATTTTAATGTTACTTCTAATGTGTTGATTTGTAAAATTAAAAGTTTAGAGATAAAAAAATAGGAAAACTTGCACTTTGTGGGAAACGTGGCAAACAAACACTTAAAAAAATACTAATTATAACCAATAGATGGCGGCAGAGGAGCACTTCTAGACTAACTAGCCATTTTCACTTGTCTGGCTATCACCACTAGCTAAATTTGAGATTGATCATTGGTCTGGGGAGTATGTTCTACTGCACAAAAGGCGTGATCAACAGGCATAGTTCAAATGACTCTGTATACAATTGGATAGTTTTTTTTCTTCTTGTGTCTGAATTACACAGAAAGCAAGTAAAGAGTGCTTCTTTTACAATCACTGAAGCTGCTGGTCAGTTCAGTATGATACTAAAAGAACAATGGTAAGTTGAATAAGAGTAGAAAATTTTCATTTTCCCTATAAAAATCTGTTTTTTTTTTTTAAACGTTAATTTTATCTGCATCTCAATTCAAGCTCAGTGCTTTGACAAAATTTCCAATAAAATAAACATTAGTAACTTATTAATGCAATCAATAGTAATTTTATGATTAATTCCCCCAGCACCACCACCTGTAGAACTTCGTGGCACCAGTGCTACTGCTCTCAAATGTTAGTCTGGAGCCCTGAATGTATACATTAAGTAAAAAAAGGAAGTGCAGATTGTGATGAGGTAATGTTTTGCGCTTTACGACGTCTCTGCTAGGATGCCTCACCCATGAAATGGATTCTTTACAGGACAACATCAAACAGAGCAGGTCCGCCTCTCACAGAGGTGCCCCTTGATTTCACACGTTTCACAGGCCACAGAGTGAACATGACCCCCCCCAGATTTTCACGAGGGACACTCGTAAAGGGGCCTGAGAGACCCCGGAGAGCCGCAGAATTAGGCCACACTGAGAGCCATGAACCTTGCTGAGAAGCAGAGCTCACTAAACCGCCTGCAATGAGGGAAACGCACCAATGATTGTGAAGTGCTGATACACACCTGAATGCTGTGTTGTGTTTAACTTAATAAAACTGCTCTGGCTACTAAAGCCTGACTGCTGCCAACAGATCATGGGTTTGATGTACTTAGGTGATTAAACATCATTTTACATGTCTCTATTACATTAAAGTATAAAATCCTTTCCTTCTCAAAGACACAACACAAATATTAATACAAAAAAGTGAAAACAAATGAGACTACAGAGCTTTGGGTTGATAAGAACAGACTATATACAGTGAGAAATTATGCACTGGTACATCCAGGAATATTACAGATTTAGTTTTAGTTAATGATAATATCCTGAGGAAGACTTGAAATACTGTAGAAGAGTCATTTGGATTACGTTTATGGTGCTTTTCGTGTTCTTTTTGAAGCACCAGCACATTTCCATGAACTATTCCTTTAAGGGGGCTCAGCAACAGTGAGTTTGGTGTCATTCAGCGAGCACACGCAGGTTGCTGAGAGCTCCAGCGGTGAATGATTGAACGCATCTGATCATTAAACGGACGACTCAAGCAGGTGGCCTGCCTTTGGAAAGGACGCGGCTCTCTGCTGGGTTCCTCGGGTTCACAGGCCAAAGTGGCATCGGCCCATCAAGACGCGTGGTGGCAGTTTCATGACAGGTTCATCCATCAAAACAGGTCAGGAGCCCTCAAAAACCCCAATAATAACAGAGTAAAAGAGGCAGTTCTCTCCGTGATATCCGCAATGCGCTCGGCCAGAGCTGTGGGTAAAAATAAAGTTGGTGGTGCTGTCAGAGGAGCTGAAGGAAAATCCGCAGGTCTGTCTTTCAGAAGTAATCGCTCACATTTTCCGCTCCTCGACACCGTTGACCTTTGCCTCACGATGGCGGAATTCCTTGGCTGCGGGAACATCCCTGGAATTGCAGCATGGAATTTGCGAAAGTTGTGACTTCATCTTTCGTAATGAGGTCAAATCAAAAGATCGAAATATGGCAAAACAAACAGTGTTCAAAATGATTCCGCAAGCACTGTGTGTTTAAATAAAGGAGAGTGTGTATTTAAAATAGTCTGTAGTTTACCTCATGCAGGGGTAAACCTGAACAGATATGCAGTGTTAGATTTTCCAAGACTTAGCAAAACAGATCCGTGTGGTCTAAGGCGGTGTGATAGTGCATACATGTGCAGCGGAATGAATGGAAATGAGGCTGAGGCTGAAGAGTTGCTGATACTTTTGTTGATAGGAATAGTAAAAAGAAAGGATATGCAGGAAGTGAAAAAGTGAAGGAGGAATCGGGAAGTGGCACAAAAGAGACTCGTACTCATGTCAACCCAATGAACAACAAAGCTAGTCCACAGCTCCATTAATTAGTAAATTGCACTGAACCTCAACACAGGGTTATCAAGACTGAAGTCCTTCAAACACTAGGGTGTTATGGAAAGAGATGTGAATAATTAAAATATATATATAACATATTGGCCAAAAGCAACTGAAAACTGGCTTATGGAACATCCTTGTAATTACAGCATTGGATCTGCAAAGTAATATTAATGTCTTAATCTAAATATATAAATTATTATATAAATAAAATAATGTATTTTTCTATCTTAATTTTATTAATTCCATCCACATACATACATACATTATATATACATACATTATATATACATACATACATACATATATATATATATATATATATATATATATATATATATATATATATATATATATATATATATATATATATATATATATATATATATATATATATATATATATATATATATATATATATATATATATATATATATATATATATATATATATATACACACACACATATACACATATATACACATATACACATATATACATATATACATATACATATACATACATACACATACATACATACATACATACATACATACATACATACACATATACATATATATATATATATATATATATATATATTAGACTATAATATGTCTTTTTCCAATATATAATTTTCCATTGCATATCCAACAGAAGAAATATTTGTCTGACAAGTCAAGTCATTACATCATAAGGGAACCCACCGCTCCTCCTGCTCAAAAGAAAAACACAAAAACATGACTCATAGTCACTTTTCTCAACCTGAAGTCGTCTAGACAGAAGTAAAGACCAGACGGCTCAATGCTAGCAAATGCATCAAAGTGTTCAATGCCCATTTCCAGCCGACGGGTCCAAGCCACAGAGAACTGCCTCCTGACACAAAACAGAAATCGCCATCTCTAACAGGAGCAAAACACACTGGAATAACGACATGGGACACGGCGTCTTTCCGCAGAATGGAAATTATACGCTTGCTGAGAATGCTACGTCACCGATCACCGCGCTGCCAAAGCGAGTCAGGCCTACGCTCGGATTGGTGTTTGAAGTCGAGCGGCATGGGCTCATGGGAGAAAGTTGCATCCTCCCAGTGTCAGTAAGAGTGATTCAGGTCAGGCTTGCGTGTGTGAGTCAGGATGAGCCGTAATCCATCGTGGCAGAAGACCGAGCTGCTTGATGAAGGTGCAGAATCGCAGCTACAGCAACTCATTCATTTTTCTTGTCCTCTACTCTTCTTTCCGCATTTCTCCTTCGCTCAAAGCCAGAGCGCAAACCATCCCACCAGCGTGCTGTCATTTGGGAGCACTGAATGGAAGTTGTTTTTGGAGCGGGAACCGCATGCCTGGAAGTGAAGCATTCCCGCTCGACTGCCTGACCGAATCCTGGAAGTGCGAGGGAAAAAATATATACGTATTCTCGAAAAGAGTTAAAAAAAGGAGTCTGCTTTCAACTGCAACAGTGTGTCACACTCTGTGCCCAGAAACATCTGCAGCTCGTCTTTTACACAACTGTTTGGGGCCAGTGTGGCTGGCAGAAAATCACAAGTTATCATCCATATTATATTCAAGGTTATATTAAATCATTTAAATAAATGAAAGAATAAGTACACAAATCAATCAATCAATCATTCACTTTAATAAAAGAATACATAATAGAAAATAAAAGAATAAAGTAAATGAATGATTTAAAAATAAGCAAAAAAGTGATTTCTTTTGACAAAATAATACAAAATTGAATGGATAAAATAGTAAATAGAGTAAATAGATAAATAAAAAATGTCATAAGCATAAAGTTAATGACTAATCAAATTTCAAGTAAATAAAATAATACGCAAATAAATAAATCAACAGAATAATTTAAGTAACGAATTAATAAATCAATAATGACTGAATAAGAATAATAAAAAAACATAAACAGACTAAAGAATAAAGTAAATAAATGAATAAAAAATATTTAATAAAAAAAAAACAAAATAAAATAAATAAATAAGA
Source organism: Gobiocypris rarus (assembly GCA_023029165.1). Classification (NCBI taxonomy): domain Eukaryota; kingdom Metazoa; phylum Chordata; class Actinopteri; order Cypriniformes; family Gobionidae; genus Gobiocypris; species Gobiocypris rarus. Next base: position 34,699,113 of record CM040919.1, on the reverse strand, counting down.
GTAAACAATTAAATAAAGTAAATAAAATTAAAATTAAAACACATAAAAATAAAACAGGAAAACCATGAATGAGTAAGTAAATATCCGTCTCTCCACAGCAGGTTTTGTAATAAGAATACGGCGCGGTCAGACTCCGCTGGATGATCATCTGTAGCAGCACACTTGGCCGCCCACGAGCAGACAGATGAAGAAGAGTCCATCTGCTTTACTTTGCAAACCACTTCGCTTTCATGGAACTCATCTACAGAGACGCATCGGCCGACACGGCGAAAGTCAAAACACCACGTCCACATCCAAAAATGGTTCTGTCGACGGATACCGAACAAACAGCACATTTACAGCGCAGCGATGACTCGGAGAAGACCGATACGCTGGCAGCCAGGCTTTCCCATGACGGCTAGTGAAAGTAAACAGCCAGAGTGAATCAACACATTAAAAAGGGACGTTATTAAAAACATATATATTAGATCCAGACACTGATAATGCCTTAAACAGCTGAAGGAGGGTTACGGATGTGGCGTATTGACTGGAGGGCTTGCGGTCGGAGTCCCTGGTCCCTGTACAAGCAGAGAGGGTCTATTAGGAAAGTGTGTTTGATATTTCAGACGTTTATGGATGTGTCTGGTTGACCAGGCTGATCTCGGGTGATATAGCACCTGTACGCCTCCCACCAAAATCACGTTTGTCAGATGGATGGCAGTGAAAGTCCAGGGAGAGGAAGAGCCCCTTGATTTTACTAAGAGTCTGACAGACCACCAACGCTCACAGACACAATTCAGAAAAACGAGGAGAAGATTCGGGAAAAACTCAAAAGAAAAAGTATGGGTTTCTATGAACATGATCAACGCTGATGACAACATGAACTTTGTCATTTCTGCAACATTAGTGGCACCAAACTGCAACAATCAGCGTTTAAAGCCATTTTTTGCTTATGGGAGAGAAAAAAACTAAACAAATAGCCCTCCAAAGTCATGCAACTGGTGACAACACAAAAATAACAGACTGCAGCATTAACAGGTTGCAATTCCTTTAAATGCAAAGCCTTCCTGTAGCTCAAACAGTAGAGCATGGCCATTACAATGGCAAAGTTATGTGTTTGATTTCCAAGGAAATGCATGATATAAAAAAAAGAAAGAAAAAAGCATAGCTTGAATGCAATGGAAGTCACTTTGGATCAAGCATCTGCCAAATGCATAAATATAAATGTGTTCTGACTTGTAGTTCGGTTTGATTAGTTCGGACCAAACAAAAAGTCCTGGTCCTCTTAACATTCACAGTGGTATTTTAACACTGAACCTTAAGGCATAGGGATGCGTTCACAACCTGATTGGTCTGCTTTTACGACGTATATTTTGCAACAGAATTTCCCAAACATCCAAATCAATGCACTCGCTGTATGTGTGTAGCTACATATGATGGTACTTTGACCAGCTGAGAACCTGTTAAGAGCTTATAAAATATGTAAAAGAATCCCTCCGTCACACCACAAACCAAGATCTGCTGCGAGGAGACGCGGTTCTGATGCCTGTACTGAACTCTGATGGGCTACATCACGACTATGAGAAAAAACAGGGTCGCATCTTGTGACATCATGTCCTGCTTTTGGTTTGTTTACATGTCTTTTGTCCGTGTCGTGTTCAAATTTCATTCAAACCTTATCGGAGTTCGTTTGAAGGTGGACAGACTCAACACTTGTTTGGTGCGCACCAGGGTTCAGATGGCAGCGTTCACACTTGTTCAAAGGAACCGCACTAACAGAGCAATCGCACCAGCAATCAAACCAAACCTGCCAAGTGTGAACACAGCCTTAACCTAAACTGTGATTGGTCCATAATCAAGACTAAGTTGTCAGAGATTGATAACATTTTATTTAACTTCCTTTACATAATTGCAACCCACTTAAAGATGTAAAGAGTTTGGTGATCATGCGGGAGACTCAGATTTGAATTGTGGCCAAACATTATTCTTCTCAGGGGAATCCAATGAAGAGAAATGTTGTAAAAAGAGCATTTTTCTTCTGCTATGGACTCTCTTTGCAAATCAGCAGGGCCTTTCTGCTGTTTGCTTTGCTCTTACCACTCAAAACTGGTGCATTTATAACATCAATTAATCTGTATAGTTCTCCAGGGGCAATTTAGAAAATCTAGCTTGAAATTGAAAAAGTGGACATTTCAAATTCAATAATGCGTTTAGGTGACTTGATTTATGAATTCATGCTGGCACTGAATATTTTCCAGTGGCAGTGTTGATTTGATGGAGGGCGTTAAACGCAGGGAGACGCTCATTCTCGATGGGCAGGCGCGGCATTGGGAAGGAGAACTGCTTAAGACCTGGATTTATGGAAGCGGTTCCACGGCTTACCCGCTCGGCACGGGCCACTGAGCGACAAGCCATTTGCAGACGGAGCAGCCTGCGTCTCCTCCCCACAAATGCAGGTTTGCATTTCCCTCTAATGGGATCATTTATAATCCCAGTAAACTCAAACTCCGCAGTGGAACGCTGCCACCTCCACACTTTCCATGAGGTCCATCCAAACAGGGCCATGCGTCTGCAGCAGGAATGCGTGCAGACGTGTTAGCGCACCGCATCCCCGTGCGCGTGAATGTGGGTGAGTGGCAGCTGCGCGCAGGCCATTAGGATGCCGCTAACATCTACCGCTAACAGCTCGCTGGAAAAATCTAAATTGGAAAATGATCATGGAATAATACCCAAACCCAAGCATCCTGCGTAAGGAATATGAGAAAGTGAGCGAGGCCCAAAGAGCTCTCCAAAACGCAGCACTTTTCACATTTGCTGCTCACTTCATTTTGAGTAGTAAAAAAAGCATATTAAATCGTCAATAAAAGCAAGCACCCTCGAAAATAAAAACAGAAAAAGACGTGGAACAACTGATGAAGTACAAACACTCATGCAAAATTAAAAATGAACTAAAAACATTTAAAAATGCATTAGTGCACTGCACAGAGTAAGAGTTAGGGGCTCCTTTTGGTGCAAAAAACAAAAATTCTGACTGTATTGTGCTACATAACACTTTCACCCATTCAATCAGTTCCTTTTTCACTCAGAAATGGGTCAAAACACAGAATTAAGATGAGCTACAAAGCAAACGGTTGCACTTGTATTTTATGGTACATGCACTTAGGTGTACTTACCTTAGAAAGTACTTGGTAATATATGATAACTACATGGGTTAAGTATCTACATATTACCCAGTTATTGCAATTACTAGTATGTACATGGGGAACAGGACTTTAAAATCAAGTGCTACCAAGCAAACAACATACAGTAGGTCTTGACAAATATAGCTTAGTCCAGAGTCGGTGGACGTGTACAAGTTGCACATGTGGATGGACTGCTCTCAATTAGGTCTTCCGGCCTTCATATAACAATGGAACAAACACAGAGTCTCTGTAGTTTCAGCCTGTTTATATGCTTTACGCACTGTAAATGTACCCGAGAGAAAACACGTCATAAAAAAAGAACAGGGCAGGAGCGCTTTAACAACGGAAAAGTCACAATAAGAGCAATTTCGACATTAGTACAAAGGCCTGGTCTAATTGCTTCTATTTTATTTTTTCCCTTCATATAACCCCACCTTCTCCTTTGAATAAATTAACTGAAGTTATCACCGCGGTTACCTCAGCAGTTTCGTGAGCCGGATCACGTCTGTCTTAGATTAAGCGGTCAGTACTGCTCTGAAAGCGACACAGGGGCTCTTTTCCAGGACGTGAACCCGTCCAGACAAATCCGCCCACGAGCTTACAGATCCGAGTGGCCCATCGCAGTTTGGTGCACCTTGGGTGTTTAACCAAACACCAAAAACTCTGCAGCCCGAGAGGAGCAGAGCCCAGAAAGCGTTTTTCTCCAGACGGGGGGCTGGATTATATGTCGCAGAGCTCCAGAGGAGGTCAGTGGGAACTAATGGCAGTCAGATGGGATGCCGTTCCTCGTCTTAAAGCAGGCCGGGCCCCGCGTGACGGCGAGATAACGAGCGTTGTCATTCGTTACCCCAGAGGTCGATCTTTATGAGGTAGCGAGACATTCCATCTCTGCTGCGGTCTCGCTCGACCCTAATGAATGTCGTCACGTTATGACCCGGTTCCTGTAATGGCTCGTCTCGGGATATACGGACTGCCGTGGTGAGGTTTTCCTTTAATGACTGAAAGGTCGCAGCTAAGGTCTGGAAAGAAATATCACTGTGTCACTGCAGTCGTGACTGTGACACTAAAAGACATTAATATTTCATGCAAGGAGCATCTTTCTCTATTGCGTACAACGATAAATGCACTTTTTTTTAAGGTTAAATATAAGCCTTAAAAAACCTGGCATCAGGTGCAGAGCAAAAGCGCACCTTTTAAAAGATTGGCAAGATCGCAATATGATTACATTGGCATCGCTTTATAAATGTAAGCACTTGAGGAATAAAGCTAATAATTTAGATGGTTGATTTCAAGGATTAAAAAAAATACAGAGTCAAATCACCAATAAAAAAAACACTCACAAGAGCCTTTATGAACTATATCACTTAATTTTCATATAGTTGTATTGCGTTATATTTCTAATATGTCATTCACTCACAGTTTGACTCCTAAACAAATTTCTTCGAAGCTATTTATAAATACCATGCAAATGAGTTTGAATGAAATTACATGATTGTTCGCATTAGAAGCAAGCACATGCACAATACTGGAGACTTCAAACGGTGACGCTTTCATGGTGAAGCGCTTGCTCGCCTCTTAACGAAGACACAATCTTTGCAGACGTGCAACTGATACTTTTCAGTCTGGGGAGAGAATATGTCTGACTAGTGACTGGTAAAGCCATTCTACTTCAAAATTGGTTTCAAGAAGGAAAAAAGAAGAAGAAAAAACATCTTTAAGGTTTTATTCCAATTACCCTAAAAAAATAAAAAAAATAAAAAAAGAAGAAGAGGAAAAGTACATTCGGAACAGGATAATCGTACATGTTTCGACATGCGGAAAACATTATTTCAATACAATTGTGTTAAAAACTAAACTAGTGATTTACTGCTGCTAGTTAAACCAGGTCAAAATTCCCTTTTACAAGAATAAAATTAAAGAGTGCTCTCCCACTCAAAGGAATATAAATCTCTTCACTCGCAGCAGCCATTAACAAAACCGTTTTCATTAATGAAAACATGAAACACAAAGGCTCCGTGCCCCTACAGACTGGGAACGTTTTCCATCTTAAATTTAAAGAGAAAGCAAGTTTCAGGTGTTAAGTGTTACGTTCCTGTTCCCCGACGGGTTTCAAACTGCCGTTCGGGGAATAAATAAATGAATACATTCTCCTAAAAAGGAAAAGAGAGTATAGTCTAGCTTGAAATGTAGGCATCACTACTATTAATAATAAATAACAGATAAAAATGTCCCAAAAATGAGACCTAAAAGTACAGAAAGTGTGTTTGAGAGGATCCGCCTCTCTTGAGGTTTTGACCACGAGCAAACGCCGGAAATCAGATATCCCGTCTGGCCTTTAACTCACATCGCTTATTAATGAGGCTGCGGTTCAAAGAGACTAAACACGAGACGGCATTAATATGGATTTACCACGTCCTCAATACGTCTTTTTCATCATCTCCGTCATTTACAGAGAAATGGTACGAAAGCCACATCATTATGCCGGCAGCCTTGAGCTAATGTCAAAAATATGAAATCTAGAGAAAATGAATGGGGGAAAAATGACAAGCCGCCATTCATATCTTCATATTTTCCAGAGGGTAAATAGGAGTTGAAATTATAATGACATCAAGGAGTGCCCTTAAAATCCATCAAGTGGTTGCGTTGTACAGAAATGCATTTCGTTTTTTACCTTGTGCCTCTTTTAATCACCTATACAACTAAAAGAAATCATTACATTGAGAAAAGACCTGGGTTTCCAAATTGTTTTACCCACATGCTTTATTTTCTGTTTTGGGAGAACTAGCATCTTGTTCTTGTGTGATTGTCCTTCAATGAAACCTATACGGATAGTAAAATCAAGTCAATATTTAAACATTTCAATAATGTTTAGGGAACATTTTTAATGACTATCAGCTATAAAGTAACAACACTGTGACAGAACATATAACAGGTTCAGACAAACTTCCATAGTTAAGCTAAACAATGTCATATAACATTATCCTCAAAAAGCAACATGACTAACATGGTCCGCATATCAGAGGGCTTATCTTCATTTCATCATAAAGCGATCGCTGGTAATGACTGAGAGAGGAACAGGTGCTATGATCTGAGTTATAGCCCTGCTGGATGATGTTATGTTGCGATTTCCCTTCCATGACTAAACCGGTCTAGCCAGACAAAACGGCAATGTGTGAGAAAACCAACTCATCTTCATGGACAACATGGCCCATCAAACTACTGGACAGTCACTGACTCAGAGCGGAAAGAAAAACCATGGGAGTGCACACTCACCACAAAGGGCCGGCCCTGAGATGGTCCTACTCTGACACACTGGACCCTGTAAAACCACCACTGAGGTAAGTTGATGGCTAGAGAGTTCAAGGGGAGGAGGCAGAATGGGTAAAAGAATGACCCAAACTTTATAGAGCTCCAGTGGAAAGGCCTGGAGTGTGAGAGTCCCTCTAGGATGCAGTATAACTGTAAATGAAGTGTGAAAGAAAGCAGCGAGGAAAAATAAAGATAGAAGGTGTCAAAGGAAAGCTGGGAAGCAAATAAGATAAAAAATATAATGAAAAAATTATAAAAAGAAAGCAACAAATAGATAGAAGTGAAGTAGGAACTATTTAAAATCAGTAAAGGAAACAAATAAAACAAAATGAAACAAGAAAGCAAGAATGATAAAAATAAAAAAACAACTGAAGGAGGGAAGGAATAACAAGAACAAGAGAGCAAGTAGGATTGACTAAAGAAAGAAAAGACAGAAATCGAGAAATTAAGCAAACAAGCAAAAAAGACAGAATGAAAGAAATTAAGCAAAAGAGAGCAATCTTCAAGTAAGCAGAAGAAAAATAAGACAGATAATAGGTGTTAGATAGGAAGGATCAAACGAGAATGAAAGCAAGGAAGAATGATTTCAAACCACTAAAGCAAGCAAGCAAGAAAAAGGCTATTATTACCCGGGAGTTAAAAAAACTGATGTTGATAGCTGTATAGAACCACTTCGCTCCCTGGCTGAGCCGCCAGCTGGGATATTTGCATAAGCAGTAAAAGAGAAGGATGGACAGAGTGAGAGAGAGAGAGAGTGAGGGAGAGAGGGAGGAATCATACCAGACACTCCCACAACCTATAAAGCACAACCATACTGAAACACTCAGCGAAACCACACGTGGGTCTCTGTACAAGGGGGAAAGCCAGCGCTGCACAGGGACAGAGAGCCGGAGAAAGAGTGTGCATGTGTGTTTGGGGAAGCATACGCTGATTTCAGCTCAAGTAGAGAAGCGCTGATGGGATGTGAGTGAATACAAACAACAAGTTCAACCCTTCAGGACCAATTCTCCAAGTCTGACTGTAAAGAAAAACTCAGTTCAAAGGGTCTGTAGTGACAGGGCAATGTAATACCTGAGTGCAACTGTACCAGAGGACTATCCGGAGAGCAAACAAGTGCAGGATTGGTTCCAAAGCTCAGAGCCTCATGCATTACGAACTCTAGTCTCGCAAGAAACATTCAAGATTAGTGTGGAGAGTTTGGAAGTTTTAGCACCTGCTGACAATGTCTTTCGCGATGGTGCGACCGGCTCCCAGCCGATACCTGTACTCGGAGATCTCAATGATGTCGGAGGACGATGAAAACGGCAGCGAGAGCTCGGGCTCAGACGACCGCTCGTTCCGCTTGGACGGCTCAGGGTACGACATTAAAGTTGGAAGAAAGAGAAAACCTGGAGTAAGTGGAGGCGGACGGCTGCTTGGGACGCCACCCAATTCCAACAACATAATAGGACCGTTGCCAGAGGGCCGTCAACGCAACGCAGCCAACGCACGGGAGCGAGACCGCACCAATAGCGTCAATACGGCCTTCACCGCATTGAGGACTCTCATCCCCACAGAGCCCGCCGACCGGAAGCTGTCAAAGATCGAGACCTTACGGTTGGCATCCAGTTACATATCTCACCTGGGAAACGTTCTCCTGGTGGGTGAAGCTTGTGGGGACGGCCAGCCGTGCCACAGCGGGGCCCTCGACCTCAAACTACTACCATCACCACGGCTCACCCAGCCGGGACTCGGAGAACTCGCAGCCCAAACAGATCTGCACGTTTTGCCTCAGCAACCAGAGGAAACTGGTGAGTAAGACGCATGCAGGTGTTCTCCTTAAAGGTTGTGCAATGATTTACGTCCACAAACAAGCTGAAGAAATACTGACAGAGGTGTAAAATAGAGCTGAACCTCAGAGAGGGACAAGAGCGGGTCTGATTTAAGGTCACTGAGGGCAATGATTTGAGGCAAGGTTAGTCAGGATACAGTTGAGATACAGTAAACACTTTCAAAATAAATCCTTAAATGTCCAATGTTAGAGAATAAAGGCTGTTTAACTAACAAGAGTGCCAAGGTAAATAAACATAACACTTTTTAGAATACCTTTCAAACAAGTAGTTGCAAGCGTTTCCTTTCTACAAAGTATTTCTGTAAATCTAGCCGCAACTTTTAGCCACAACAAAGCAGTTAAAATACACAAACCATACTCCTTGCTTCTCGAACTTGCACTGCAAAAACGTATAAGACTACAGAAAGCTGATAAGGTATAATTTGGTACATGTTTTCCAAAGCATGAGCAACTAGTGGTTTTAAACAGTCTGTCATATGAATGTTCCTACAACAGCCAACTACGCCTTTTAGTGAATCTGCGTCGTAATTCCAGCCTCGCCGAGATAACGTTTGACACTGAAACCCATCCTCAGCACTCTGAAGCTGAGTTATGACTTCATCCACATGTCCTTTTCCATCAAGGGCGATATCTCTGTTACAGAGTGCGCTGCTACCATGACCTCATAGACAGATGCAGTGAAAGATCGGATTAAACGTACCCCAACGGAAAATATCCAATCAACAAAGAGACTGTCAGGTAATATACAAACACATCATCCATCTCTTCCCCCGGCGAGCGTGACTGTACTGACCTTGGCCCGTGGATCCAACACCGCAGCACATTAAAAATAAAACCGTAAATCACACTCTGGCTGTGAGGAATACAATGACACCAAACCAAAAACAGGGGGAAAACTGTAATTTAAACTCGCATGGTGAAGAACTGTCAGAGGTTGAAATATAACACACGCTCAAGACAATTACACTCCGCCATGACACAAGAGCATTTTTGGTCAGGGTATCTCACCACCGCAACGTGTGTTTAATCCTCAAAAAAACCTGCAGTGCTTCCAGAAGCCATTGAGCTTTTTCTGGATTTTTTAAAGTAAAGTCTGTAGCGAAGGAAATAAACACAAAGAATAGCAGCAATCGATTCCGCAGTGGATACTTGGCACCGCACGGGTGAATTACAACGAACCTAGTTTGGGCCATTTATGAAAAATGAGCAAATGGGAGGCATAAATATGCAAATGTAAATGGTCCGTGCTCTATATATCAGGCCATGAGAATCTAGGGAACATCTGCTGCAGGGTATTTTCCCCCAAGTAGCCGTGCACCAACCTCAAAGTTTCACTCAAACATCCTGTGTTGTTCTTAGTCTCTTCCTCGCTGCCCAATTAATATCCCTGTCAGGCACGACACGCAACCTGCTTGAAACTTCGTAAATCTTTCGGAGAAGGATTTTCTCCGATTTCTGAAAGGAACACAGTGGTCTTTGCACATCAATTAGAGCAGAGAGCATTAAGGTCATTAAAATGTGAAGATTTAGATGGATTTATCTTGTAACCACTTTTAGTATAAAGTGAAGAAGAAAGTGCCTGTGAAACCTGTTAAGCAGTTCTGATAGGATAGACCCATTTATATTATTCAAACCTGATTTAATCAGCTGCTATTTAACCATTTTCCAAAACAAAATATCTCAGCTGTGTCCAATTCATGTAGTCAGACAGCTAAATTGGCTGAATATTGGCAGTACATTGGACATCGTCCACGGTTGCTCTCTAGAAATCAGTCATCCACAAATTAGAAACTCAACGAGCATCTTTAAGTATTCAAATCTAATTCTTAAAACCACACAGTATATAAAGAGACTGACACAAATGTACACAACATAGCTGTTCCTTTTACTTGCTAAACTGTTTGTGGTTAAACTGTTGTTGAAAATCACATAGAAACCACACGGTTAGGAACAACAACAGGCCAAAGGCCAACACTCCCATTTCAGGCAGTAACCTTAATCCCTACAAAACGAAATGATAGATCTTTATAAGTCCAATTGTGAAGTACGCCCATGTCTTCGGGATTCCAGTGGCAGGCAGATATTTGAAACAGACCGGGCCTTGCCTTTGTAGTGAACTTTCAGAAGTGGGTCTGTGTGCTCCAAAACCGCACTCGTCTCTTTTACCCCTACTTAGTGCTCATTACGCCGTGAAAGTATCACTCAGCCAAGACGCACGGCTTTATTGTTTCTAAAGAAAGAGAAAGACAAAATAAAGAACACACACCAGGGTAAAGACGTAGAGGTATAACTGAATTCAAATGTTCGGTTTTCGCCAAAGTTAAGCGTCTGTAAGCTGACACAGAACAGACTGCTGCGTCGAGATTCTCCAGCAAACGGGCGAAACTGACTTTTAAATCAAACGCAGACAGTCGTGCGGCAGAAAACTGCTACTTCTGCCTGCTAAGACGTTCAAGACTCAAACAGATTTGTGTCTATATAAAAATGATAGATTTTACCCTAAACATTTTCCAGGTTTTGATTCTCCAGGCATTTTTATCTGCATTTATTTTTATCTTGGACTGCATCTTAATATTTGCACACGCACACACTCAGTCATGCAGTAACTAGTATTTTCTACATCTCTACATGCACAGGGATGTACCACAAATATGACAGAGTGAGATTTACCATATTTGTGTCATCTAGCCTGCTTGGCTAAAACACACTAGTTTTTAGTGGCGGGCATATGGTTTCTCACAAATGAGGACATAGGCTTGGATAGATTGCATAACCAGACTGTACTACTACTTTTTAGAAAATGACTTTTTTGGGGCAGATGGGACGTCTTCCTCACAGTTATGGCGTCTGCTGAGATGGTAACCCAATGAGAAGTAACATGGGTAATATTTTCTGGATAATTATCAAGACTTCTCTCATTACGAGCATATGGAAGAGTTTAAAGTCCTTCACTCTAACGGGAGCCCGAACATTTGACACAATATGAAATTATTAGAAGTATTAGCAGAACACACTAAAGTGCCAACATTTTTTCCTCAGTAAACTGCCGTTTTATTCGAATGAATCCTGAAAGATTTGGCCAAAAGCGGGATCTTATAAAACCGCCAAATGCGAATACTTCAATACCTTCTGGAAAGTAAAGCCACATGAATTAAAACTGGGCTGGAATTGGGTCATCCTTTACCACAGGTGGGGCGGTACGCTTCATAACCATAAACGAAGGGAAACTAGTGTTTTCGCTTGTGGGCAGCAGCAAAAATGTCTGTGCAAATACTCCCGAACACTATAAAAACAATCAAAAGTGTGTAAATGGCACATTCAAAGGGTGCAAAACTCATATATTGGGATTAGCTCAAACAGAAGACTGGTTTTAATAATCTACCCTGTCCTGTCACCAATGAGAGGCTAGAGTTACATGCCTAAACACATGCATGCACACACACCGTCTCATTGTGATCTTTAGCAAGCTGTCAACGTTACCCGTCAACCTAAGGTGAAGCCAAATATTTGTGTTAAGAGCCCCGTAGATGCTTAAAGGGAAGAAAAAAAAGAGGTGAACACCAATTTATTGATATAAAGATATTTGAGAATTTGCTGTGATTTGTTTCCTGCCTCAAAGTACTTGGAAATAATGTGTTTATAAAGGACTTCAGACCAAGGGGAGCGAACGATCAATCTGGGCATTTGGACATAAGCTCCAGCAATAATAATTTCTTTACGGCGTGTTAGACAGGATATGAAAAGCAAATGTAGGCAAAATCCTATTAGTTTGGCCGTAAGTGATCCCTGGAGTCAGAGTGCTGGTGACTTTAAAGTGGCACTGAAATTAAAGGAGGGGCTGGGGGAAAAAAATTGGAGCGAGAAAAAAAAGAAAGAAGGAAAGAAAGAAAAGGAAAACGTTGAGGGTCAGGGTTATTTTCAAATGGGATTCTGTCTGACTTCATCAGTTAAGGTTGAGTGTTTTGACTAGAAACTCCGCCTACATCAGATGGGGGCCGCAGGAACGATGGCATTCCATCTGCTCCTGTTCTAAGCAAAGCAAACTGGGAAATGTGAGCCAGGTGTGTGTGCGCGTGCTACCGCAAACGGAAAGGTGATAGGAGAAAAACAGCAGGCGCGTTAATGCCAAACCACCGGCCTGCAGGGAAAACGATGACATGAACCCTCAAGAGTCAACAACTCTGAAAAACTGAAAACTGAAAGTGAATAAATATTAAGTGTTTGCAAAATGCAACAAATATATAAATAATAATACATGAAAATGACTCATATTGGCTATGTTTTGACTCAGAAATGACTCCTAAAATGGCTAATATTTTTAATAAATACATTTAAATAAAATATTTAGTTAATTTAACAATGAGAACAAAAAGTTGTTGTGCCTGACATTTTTCCTAACTAATGGATTGTTTTCTTTCATTGCAGAGCAAAGACAGAGAGAGGAAATCCGCCCTGAGGAGTTAAGCCACGATGTGAATGGATTTACAAAACATTAGCATCACCAACAAAAACTGTTGACTGCAAATGCAATGTTATGGTGTATATATGCAAATATCAATTCATATTTAATTATTTGTAAATCGCCTTTGGACTGGAGCAATTTTATTGGAGAAAAAAAAAAACATGTATGACTGGAAAAAGACCAGACTGCAGCGACTTGATTACGCAAGAGCTGAACATCCCACCACAGACTTCATCCATTTCCACCTTTTCCATGCTTTTACACACCAAGCTACACCAAATGTTTATCTTTGACCACAGGGAGTTGAGGTAAAGCTATTCGCCAAAGACTATCCAAAGAAGAAGACAGCACTCACAAGGCTGCAAATGATCACAGAAGACACAGCGCACGGAGCCCAACTTCGCAAAGCAAACAATGACAGAACATCCTGCTATAATAAAAATCAAAGAGGACTCTGGGATCGTGCTCATATCGAGGGCATGAATGGATGCAAACTGATGTGTGACATGTTATTTCTGACAAAAACACGAAAGACACTTAGCCTGACTATGAAAACACAATAAATCCAATAAATGCAGTATATACTGTATGTCTAATATGGCAAATTACATATATTCTTCATTGTTTAAATTAAAAATGATTGAACAAACGGACTGAAAACCACCTGCTTTTCTTTCTAGCAACATCATGTCACAAAGACGTTTGGATATCTTTGCCATCAAGCAGTGCTGTAATTAATTAAGACCAACACCTCAATACAGCTAGAACAACAGAGTCCCTCCAGATAAAGATCAACACTTTCATTTTATCATCTGGGCAGATCATCATTCATCACGCGTCCTCGAAGTCTAAATATTTCATTTCACACGTAGTTTATTCTTCCAAAGGCTAAGAAATACAAACACATCTAGAGTCACTTATAGTGTCTTATATAACTCAAGACAAGATACTTCAGATTTTTATGGTATTAGCAACTATAACTGGCAAGAACCGTTGTTTATGATCTATAGTAATGGTTCTCTCAACCTTTTTGAATCCAGGACTCTCAATTTTCCACACTAATCGAAGGTCACATAATATTTCCAGGGATAAATACTTATAAAAAATGTTTTTTCCCCATTTTCAATCTGATAAAATATTGCTTCGCATAACTAGAAAAATGCTATATTAATAAATAAAAAATGCCTATGGAGATCTTAAGAATTGACATGACATTCCAGGTCTAGAAATCACACTTTAAAGGTCCCGTTTTTCCTGTGTTTTGAAGCTTTGATTGTGTTAACAGTGTGCAATATAACATGTGTTCATGTTTTGTGTGTAAAAAAACACAGTATTTTTCACACAATTTACTTATCTGTATACGGCTGTTTTCTCTGTCCTAAAAACGGCCTGATGATTTCCTTGTTCTATGAAGTCCCTCCTTCAGAAATACGTAACGAGTTCTGATTGGGCCAGTGGTTCCTGTGTTGTGATTGGACAGCAGCTTAGCGCACGTTGCCCGGAAAGGTCCCGCCTCTTACCATTACGGGCAGATGCATGCACTCAATGTAACTGTAGTCATGGCGACAAACACACTCTACAGACGCAACACTTTCTCTTCTCGACGTAGGAGAGCAACAAGCCCCATTTTGCGTGTTCTTGTGGGCGGAGGTTAGTCAACAAACTGTTCTAGTGACGTCATTAAAACAGGAAGTGCAGGGATGTAGTCCAAATCGGCCGTTCGTTGTAGGCTTTGAAAGGGAACTTCTGTTAAATAAAATATCTTGCTTGGCATTGAACTTTGAGCTTTATAATTTTACAGGTATTATTTATGCTCCAACAGCAACATTACACACTAACTAAAGTTTGAAAAATGGGATCACAAAGAACAGGACCTTTAAAATGAAATATCTTCTTTTTATTTTGTCCTTGCAAGACCCCCTTATACATACATACATACATACATGCACATACACACAACGGGGCCAAAGGCTCCGTGGGGTAAAAGGCACCTTTGATTTCATTTTCCTCTAAACGGAACAAAAACTTCCTTCAAACATCCGCTTTTCAAGATGCACGTGGAAATGTGTCTGATTCTTGACGTGAACGCAGACAGCTGTGTGAGTTCATTCTGCGCTCATTTGATCTCATATTTTCTGTTTTTTAAAATGTTGTAGATCCAAGTAGAAAATGAGAATTGCTAAACATACATATATACATATACATACATACATACATATATATATATATATATATATATATATATATATATATATATATATATATATATATATATATATATATATATATATATATATATATATATATATATTATGGAAACAAAGGTTCAGTTTTGTTCAAGGTAGTTAAAGCAAAAGTTTTTCAATATTTGAAGAATATGTAAAAGTATGGTATTTGGGGCAAAAGACACAATAATTAACATGATAAACTGCTGGATGACTTTTCCATTTGTTGACATGACATGGTTAGATACAGATGGTAAATATCATTTTTAAAAAATATGATATTAAACATATAATATAATAAAATGATTTAATGTTACTACTGTAAATCTATATTAAAGTATTATGGGATCTTCTTCAATGCTTTGAGAATCTTTACTATTTAAAATAATTTTGTTTCTGTATAAAAATACATTTCTAAATTAAGATTTGAATGACAAAAGAATTGATTGATTTTGGTCAATAAATATATTATCTCTCAAAATAGTAAATAGAACAAACTTTGCTGAAGTGATTGTTTTGAACAAGTATTGAGTTAGACATTATTAAAAACATATTTCAGCTCAAGTATTTGTACACTGCCTTTAGCCCCATTGTACCCTATCCATATTTAACATGTAATTGTTTGAGAACTCCTGGTCTATACAAGAAGCCCAATATAAACCTTATCAGATCATGAATATTAATCACATTACATCATGCTGATTTGCTTAAAGGCAGAAGTTGGTAAATAGGCATTAGACAAAGTAGCTTGAGTGTTTGTTTAGTTCACATGGTCCTAAAGTAGGCATTTTACCTGGATAACTTATTTCTTTGGATTGCAGCCAAATAAAGGACGAAAAAAAAAAAAAAATCTTAATCATTACCTTCCAAAAAGAGCAAAGTCATTGTAATGGTTGCTACACTGCTGTTCCTAGTGGTGTTGGTTGGATCTTGTGTGACAGAGGACAGGAGGAAGTGTGAGCCGAAACAGACGACAGAACCGAGGTGAACGGCACAGGAAGTGAGGCCTGTCAGACAGACAGCTGTTCCGTGTGGCGGCGCAGATGGGATTCGCAGGTAAAGCTTTTGGCAGCGGTCCTGGCAGCGTCCGCCCCTGACAGCGCCAGAAAAAGGGTGAGAGGAAGTTCGGACAAATTTTGTCTTGGTCTTGAGAGTTTCGGCTCACATATCACCTTCTACACCTTCCAAAACCTGCAAACTACAATCACTTCATCTCTCCTCTCAGGTAACTAAAACGACTCTCTGCTTTGTTAAACTAATCTAAAAAAGAAGAGAGCTTTATTTTAATCTTTCAACATTACACTAATATAATAATAATGGCATTCTTGTGATTGTTTTTGTAGTTAATGCCTAAAACTTGTCATAAGGGAATTTTTTTTTTATATACACACAAAAGAGCAGCTCATAGGCAATATTTCATACTGAGCTTCAATAATATTTCAATTCGACCATTGCAAAAACAGCTAATTATTTAACTTTTGTTAAACGCCCCATCTGGATTTCATTTATAAATAAATCTGCCGTTAAGAAGTTTCTCCACGATTGGCGCAAAAGCTTGCGATGAGACACACAAGCTCTGGAGTGTCATTCATTGGAGAGCTGAGAGGAGATTGTTTTTCAACCATATAATCGATCGTTTTCAGGTTAAAAGTAAATCAAACTAGTTTGGTGTCAATGAAGCGGTATGTGATCCTTACTGATGAGGCTGTGGAGGTACGCAAGACGAAAAGAAAAGCACTGGGCGGCATCCCGCTGAGTCTTACCCCTCTGTTCACCCCGGTCTGTCATTCTGTCATCCCCTCATATCTCACCAGCCAGCACACACAGAACAGCTCCATATCGACACACATGAACCCGGTTACCTGCGTGTCTGACGCAGGCCTCGCATCCAGATACTACACACATCAGCACTCATACAGAAGAATAACAAAGGAAATATTCAGCACTGACAATGCATTAAAATACACGGTCTGATTCTAAAAAAAAGAACAACTCATTCTAGACACTCATGGAAACTCAACTGTAGAGCTCCAAATGTCACGGACTAAAGAATAGACACACAATGGTCACCTATATGGAAAAGATATTAAACTTGAATGATTAGTTCTACCTGAAATATATAAAAAATGATATCGATTTTTTGTCGACATGCCAAATACCGATACACGTAAAAAAATCATTTAATACATATTTAATTTATTTAAATATATATAATTGTATATGCAAATGTATATCATCAAATACATTGCATTTATAGGCAATATACTTGTAAATTGATGTTTGGCTCAAAATCAAATAGTTTATTGGAAAATAAAAACATTTTATCTAACTTTGATAATACCCTTATTCTTTGAAACAACAGGAAGAAAAAAAATCACCTGTAAAGCTCCCTCATTTAACAGTTCATCTATTTGACAAAATTACGAAAAAAGATCAGAATACTTAAATCAGGAATGAAAGAATCAGAATGCGCAGATCATGCAAAAAAAGGTCTGTCAAAATATAACAACTTCCTGTTTCCGTCAGGAACCAACACATTGAACAGTGTTCACTAACCCGGATTGGCGTTTATCCTCTTTAGCATGCAGTGTGAGCATTGAGCATTTCACTCATTTCCCTGATCACTCCGATTCAATTTCAGCAAGTGAAGAACAAATTTATATTCACATGTGTTATGTATTATGCACGTTATGGTTTCTGACAGACAGCATGGCCGCTCAGGCCATCACTTTCTCCCTCTTCTCGGAAAGCGATGACGTAGTCAGAACATCCACTAGTGTGGGTGACCCTCACTGGACCTCTGCTTCTCGTAAATACTACCATGTATTGTGCATGTTATTTTTGCCAGACATCGATGTTGTGATATTCCAATGATGTGGATTTGAAAACAGATGAATCGTAAGGTAATAATTATTAGCAAATAATGCAATCAGACCTCCACACTTTCAAATGACAACCTTTTGATTCTTTAGATCATGGAAATTAAGGGGAAAAGATATATCCAAAATAAAAAAAAATAAAAAAAAGGTTATAAATATTAAATAAAAATTTTCCCTTGTTAAACGGCTTTAACACTCGTCATTCTGCATTGACGTTTATATGTGCACCGGAACGGGATTGAGGCTTTGAAATCGAGTCCATTTGGGCTTATGCTTCCAAACTGTCTGTAGTTGTCAGGAAAACACTAACGCCTCAAATGGTGACTTTTCTTCACCTGTCGATAACCGATCTGTGTATGAAGGAACTGCACGAGAACCACTTTCACCTCCGTCACGGAAAACATACAAGATGACGGCACAATCGAGTAAAATGTTGGTGATATTCACAAACATGTAAACATAATGGTCGATATATTGCATCAAAAAATTATTGAGGTCATGTACATATATCGTGCAATATATCGATATTTTGATTATTGATTATAGGCCTAGACATCACATCCTGTTTTTGTTTTGTTTAGATGTCTTTGGTCCGTGTTGTGTTCATATTTCAGTCGAACTGCACCAGAGCTGGTTTAGAAGCTTAGACCCCAGAATGATGGGTTTCGTCCGCTTGTTTGGTATGCACCAGGGTTCGTTCACACAGAGTTTATGTTAATCCAACCAAACCTGCCAAGAGTGAACACACCTTTAATATTTAGTAATATTATCAATTTGACTACACTGACACTACTGAATGAGAACAAAACGTGCGCTGGATAATGACACAATTATCTTCAGTAGAGCTGCTTTATAGCTGAATCGATATGGTTTCATAACTGACGAACTTAGTGACATTGACACAGTTACTGAACAGAACTGAATCAACACAGAACTAAATTTAGCTGAATAATAACACCATTTTCTCTACTGCTTTGTTTTATAGAATTTAATTTGTTTCATAATTGTCAACACGTACACTTACTGAACTGAAATAAATCAACACTGAACTAAAGGAGAATTTACATGACATTTGCACCTAACAAATGAAAACATTTTGGCCGTTCATTTACACGATGGGGGCCTGAAAACGCAAACTTGTGAAACCGATACCATTATCAATTCCGTGTAAACTACAAAAACAAACATTTGTGAAAACTGTGACCCCATGCACATGCGTATCACGTGTTCAGTCTATAAGTGCGTAGTGTTTCTATACGAGGTTGCATCACCAACTACTGGCCTGGCATGAATGATGCAGTTCAGTTTTAATGTATCCATGAGAACGGGGATCGTTTTGACAACGTTGTCATCTGTATGCGAAACTTTTCAAAAGTGTGAAGAAAAAACGGTTTAAACGTAACCTAAATTGAGCTGAATAATGACGCCATTGTCTTCTGTAGAACTGCTTTATAGCTTAAACTGTATTTGTTTAGTTCATAATTTTTGCAATTTATAAAGCACTATATAAATAAAAGTGACTTGATTTGATATGAGCATATTTAAAAACCCTACATTACACATTTATGCATTTAGCAGATGCTTTCATCCAAAGCAACATACAAAACAGGAACAAAAGATAGAGTTTCACCAATGTCAAATCATAAATTGGAAGCAACAGCAAACGAAACCTGAAAACACATTGTCCCCCTCATTACCGTCCTAAACAGTTTAAAAACAGAGCAGGCCGATGACCAGAGCAGACGCTGTTCTTTCCATGAAAGGCTGGACGTGGGGGTAATAATCCAGCCTCCCCCGGGTCCCGCGAGACCGTCTGGAGGATGGCTAACAGATGACAGCTGCACGGCCCGTCGTCCGGCCCGATTCTCGTCTGTTCAGCATCAGAGCGCTCCTGTCCTGCGAGGACGGTGCCATGCTGTCGGCCGGAAGAACGGATTCCCTCACCTGACAGTCCTGCAGCTGTAGAGACCACTTTTAATTTCACAACTTCTAATACAGAACCAAAGGCCATAAAAATAAATCCCGTCATTATTTCTAAAATAGCAAAACCGCAAAAGAGGTCATCAAAAGGTCAAGCGTTCATTACTTATGAAGAAAAAAAAGAAGAAAACCCATCCTGCACCACGCCGCCCTGATAAATAAATAATCTGCAGATCTTCGCACACAGGGCTTTAACCTTGGAGGACGCATGTGGAAAGTTTGCGTTCTGGCAACGTGGGTTTCAAATGGGTTTCCCACCTGGAGCATCCGGTACATCATTCAGAAAGTCATTATTTATTGAAAATTAAATATCTAATGAGGCCCTGAAGCTTTTCTGCACGACGACTCTGGTCGTATAACAGAAGAGAAAGCCATCGAATCAAAGCCACAAGAGCGAGGCGCTTGACTTTTCCTTTATATCATTAACCGAAACATCCCATTGAGCATTTTTTCCTTCCACTGTCCTACAAGCAAGATGAGCAGTTTGCCTGTATGGCTGCAAAAGCATATTTTGGTTTTAAAATGGCCTGGAGAAAGTCTGACTCAAAGAATCTACGTCAGAAGCAGAGGAGAGACGCCGAACACGAAGGTGGTAACGGGCCATGTTGCTTTTTTCCCTTTAGTTATTTTTCCACCTTCGTTGTACAAAAACATGCATCAAATACCAATAACACAATGTGGAAAAAATGTCTCCGCTAAAATAAGAGCTGATACAAGCTCTGTTCCAAAACATAGTGTGTTGTCTACATAGGGAGCATTGTGAGGCATCATTTACTGTAAAGGATACGTTCACCCAAATATAAACATGCTCAGGGTAATTGCAATTTAACAACTGATTTAACATGAACTAAAACTATTTAGATATTAATATGACTATAAAATATTAATAAAAAGTATAATTATTATTAGAATAATTGTTAATGCTTACAACTACTACTACAAATATTGAAAAAGTAAAATAAAATAACTGATATTTTATAATTTAACTGTACAATATGAGATGTATTTTTTGGCCATTTTTGCCTTAATTATTATAGGACAGTATAGACTGGACAGGAAGCGAGCTGGGAGAGAGAGAGGGGGGACGGGATCAGGAAAGGGCTGCGAGCCGGGACTCGAACTTGGGCCGCTACACATTGGCACCTTGCCCACGAGGCTATCGCCACCGACACAATATCAATATTTTTGGATTCTTAATTTCTTCATTTTCAACCACTGAGGTTTTAATTTTGGCTAAAAACCCACAAAATCAAGTATATTATGCCAGAATCAAACAAGTAAACAAAACAGAAAATGACAACCAGTTTCCTTGGCAACCAGCTGAAAAAAATAAATGAAAATGTTTTATTATGGATTGTTTAGTTTTACTTAATGGTAATAACCCTGCCATAGTTGCCAATAATAAAAAAAAAACATGTTATTTAAGTGATTAGTGTACTGCACCATATGTTTTTGGTGAATCACAAGGTTGCTGCCTACGTAGAGCGTTTCAAATCAATCACTTGTGATGTTTCGTTTAGGATGCTGTCAGTACAATGTGGGCAGATAAGTAGGTTTTGAATAGTTGTAGTCATGGGATTCTCAAATGAAGTCTAGCTCATCTCCTTCCTGTATCTGAGGTAAACATTCAGTGCATGCGTTCTCCATATCTCCATTCATGTCCAGAGACCGAGGCAGCCCCCGCTGGCAGTTGGTTTCAATCAGGTCTTCTGGCAGGATGCATGCTGGCCCAACTGGGAGTTGTACTGAAGACCGGATGAAAAGGAAGTCCTAAAAACTGTGGAACGACAGGTGGCTACTTTGGCTGCTCTCGAAGAAAAAAAAGCCAGCTTTCCAACGCCTACCCCCCACCTCCACACACCTGCAAGAGACCGCAGCCTGGGGTCCCGTTTGCTCCGTCTGACCGGCACGCGATTTACCCGAGTGCCTCCTCCCCGTCTGACCCTCCACCCCCGGCCCTCTGGATCAACATTCCCCCCTGACTAAGAAAAACACATCCCTGCTTCTCCTTAAATAGACTATTAAAAAGAAATTTCCTGCTGACAGCGGCGTGTCAGGCCAAGATTCCACATAATTTACCGGCGATCTGTCAATTTTATCAGCCTATTGATTTCAGCGGAGCGCACTGGGCTGAAAGGAGACCTTTGTGTCCTTGGACAAGAACGCTTTGGAAATCACTTCATCCTCAGAAGACAACTGAGACGTTTCAATCCATCCCGGAGTTTTTGGACAACAGCCCAGAGGAGTGCTGCGCGTTTGCTGATCGATATCATTTTTGTTGTCTGTGACAACTTACAACACCACGGCCAGAAACAAACTCTACGCTAATGCAGCATTTGCAAACACTTAACAGGCATCACTGTGGCAGTAACACTTTCAGTGCTAAAGAGGGCGATGGAGTTACCTTCAGGTAGCTAGTTACTAACATTACAATAATATTATGGGTTCAGTGCAAATTAAGCTCAATGGAGAACAGTACCAGTCCAGGAGTATTTTTCCATTGGGATTTGTTAGGGTTATAAGCGCTGAACCAAAACAACCAACTGCGAGGAGGATCACAACTTACAATCAAAGTGTGTAGCAAAAAAGTATTTGATAATCAAAGCGAAAAGACTAGAAGAACTAAAAATTAAATTATTTAATTAAAATGGTTGGAAAAATATATAAAACTCTACACTATACATTTTACCTACTACCATTAGAGCTGGACGGTATGATGGTATATATCGTGACCACAGTATTAAGTGTCTATCGTTAAGAGATTACACTATATTGTTTATTTCAAGGTATGTAAATATATCCACATAGCACAATAGGTGTCAAAATTAATCGTTTCTACAATGCATCGCGATGCAGACGAGGACGATTCGGTATCGGTTCAGTAATAGACCATAACCGATTATAATGTACTTATTCTTTTCTGACATCATTTGTCATGGTAGCATACAATGGCAAAGGGAGGCGAGACGCGAGTGCGAGGAATTCAAAATGCTCTACTTTAAAAGCCGACATCTGGGGACATTTCGGCTTTTATGAGCAACCTTGTAAGCACGCCCTGGAGAACACGTGCAAAGCTATCGGATTTATCAAAACAATTTTATTTACACTTGGGCATATAAATGCATCAAATTCAATCTTTAATTCCCGCACTAGATGCAGATTTAATGGCATTAACGTCACCGAAAACAACAAATATGAGCTGCGTTTTATTGATCAGCAGCTAATCTCAAAATCAAAGACTGCAATAGGAGAGAGCACTGGTAAGATCATTCAGTTTCTTCACTTTTAATGAAGATGATAGTGTTGAGCACCTGCGACTTTACTTTCGGTTTAATTTGTGGTAGTTTGTGCGTTGGCTTAATGAAGAGATGCTCGTCTGTGGCGATGCGTGCTGCGGTAGTGCCGTCATATCTGGCTATAACATGTCATATGGCCTATAACACGCTCCTGCTCTTTTTATCATTGTTGAGAGGAGTAAAATTTACATATGTGGTTTCAACAACCAGATGCATTTAGACTTCAGTTTTGACTGTAATGAGGCCGACCACCTCCTGAAGTGGCTTTAAGTATTTACTTTAGTGTATTTATTCTTAATGCTCCTGTTTGTCTTCTGTGCACAGACTTGAGTTTTGTTTGATACATTCAAGGAGCGTGTGTTTTCTTTGAGCAGGTAAAATTAAATGTTCAGTTAATATATATGACTGCTTGTATTTACTGACAAAATTGTGCATCGACGGTGCATCGTCAATGCATCGTGATATCGAATTGAACCGAATCAATGACATGATAACCGTAATCGACCAGTGTAGGTTCACACCCTTATAACACAGTACTACTTAAAAAGACACACGTTTAACTGCTCAGACTTCAATGAACTCATGATTGCGCTTCATATTGTCAGAATGTATTAGAATCTAAGTGCAATAATTCGAACCATATTCTAAAATATTTTGATAACACATTTTTCATCCAAAAGTTTAGCACTTCAAATGTCTTCCTCCAATTACAACAACACCATAATCGGCAATGTATGTTGTTGCCATACTGAGATATATTTTAAGTATTAAAGTGATAAAGAAAGTGGTTAAAATGAATGAGTTTTATCGCATAGGTTACAAACTCCTTCAGCTCTGGTGTTCATGCAAGCTCACTTAAATCTCCTATTAAACTCCCATCACTTCCAGTTCTATTTCTACTGTACATTTAAATACAAGGTGACACAAAGCTCAAAACTAACTATAAATGTATATACATATAAATTAATCAACAATAAAATGGAGAAATATGATAAAACCTAAGATATTGCGCAATCATCAGCACTAGGTAGTGGCTTTGAGCCGCTTCTCCCCTCTCAAACACACACAGGAATACATTCGCTCAGTTTACGGCTCCAAATAGCTTACACGTTTGCTTGACTCCTGCCAGAGGGAGGAATTATTGGCCTGACTCTGATCTGGAAGGTACAGCGTGGGTGTGAGGACTGTGTGGGGACCAATGGCTCCCAATGGGATACAGCCCTTAAATCCCCCCCTTTACCTTGCTGCATGTGCAACAGAACACCACCCACATTCACTCGAGTCTAATTTGATAAATCTAAAGAGCGGCTCGATCCAATGGATCCGGGAGAACAAAACCGCTCTTTGTATTTTAATAGTGCAGACGTTTTTGTAAAAACCCATGCCCGTGTCTGCTAAAGCACAAAACATATTAATCATTCTCTTCCCTGAAACGCTGAATAAAATGGCGTGCTGGGGGGAAAGACAAAGAGAAGCATAGAAACTACATGAACAACAGACGCTGGCGGTGCTTTTAATAAGAATTGAGAGCAGAATAGGAGCAGGGTGCAAGAAAGCACCTCGGGCCAACAAGGTACGGATGCTGGAAAAGTTCAAAGGTCTATGAGGTGAGCTAAATGCACCGTACTTCCAACACTTTAGACGCTGACTTCCATAAAAGGAAGTTTTTTGAGGAAATGGTACCTAGAAATTGGAAATGCACAATTTTGTGGAAAAAGATTAAATGAAAGAAATTGAAATTTTTCAGATAAAAATTGCTGTGATTTAAATATAATTTCAAGAATGCTGTGCTTGTTTGTAGGTCTGCACAATTATATATCAACATGGCTATAATAATAATAATTATTACTATTATTATTATTATTATGGCCAAGCACCAAAGGTGCGTAGGCACCTATTGTATCCGTTGGTGGTGGTGTTCTTCTTCTGCTCAGGAAGTCTATGGCAGCCCATAGAACCGCCTGCAAGAAAGTTATGAAATTTGGCACACAGATAGAGGTCAGTCTGAACTGTCACCATAGCAAATTAGGAGTCTCTAACTCAATCCCTCTAGCACCACCAACTGTCCAAAATTTCACTTACGTTTGTGCTAATAACTTTTAGGGCTTGCCAAAATGAACGAGAGACTATATCTCTGCAATGCTTAAGCATATTCTGCCCAAACTTGTTGAGTTATGACAACGATGACCTGAGGCTACCTGCAGAGGTTCGGTGCTACCTAGTGGTCAGGAGATAAGGAAAATTGCTTTTTTGCTTATGTTGCATTTCCACTGCGTTGTACGACTCGACACAGCTCAGCTCAGTTTGCTTTTCCACTGCAGTTTAGTACCGCTTCAAAGTGGGTGGAATTATAGACAGATCTTTAGTTGCAGCACCACCTCATCTACTGAACACGATACAGCCATTTCTTTTTTAAAGTTACGCATGAACTTCGTTTAAGGCAAAAAATTGTGCGAACAAATGATACTGCGGTGACTGCTGCTGACTATTTAAATCTAGCGGGTTTGCGGTCTCGTGTCGCAAATCCAATGACACTGGTAGTAGCGATCCTCTCTGGCCAAACAGTGATCTGCAGTGTTTACAAGTCACATTTTAGTATCGGTATGGCTCGCTTGGAACCTCAACCGAAAAAGAAAAAAAAAAAAGAGAAAAAAAAAAGTATTAAAGAACATAACATAAAAATACTTATTTTACATTAAAACTGTAACATTATAATACTAATATTTATTTTACATCTTAACTGCTTAATTTTCAAATGTTAAAATATCAGATTTTTATTTGGCAGCCATTAAAGCTTTTCTTTTACTGCTAATCGCTTCTAATTTCAAAGTATACGAAGATGCTTGGCGCATGATGCATTCCCAAATGCACATTAAATCTACCCAAAAAGCAGTAATTTACTGCAAAACAAGCCACTCTGAGATGCTGCAAACACTGGCAAAACACACTGCTGCACTTCACCCTGAAACATGCAGCGCATACATTTATTTAATTAAATTGAGCCTTTTCGATTTGATAAACACTAAGCCATATCACAATCTCAGTTTTATTTTGGTTAATCGTGCAGCCCTACTAGAAATGGTACTCATTGTACATGTCTCAGACTCCATTTTAAGTAACCTTTTTGGTTTGTGGGTTCATTTTGAAGCAAGGAAAGTGAACGATGGGATATAAACCAAGCAGCATTCTCATTTCACTTGCCGTATGGCAAGCAGACCTAGACATAGAAGCCATAATAGATGCTGAATGCTCTGCAGAACGCAGAGGGTCAAAGGTTGAGGTGAGTTCAGGCCTCAAATGGTGTTGGGATGCCAAGGATGAATGGATACAACCCCCCGGTTCCGGTTTCATAAATTGATGTGAATTTGCTGCCAGGCCCTTCCCCTACGTCTGCTTGGAATGGCGAACTTTTGTGAAAGAAACATCGTGCAAAAGAAAGTGTTGATGGCTTTGATTAACTTTGGGCATACAGGAGCTTTTCAACCACGTTTCAATCCCGAAGCCCAGAGTACAGCGCCAATCTCCAAACATACATACAAAGATAAAGTATTCAGTGACAAGGGGAAAGCGGTAATGATGGTCTTGAGTCTTGAAACCTTTCATGGCCCATCAAATCGGCATTGGTTGGTTTCATGGCCAATTGAAATATTTTTAAAAAACTATTTATGGTTTTTAAAGTTTGCTTTGGATTTTAACTATAAAATATAGATTTACTTTACTTTAAAAGTGTTTGCTGATTTACAATTTCTAAAATAATATAAAATAAAACTTAAACCCATCAAAGTGGGAACCTCCAATGGAAGGAGAAAGGGAAAGAAAATAACACCGGGAAAGGTAGGCTGTTTCCCCCCAACTGAGGAGCATTGGGTCATAATCATGCTGTGCTGCAACTTATAGATCCAGCGATACATGGAAAGGCTGTCAATCCTAGTAAGGATGGGGTTGGGAAATAAGAGTTTCTTCCCTAAATTACCCTCTAAAAGCCCAGAACTGCTAAAATTCAAGCTTTTTTCCCTGCCATCAGATTGACCGCAATCATTTGAGATCCCATCTGGAACTCATCAGGCAAGCGTTTGGAAATGGACCAATCATGAAATTAAACTTTGGGATTACCAAAATTTAGAGAGCAAAGCAAATAAAATTCACCTCGAGATATGTGCTCGGTGTCTAGGTTTTCCGAGGAGTGGGTGGCACAGATCCCCGGAGGGGGAGGCTGGGTTCCCTCTTAACTCTGGAGCAATCTGGACACCTGACCAGTCGGCATTATAGGTTGTGTTTGTTTTACTTTGTACGGGAAAGCAAACAGGGCTCTTTTCTTCAGACAGCGTGGGCCGAAATCTTTCTTAAATCTCTGGGTGGAAATGACAAAGCCAGTCCTTACCTTCCTGAGTGAGATTTGACCACCTGAAGAAACTCTCTACACCACAAAACCTCCTGAACATGTAATTACTCTGACATCATTTGGGACTGGAGGAAATCGCTAACTAGATCCATCAAATGCTCACCCATGTCCTTCAGCTACAGCGAGTGTCTCGCATTATAAATCCAACCACATATGCAAATATCCGGCCCTAAATAAAACCTCCCAATTAAAACAAAGCAGTTGCCATGCAACCACTGAGGTCAACGCAAGTTTTTAAACGTGCCTGATTCTACCAAGTTGCAAAGGATGTAAAGTTTCCTCCGCTCATGACAGCTCCTCAGTGGGTCACTGGACCGGAATCTGGAATCAGTCAGTCGATGTGATTAGCAGACGTGACCTCGATCCGCTACCTGTCACTAGAGCTTTACGTTAGAGCCTGGAGAGAGGGCCGTTCTGAAAAACCTCAAAAGAGAATCACTCATCCATGGCTTACCGCACACTGGAAATAAGATTTCAGCCGTGTGCCTGTCGAGCAGACAGCAGACACAGCGCCCTCTATGGGACGTGTGCGCACAGTGCAAACTGACTTTATGAAAAGCTAATTTACCACAATGAAATTATTAAAAGGAGGGTTATTATTAAAAGGATGGGTTTATTTTAAACAATTGACAGACATAGACAGAAAGACGACAGACAGACAGATAAAATGAAAGTAGATTAGATGGATAGATGGACAGACAGACAGATAGATAGAATGAAGACAGACAGATAGACAGAATGAAAGTTAAGATAGATAGACAGACAGACAGAGACTGAAAGTAGATTACATAGATAGACAGATACACAGACAGACTGAAAAGTAGTTTAGATGGACAGACAGACAGATAGATTTTAGATGAAGTTCATCCATTTGAAAATCACTACTGCTAAAATATTTAAGATAGAACAAGATCTAGATAAACATATTAGTTACCTATTAGTCAGACTCAAAACTTAAACACAGATCCAAATTAAAGCAGATTTAAAGAAACTCCCAAGTTTGAGTGTTAATCTTAAAGCTTGAAACTACTGTTAGATCCAATACGGTCACGCGTCGATACCAAATCTATAAACCAATCCGGTTCATCTAATTAAAAGACATCAGTTTAAATGACGTCACTATACAGTTCAATCTGGTTTTAATGACAAATCTCCCATCAAATTACCCACTTTACCACCTGTTGCAAGCTAAACACACACACATCTTTCTAGGCTACTGTGCAGGGTCTCAGTCTTTGAGAGCGGTAGCTGCTCGGCCGGCAGGAAGCTGAAGTTGCGGCCGGGAGCCAGAGCCCCTTTTCCCCTTAATTCCACAATGTGTCTTCATTCATCTCGAAGAGCACATGGAAAAGCCATTGCGGGGGAAAAGCCCCTTCCTGCCGGCTCGGTCTCGGACAGACGCTGCACTCTCGCGTATTCCCTCTCCACTCGGCTAACAGGAAATAGCCCTTTATTACAAAGGGGGGACGTGAGGATGAAAAACAGGGGATTTAGAAGTCTGGAGTTTTATTTGTAGACAACTTGTGTTGAGAGCTGCGAAGGGACGGAGAGGCAACCCAATCTGCCGTCCCCAGACAAGGGGGGCTAATTTAGCGTACGCCAAATGGCCACGGGACCACCGCCGATCTGTGAGGCGCACGCAGAGACGCCTGACAACACCGCCGAGATCAGGCGCACGAGCTCCTTCAAAGAGCGCTGCCTGAGGGGTAAAAGACAAGACTGACAAGCTAATGAGACTCACACCGTCTCATCTCCATATGAGACTACCGAACAGAGTACAAACTATCAGAGAGAAGCCACCATGTTTAAGATAACAAGAAATGGTTTTAGCAATGCATTTAATACCTGATGCAGTGCAGTGGGAAATAATGTCTATTTTATCCAGTGGGATAGGAGAAAGGTCCAGTATGAAAGAATGGTCGTCTAGTCAGTTTTTGGACAACTAGTTGACTATTTCTGTTGATCCTGGATGTTGACTAGTATGTAATAATAGTTTAGTTTTGATATTTTTAGCTGCATTGATTTAAAAAAGATTCTTTAAAAATTTCTAGAACTGTATTTAAAAGCCAACCTTTTACCATACTTTTAGTGCGCGAATATCTAATGGAAACGGGAACCAAATGGCAAAATGAAAAATTGATTTTGATTGACATTTAGAACGACAGTAGCTGTGCTTCCATCCAAATTTATGAATTTAACTTAAGCAGAAAATTGGAATATTGCATAAAACATTGAATACAAGCAGTTTCTATCCCATGTGTTCAAGAGAACAAAATCGTCACTTCCTGTGAAACAAAATATCAGATTGTAGGAAAAAAGAGCCACAGTGGCTTCTCTGGTTGCAGCAAACTTGATGTTTGAAAACGCAATTTATTTGATAAATGTGCTTCCATCAAAGTTTATGCCTATAGGAATATCTTCGTATCGGATTCATATTCGTATGTGCATTTATGTGCATTTCCATCCAGCGTGTTTTTTAGTGATATCCCAAAAGTCAAAAATATGTAAAAATCAACAAATTTTCTCATGAAAGTGTTTGCTGAACATATGCGAAAATTAACTGTAATAGTCATAAAACAGATGAAGAGATTCACAAAATATCGGTACCATATCGGCAATATCGGCCTGATAAAAAAAATTGGCCGATATAGTAAAGTCGATAAATAATGGATCATTTCCTTCAGTTGAGACATTTCAGATGCTCACGGGTCGCATGATGGTTATGAATTTTTTAAAATGTGATTGGAATATGAAGGAGAATAAAGTTCAGTGCAACAAGTCTGTCATATAGGCCACATAAAATTATAATGAGAAAATCATAATTGTGTGCTTGGGACATAGCTTTTAAATGGTGAGGCTTTTGTTTTTGTAATCAGGCTTTCAAAAATTATATACAAATTTGGATTTAAATTTATTGGCCAATATATCGGTTGTCAGCTTTCAGAAATAAAGAATTATCAGTATCAGCCAAAATGTTCATATCGGTGCATCCCCAGCAAAACATCCTATTCAAAAAATGATGAGAAAGTAATATTAAACAATGCTTTTGAATTATAAGAACATTTGAATATTTGGTTATAATTTGGTATGTTGTTGTAAATTTGCTCTTGTAAATTTGCATTAATGCAAACTAAAATGTTATTTTTGTTGACAAAAAAAAACAACCAAAAAAACTATAAAATGGACTAAAATAAACAAATATTGCATGACAAAATACTGACTTCATTCAAAGGACGCTTGGTAATCTACCATGGTAAAACCCTCTTCAAGAAGTTGCATCTCTTAATTCATCCCCTGATACAACAACACTGATTAATACTCCACAATAACACAAAAGACATGAAATAAAAGTTGAGCGGATTTAATAAGACGACGGAAATGTAAAAAATTGAAGTACTCTTACAAACTAAATAATGACAGTACTCATGGTTCCTGATACGTTCTGAATGACTATGAAGGGGCGTTAAAAAGTCACTGAAATCGGGTATCTACCCAAGAACAATAACACTTCTGCTAAACATTCCTGGTCGATAGCAGATTGCCAAGAACAGTTTTGGATGGCTGCTGTGTTTAGGTTGTACGGCCTGGCAAATTATCCAGACCGCATCGTGCCAGGGTTCAACGGTTTTCAATGATGCATGTAAATTAAAGAGCTGAAGAGGAATTCTTTAATGGTCCTAGATGTAAATATGAGACGTTACAGAGCTCCTTACTGCAGAGGTGCATCACGGTCTCCCTTTGAAAAAGCCAACAGAGACATTACAGAAATGCGGTAACGTCTGACAGGCGTAAGGGAGCGGTATCAAATACTGCGGTTCAGACACTTCCAGCTCAAGGAACAGGACAAAAAGCTTTTTCCTTTACATGAAACATTACACAACTAACCATATTCCCCTCTACGGAACAATGAAGTAATCATGCCTGTGCAAGCGTAGCACAAAAAGCCACCGCTATATTTAAATTGAAAATGAGATTTTGCTTGCTGAAATCATCTTTAGTCTACTTGTCATTCAGCAGTTTTTCAGTATCATGTCATCAAGCAACAGATTTGTATTTCTTCTTCAACTTAAGACTAAAGTTCACACTAAAGTATAACTTTCTCATCGGCTGTCAGTAGACTAGAATACCTGAATAAAACTGTGATTTGTAAAACTGGACATTTTCCCACCATTTCTGTCTTTGGGAAGATATTTCATACAGTGTGCTCACAGACTCCAAAATTCCCTTAAGTAGTCAAATGATACATTTGTTATGCATCCAAATAAAAGTCAAAAGAGTTGAAAGTCAAATGGCCATCTGGAAACAAATGATAGGAGGACAGCATGCAAAGGACACATCGCGACAGATGCAGGTGCACCAACAACACCTGGACACAATGGCCATATTCAGACTCGCTGAACTGGAAACTGCAATTTAATGGAAATAAGAGTTGAGCACAAACACATTTCCATGGACTTTCAGTCACCTGAAAGGGATTGGGGTCCAACAGTCCGAGACCACTAGTTAAAATGCTTCACTTTTTGCATTCTTTTCTTTTTTGATCACAATTGATGTTATAAGTTGCATAACAATTTGAGTGAAAAGTTGCTTTGAAACAGTGAATTACAGCACCACTGAAGCTGATATCAACAAAACCTGATGATCATGTTCTTCAGTATGATTTGAGGGGATCCAAAGAGCATCTCCTGCTTCAACAGTGCAGAATCTTTTCTCCTTTAAAACAGGGATGCACCGATATATAAAATTTGGCCGTTACCGATAATACTTAATATTTGAAAGCCAATAAAATGATATATTGGCAGATAAATCTAAATACAAATTTTTATATCATTTTTGAGACCTTGATTACAAAAACAAAAGCCTCACCATTGGGAAGCCATGACCTAAGCACACAATTATGACTCATTATAAGTTCTCATTATAATCTTATGCAGTCTATATGAGAGACTTGCGCTGCACATGTTGCTCTTTAACCATATTTTCCTTTTGAAGTGATTCCAATCATTTTACAAACAATTCAAAATCATCATGGCAAACGGTGCGCATCTGAAGTGTCTCAGCTGAAGGAAATAACCAAATTATTTATTGGCCAAATTTTCTTAATCGGGCTGATAACGATAACATTCAAAATTAACATATATTGGCCAATGCCGATATATCGTGCATCCCTACTTTTAAAAAGATATATAAATATTTAAAACTCAGAAACTTTGCTATGCCATTTCTATGCCAAACAGAAAGAAAAACTAAATGTTACCATGGCAACCATAGTTCCCACAAAAAGGGGCATAATTACTACTGCACATCCATAAAAATGGAAATAGGATCTCTTTCAAACAGTATTCGTTTCTTCTGTAATGGCTATTATCACATTCCCAGAGTTAAGACGGCACATTTTCATAGGGCAGTGTTTTCTTTATATATCTGGTGGCCTTTCAAACTAAATCAGTTTTTGAGATGTTGATTGTTCTTGTCCTGGACAGACTCTTACCTCCTCATCGGACGTGTCGTGCTCATACTCGTCCACCTGTGAGGAAATCTTGAGGCCGTTGTCTCTGTCGGACACAACACCCTCTTCTCCACCCTCCTTCCCAGCAGGTTTCTTCTTCTTCTTCTTCTTCTTCTTTGAATTTTGGCCAGCACTCTGTAGAAAAAAATGAAACCACATTAGTTGTTACCGAAACCTCATCTTATGAATCTTTGAATCTATTATGGACTAAAAATAAAATATTTAACAATTTATAAATATGTTCTATAAAATGGACTATAAAAACAAAGCTTTTTTGAGAAAAATTTTTGTCCACATTTTTCTTTTTCAATTTGTCCACATTTCTTGACTTTTTTCTTTTTCCATACTAATTAAATTCATATTTTCAAAGTGGAAAAACATTTTATTGACAATTTTAATCTGACAAAATTAAATGAATCAAAATCATTACTGTAATTTGTTTTGTAAAAACAAAGCTGTTTACTGTATTTTACTGTTATTAATATATTTATACACTAAATGATAGTATTTGTTGTATTTGTATGCAGGACTGCAGATTTTAATTTACACTATTTAATTATATTCTTAAGTACTAAATAATAATTAACTACATGTACTTACTATAGGGTTAGGGATAGGAATAAGGTTTGGTTGAGGGTCAGTTGCATGTAATTATGCATAATATACTGTTATTACTATGGTAAGCACATGTAACCTATAGAACAAGGACACTGTAAAATAAAGTGTTACCAAATTAAGTGTAAAACTTTATCCACTACGGGTACTTACTATAGGGTTAGGGCTTGGTTTAGGGTCAGTTGCCTGTAATTATGCATTATTTGCTGTTATTACTATAGTAGGTACATGTAACGTGTAACTATGTCACCTTAAAATAAAGTGCAACCCAGGATGACATAACTTGCATAACTAACTAATGTAACGCACTGTAAGAAGCACTAGCTATTGGCATTGCACTGCACATACTAGTTGCATACCATTGCTTTGTTCTTACTTTTCATTTGCATCATTAATAACAGTGCAAACATTTTGCATAAAAGGTTTAATTTTATTTATGCAAAACTGACGTTTTCAAAGTGTGCTCTTATTTCATGCTGTTGTCAAAAAACACAGAAGCACATTTTCCAGAGATCTTTTTTAATGGCAGCATGAGAGTCTACATGTTTCAGAAACGCAGTTTATTTCATTTTGTGCACAAACTTCCTGTGGGTGATTTACATGTGCACCGTTGAAAAGCAGTCACCAGAACCTCACATCCTGCCCAGGACAC
The DNA here is from genome assembly GCA_023029165.1 of Gobiocypris rarus. NCBI lineage: Eukaryota > Metazoa > Chordata > Actinopteri > Cypriniformes > Gobionidae > Gobiocypris > Gobiocypris rarus. Next base: position 34,664,792 of record CM040919.1, on the reverse strand, counting down.
CGGGATGAAAGCTCACAGTACCGCCTGTTATTTACCACAGCCCATCAGTCACGAGAAGGCCAAACGGACTGAAAATCTCCTAACAGGGTCGAGAGGAAGAGCAGCTTTGAGCCGCCGCGTCTCCCACGAGCCCGAGATGGGGCAGGTGAGCAACCTGCGCTGATTTACGGCTCCTTAACGTCCCGCTATCTCTTGGACTGCAGAGCTAAGTGAAACACTTCCTCCCTGAAGCCCAGTTAAATCCACATCAAGACGCTCGAGCCATGCGTTCCTGAATGCCTCGTGCTGCCCGAGGGACGGCCAATTTTTCGCTAGCGCTGAAGATCTAAAAACAAGCTGAAGCAGAGTTTTGGAAAGGAAGAGTTGGGGGAATGACACCGGTTGTTCTGAGTCATTAAACCGCAGGCCAAATCAGGACGTGACCTGTTAGGATAAGCAGCCATATCGAATATTCAAAATAAATTTGCTGCCAATACAAAATTGTGAGGACTTTTGTCACGTTTCAGCTTCATTGTGCTAGTTGATTCTTTCTTGCATTATAGTATAAAAGCATTTAACAGATGTTTAGCAAACACCACTGAAGTTTGTTCATGAATCAATTCAAACCATGAACTAATTCAACGATTCACTTGCACCTGAAAATGATCATGGAAGTCATTTTGCAATCTCTTGAACGTTTTAGTAAAAATGCAAGTAAATTTTGTTGTGCATGACTATGCTTTGTTATATTGATGCATATAAATGAAAATGGTTATTCTTCCCTGTTCATGCAATTCAAAAAAAAAAAAAAAAAACACTCAATTTATTCATTTTTCATATGCCATTCAAAGATTTAGGGTCAGTAAGATTAAAAAATATGTACATTCAGCAAATATGCATTAAATTGATGAATATTTTATAATGTTAAAAGATTTCCATTTCAAATAAATGCTGTTCTTTTGAACTTTCTATTCACCAAAGAATCCTAAATAATGCAAATTATTTTAATTAAAACCAAATTGAAATAATCATATTATAATGATTTCTGAAGGGACATGTGACACTGAAGACTGGAGTAATGATGATAAATTCAGCTTTGATCACAGGAAAAAATTACACTTACACTATATTCACACAGAAAACTGTTCTTTTTAATTATAATAATATTTCAAAATTTCACTGTATTTTTGATCAAATAAATGCAGCCTTGATGAGCAGAAGAAACCTTATGTTAGTGTTGATCTATATACATATATTTTATGGGTACGATAATATTTGTACATACAAATTAAACTACGAAGTATACCTGCATGTGTTTATTTAGTTATTAATTTAATACAATAGTGTAGAAAACATGCTTTAATGAGATTTTACGGTATACTTAAAATTTTGAATCTACTTTGCAATAACACATGAAAAAAAAAAAAACTTTCAGAACAAACCAGAGGAAGAGATAAAGCTGGAAATAATCAAAATATAACATTATTCAGCTATACATCACCAATTTGCCAGACAGGGATACAACTCCACACGTGAAACGAACACTTGTTTCTGACTGCAAGAGTCCGGTAATAAAAGGAGGATGTGGGGGCAGAGGAATCAGCTTTTGACAGATGATTTGACCAGATGATGTTGGAGCGCCAGAACAGAAGAGCTCACGGTGTGGATTCAGATTAAAAACAAGCTCTTCAGGACGTCTGGCGGCGTGTGGCCTAACGCCAGCACGACCACAGAACCCACGTGGGCTGAAGATGTTGCAAACCAAAAGCATGACGATAAGACTTCAAGTCTCGAAAGTTACAAATGACAGACGATGCATGAATCAGACGGAGAAACTAACGCACGCACACACACACGCACGCACAGTACAGGTCAAAAGTTGGGAAACCAAAACGTTTTTTAAGCTTGATCAAAAATACAGTAAAAACTGAAATATTACAATTTTAATGAACTGTTTTCTATGTGAATACATGTTAAAGTGTCATTTATCCCTGATCAAAGCTGAATTTATCATCATTACTCCAGTCTTCAGAGTCACATAATCCTTCAGAAAAGAAATCACTCTCATTTGATGATTTGATGCTCAGTTATTATCAATTATTGGTGCTCAATTATTAATAATGGTTCTTATTTTTATCAAAGCGAAAAAACTTTTTTGTGGAAACCGTGATACATTTTTTAGTGATTCTTTGATGAATAGAAAGGTGAAAACAACAGCATTTCCTTGAAATGGAAATCTTTTGTAACATTATAAATGTCTTTACTGTCACTTTTGATCAATTTGATGCATCCTTGCTGAATAAAAGTATTATTATTATTTTTTTTATATTACTTACCCCAAACCTTTGAATGGTAGCAGCATAACGGTTTCCAACATTGATAATAACTGAACATCAAATCATCATATTCAAATGATTTCTGTAGGATCATGTGACACTAAAGATTGCAGCAATGATGATGAAAATTCAGCTTTGATCACAGGAAAAAAAATTACATTTAAAATATACAGTATATTCAGATAAAAAAACAAGTTTCCTTATATTCACAATATTCCAGGTTTACTGTATTTTTTATCAAATAAATGCAGCCGTAGTGAGCAGAAGAGACTCTTACAATGATATTGCTAAAGCAATATATTAACCTATAGATTTTACTGGATATTATGATATTGTGCAATATTACAATATATTCCTTAAGCAATGTATTATATTCCAATGAATGCACAAATCGGACAAGAAATGCCCTGACAGGCTTCTGGAGCACATATCCTCGCATCCGTTTCGAGCCTCTTTAAATCGCACACACATTCTATGCACTCGAAGGTTTGCACAATAACGTGTTTTTAATGTCTGTTGGCGGACTGTCCCAGGTTCCGCTCCGAAGGCCTCGAGTCGCTCATTATTTCGTTTGCTTCCTCTGAACTGAGGTTGAGTTATTGAGTGAGTTGCGGATGGAACAATCCGACGCCACTCATCAACATTCACGCTGATACTTAATTAAGAGCGTGGCTACTCAATTAAACGTGTCCCGTCTGGCCCGTCACGTGTGTCAGCGATGGAAGCGGACCAGCCGTGTCTGCAACGCGTGCTGTGCGTGGGTGTGCGTTAGCGGAAAAGCAAGTTTGGCGGTAAGATGAGCCCCTCTGGTCTTTTCCTCCCCCGTCCCGATGTCATCTCCCACCCCCTCACGCGGCATGAGCGCGGCCGCTGCTGGATCAGACACACGGCTGCAGGGGCGGCGGGGAATCTCGCAGGAATCATAACGTCTCCGGCAGCCGCATTAACTTCTGCCTGGTGTGCATCAGTCAGAGTCGTGATCCATCTCTCAGAAGACCCTCAACAAAAGAGTGCAGGGAAAAAAACACGCCGGGGGGCGGATTAAAAAGCTGAGACAGGAACAATGCATCCCACGGCCTCCGCTGCAACGCCAGACAGAGATTTCAAAGCTGCGAATTTGATAGTGTCCCGCTGTAAGTCAGACACATCCGCTGGTGCGCAACACTTTGGCCCTGAACCTCACACTGGAGGTGCTGTTGATCCTGACAAATGAGAACAGAAAGATCTGGAGTTGCTCCATGAAGAAAATGCGCTCGCATGTAAAGGGGCCTCATACTACACTAGTGATGGACCAGAAGACCAATATTATCAGCCATGGCTGTTAATCATGACCACTTGTTGGCCTTTACAGAAGCATTAGCTCACCCTGGGTCTTGTCAATGGACAAAGAATTTTTGTAAATATTTTTAGAAAGCCATTTGTGGAACAAGACTTATAAGAGCGGTCGGCTCACATGGGCTTAGGTTTGAGTCCCACTTTCCTATCAACACTTGATTATCCTACAAAATAAAGGGAAAGCCCAATAAACAAATACATTTTTATAATAAATACTTGATAAAATTATACACACATATACAGTACTGTAAATTACTATGTTTACTCTTTTTAAAGTCTCTTCTGCTCATCAAGGCTTCATTTATTTGAAAAATAAATAAACAATAAACAAAAAAACATTACTATTGTGAAACATTAAAATGATTTCTGGATTTTAAATTCTAATCAATAATATGCTGATTTGATACGCAGTTATTATCAATGTTGGAAACAGTTGTGCTGCGTAATATTTTTTTGGAACCGGTGATACTTTTTCAGGATTCATTGATGAATAAAAAGGAAAAAAACAAAAAAAGAGCAGCTCGCAAATAATATAAATCTTTACCACTTTTGTCAATTTAACACATCCTTGCTGAATAAAAGTATTAATTTCTTCGAAAAAAAGACAACTGACCCCAAACTTTTGAACGGTAGTATATATTATTGCAAAAGATTTCTATTGTAAATAAATGCTGTTCTTTTTTTCTGTTTATCAAATCAAAGAATCCTGAAAGTATCACGTTTTTTATATATATATATATATAAAATATTAAGCAGCACAACTTCCAACAAGGACAATAAATCAGCATTTCTGAAGGATCATGTCACACTGAAGACTAGAGTAATGATGCTGAAAATTCAGCTTTGCATCATAAAAATAAATTATATATTAAAGAATATTAAAATAGAAAACCATTATTCTAAATTGTAATACTATTTCACAATATTACTGTTTTTCTGTATTTTTGATCAAATAAATGCAGCCTTGATGAGCAGAAGAGACTTCAAAAACATTAAAAATAGTAATGTTTCCAACTTTTGTCAAGTACTCTCTCTCTGTGTGTGAGTGTGTGTGTGCGCGCGTGTGTGTAAAAGCATTGATATCTGATGCAGGTCTTGCAATGGTCAGTATGTGATATGATTTGGAAAGCCGATGGCTGATATAATGCGGATACATGAGGTGAATTAGATCTACATAAAAATACTGAATTTAAAATCCACAATAACAAACAGCCTACTACGTAACATTTACTCAATGGACCCTATTCACAAAAAAACTAATTAACGCTGCTGAGGGTGTTTCTAATAGAAAGGCTGAATTTTGGCGGGCAGATTTTAAACTTACTTTCTTCTGACTGCTGTAGTCAATCTCTCAGAGAAAAAAAATCTAAGACAGAACATAATGTTGACAAGACTACTGGTAGATTTGTAACAGACTTTTTTTTTAACTTTTCAGATTCTGAGCTTTGCAACTGTAATAAAACATGTTCTAACATTGTCCTTTGACAATGCACACAAGCAATATGCTAACAACATTGAGACATTTAAAAAACATGTTCGTAAAACATAATATGAAACTTGTATATCTCAGTTCTCTAGGGGAAGTGATGTCATCGCAGACCTGCGGAGATGATTGACAGCTGTTGAGTTCTGCGTTCACCAGTGGACTGAAGCACAGCTATAGATAAATATTGACTTTCTTCTGTGCCAGACGGCGGCCATTTATCAAGATCACATGTTCCTCTGTCTATGATTCCAAATCAACTCGCACAGAATGACAGTTTGACAATGTACTTCCTTCTCTCAGTCGTCCAGTAATACAGAAGCAGAGGGTTTGTGAAGAGGTGAGACACAGCCGGTGGCATTCACACTATCAGTGATGCACCATTAGGGGGCGCTAGAGAGAGAGGATCAGAGGTAGACCATGTCCTTCCTTACTGAACTGAAAGATATACAGCCCAAAAACTTTTGGATAATTAAAGTGTCTCAATGTCACTGCATTAAATAATAAAGCATCGGACCCACTTTATATTATGTGGCCTTAACTCGTATATAATAACATTTAAATTAATAATTGATACAATGCACTTATTGTGTACATACGTTTTTACATTGTACTTACATTGCAATTATAACACTTACACGTAATTACATTTATAACCACCACACCGGTCCCTAACTTTACCCTTAAACTTACCCATACCACCACACGCGCCTAACTTTACCCTTAAACTGACCCACACCACCACACCTGTCCCTAACTTTACCCTTAAACTTACCCATACCACCACATCTGTCCCTAACTTTACCCTTAAACTTACCCACACCACAACACCTGTCCCTAACTTTACCCTTAAACTTACCCATACCACCACACCTGTCCCTAACTTTACCCTTAAACTTACCCACACCACCACACCTGTCCCTAACCCTACCCTTAAACTTACCCATCCCACCACACGTGCCTAACTTTACCCTTAAACTGACCCACACCACCACACCTGTCCCTAACTCTACCCTTAAACTTACCCATCCCACCACACGCGCCTAACTTTACCCTTAAACTGACCCACACCACCACACCTGTCCCTAACTCTACCCTTAAACTTACCCATACCACAACACCTGTCCCTAACTTTACCCTTAAACTTACCCACACCACCACACCTGTCCCTAACTTTACCCTTAAACTTACCCATACCACAACACCTGTCCCTAACTTTACCCTTAAACTGACCCACACCACCACACCTGTCCCTAACTCTACCCTTAAACTTACCCATACCACAACACCTGTCCCTAACTTTACCCTTAAACTTACCCACACCACCACACCTGTCCCTAACCCTACCCTTAAACTTACCCATCCCACCACACGTGCCTAACTTTACCCTTAAACTGACCCATACCACCACACCTGTCCCTAACTTTACCCTTAAACTTACCCACATCACCACACCTGTCCCTAACTTTACCCTTAAACTTACCCATCCCACCACACGCGCCTAACTTTACCCTTAAACTGACCCACACCACCACACTTGTCCCTAACTCTACCCTTAAACTTACCCATACCACAACACCTGTCCCTAACTTTACCCTTAAACTTACCCACAACACCACACCTGTCCCTAACTTTACCCTTAAACTGACCCACACCACCACACCTGTCCCTAACTCTACCCTTAAACTTACCCATACCACCACACCTGTCCCTAACTTTACCCTTAAACATACCCATACCACCACACCTGTCCCTAACTTTACCCTTAAACTTACCCACAACACCACACCTGTCCCTAACTTTACCCTTAAACTTACCCATACCACCACACCTGTCCCTAACTTTACCCTTAAACTTACCCACAACACCACACCTGTCCCTAACTTTACCCTTAAACTTACCCTCACCACCACACCCTAAATGTACCTGTATCCCACCCCAATATCAGTGTTTTGCAAAACAATATGAACACAGTAAGTACATTTTACATATTTTTTGATGCAAGTATATAGTAGTTAAGGCCACCTACCGGTAATATAAAGTGGGACCAAAGCATCAAGTTTCAGTATCTGTGCTCAAAAGCAGCGGACTTCACTTTTCCTACCTCAGGTCCGCTAATGTTTGAAAACTTCAAAGTTGCATTTTTATTCATTTTCACAACAGTATATCTACATTTATTACCAAATAGTATCAAGTCCTTTTAAATCATGAATTTATGTAGTTATTATTTAATATCATCACTCTTTGCTTCTGAAAATCAGCTGTTATTACAGAAGACATATCTTTTAGGGGCTTTGAATATTATCTTGAACACAGAAGTGAGAACCGAAGTTCTAGACGATGTTTGAAACGTTGTATTTGTATCATGCTCATGTTCTTGCCTCCTTAAAATGAATTGCTTTTTAAATATTTGGATAAAAGCATCTGCTAAATGAATAAATGCAAATATTAGCGTCTTTACGCAAGCTGCTTTGATATCGCGTTACACAATGCAATGACACGCAGACATTTGTCTGACTGAAGTGTCCAAATATTCTTTGGAGTCACTGTACTATATTCCAAAACACTGTCTGGAAATGTGACACTCCATATGACAGACCGTCAGCTGAATGCAATACATTTGGCAATAACAAACACAGCTCTAATGGAAATCACATCTGTATAAGAGCTACAAACGCAGTATATGAAGCACAGAAAACTACAGGTTCTTAATCTTGCATCCCAAGCATCAAGTCTGATCAAACCAGAACATCCAACTACCATCTACAGTCATGATAATATTCCCCGTCAGTCTGTTTTCAGCACTAAAATCTTTAACGTTTTTGGGAAGAAGTGGATGAATCTACATGTGAAATTAAATGACTGACCCTCTCAAGTCAAGAGCCAGGATATTATTTAATTTAACTCTATGTTTGGCTGAACGAAGAAAGTCATATACACCTCGGGGGTGAGTAAATTATGGGATAATTTGGTAATTTATTTTACAGTCCTGCTCCCTGTGTACATAGTCATACTATGTACTTGTTATGTAATTACAATAACTAGGTCCTAACCCTGCACCTATCCCTAACCCATGTAGTTACCTTATATTACCAGTACTTTCTGTAAGTACAAGTACCTCTGTAAGTACACCTAAATTAATGTACTGTAAAATAAAGTGCAATCCCCTAACTGTCACTCCCTTTTTGAGAATACACATGAAAACGTAAATGCAGGGCTCCAGACTAACATTTGTCACTAGGAGCACAGTGGCCCCTAACTGAAAATTTTAGGGGCACAACCAGAAAATTTAGGGGCGCACACCGTAAATCAACATGCTAATTTCTGCTGTATTACTAATAAATACTCAAAGAATGACAAAACCTACAGCCAATAGCATTTCGAGTATGAGATGTGACGGAGCATGTGATTTGTTGAATTCAGTGAATGAATACGCCCTTTACTGAACGAGATGCTTTTCGGTCTGAACGAGAGATCTAGCTCATGAACGAATTGAACGAACTGGTACATGTCGTTCGTGAAGTTAGCAAAATGAACGATACTGATAGCGAACAGGTAGAGCTTGGCTCGTGTAGTTTGGCATATTTGCAGCAAAGAAAGAAATGTACACTTTACCATTGAAATGAAAACATCGTAATAATGCAGGCTGATGGTTAAATGATTACAGTACAGAAGCACTGGTATGTTTGAACAGGTTTCTTCTTTTAAATAAAATGACTTCATTACGTTTGAGTCATATCATGTACTTCTATAAAAACTGTAAAACACATAGAAAAAAATTTGACATTATTGGTTAAATAGATCCCATGTGTGTCACGTCAGCAAATATAGCATTCTGGAGAGCATGTACTTGGAGTGATCTATTGAATGAACACGGCCAAATTTACTGGTTGCACACTCAAATTTTGGTAGCAAAATGCAACCACCTAATTACAAACTAATTACAAATTACAAACTATCACCTATGCTCATGAGCTGTGGGTCATGACCGAAAGGACAAGATCCCAGATACAGGCGGCCGAAATGAGCTTTATCCGTAGGGTGGCTGGGCTCTCCCTTAGAGATAGGGTGAGAAGCTCGGTCACTCGGGAGGAGCTCAGAGTAGAGACGTTGTCTTCTTTTTCTTCTTTCCCTATGATTGTCTCTTCAGACCTTAGAACTGCACATGATTTATGAACATCTATAACCGAATCAAAGTAATCAATATTTAAAGTGCAAATAGAGACCAATTGTTTCTTCAAGCATGACACAGAGCCAAGAGACGGTTACAACTACACCACAGTTTTCATGTTGAGAGATATTCTCATGACTCTGGGAGCCGCTTTCAAACAGCGGTAAAGCATTGAAATCGCATTAGAACGCGCGCTCGCGTTTACGGTTCACTTTCAATTTTGTGATTATGTGTACTCTGAATAGGGAGTGGTGGTGCTGAAAAGACATTTGTTTGACGCTTCTGCTGCGCAACGAATCCTCCGCCACGGTACAGTCAGTCATCTCGTCACGTGATCAGTGATGCGCACTATGTACGGCTCAAACAGCTCGTATAGGATGAGCTGATGGAATTGAAGCCACCGCTATCCACCTGAATTCAGTTGTTTTTATTTCTATAAAGGCAAAACTACAGTGGAGGTGTAAATGTAGGCGTAGAGGTGACATTCTATCCTAACTTAACGTAAGACAGCGTTTCACCTCAATGAGAAAACTTGTCACATACCTAATGATTAAGGGGTCAAGCTCACCTCAAACATATACACACACACACACACATATATATATATACACATATATATATATATATATATATGTGTATATGTGTATATATATATATATATATATATGTGTATATGTATATATATATATATATATATATATATATATATATATATATATATACATATATATATATATATATATATATATATATATATATATATATATATATATATATATATATATATATATATATATATATATATATATATATATATATATATATATATATATATATATATGCAAATATATTAAATATAAATATATATAAAAATTTGGACTGAAATGAAATAAAACCACTAGGACTACATCAGCCATACATCACTCTTTGGACGGAAAGTCTTGTGACAAGTTTGACGGCATGGAAATAAGAATGTGATGTGTATAAATGTTGCATTGAAAAACTCTTGCCAAGGGCTCCATTAGAATATTTACATGTGAAACCAGACACAAAAGGCAGACCTGTGGATATCACAGGCAGTTTGCAAACTTTGCGCAAGAAGGTGAAGGATACCGGCGAGTGAGGCCCTGTTTACACTGGTATTAAGATGCGTTCTGGTCTAAACGGTAGATCTGTTATCTTCCATCAATATTGTACATGATCACAGACTTTGAAAGGAAAATGGATAATATCTTGCTTTTTTGCACCTAAAATATTCTGTGCATAACTCTCCTGATGGCATCAATGTGCAATTATGGCTAAAAAGTTAACGTTTACTGTCTACAACAAGTCTGATACATTTCAGCCTGTAAAAAGCAACAGAGTTGCAGCTTTAAATTGCAGAGCAACAGAGAAAACACATCTGCAGTGTCAACATGCTGGTTCGTGTTACCTGAGGTTTGGTCACATCTTTGGCAGACAGACTATCAGCTCCATCAGTGCTGGCGGCTTTATCTTCCTCAACATCTGAGCTCTTTCCTTCAGAAGCATCCTCTTCCTCCTCCTCCTCCTCATCATCATCACTGTCACTGCCTGATTCTTCAAGCCCGGAGAAGATGCTCTCTTCACTGTCTGACAGATCAGCCTGATCGTCATCACCATCATCTAGATGACCATCTTTACCGCCGTCCTTATCAAAGATGGGCAGCTGAGAAAGAAAGTTTCAATGCAAGTTAGAAAGAATAAGCAGACCATCACACATGCAAACTCATTACTGCATAACCATATACAACTACATTTAATTTTACGTTTGTAATGCAACACATACATGGATATTTATTAAGCTACGTGCTTCAAAACCTTAATAATATACGATTATTACATAATATAATACACCATAGAAAGAATAAACAATAAACCGGGTAAACAAACCAAAAGAGAAAGCGTTACACGTACTCCGTAAAGTGTCTGTTTATAGTCATTATTAACTGTATTATTATTCTCAATTGTATTATTATTCTTTATCTTATTCAGTCGGAAACGCTGCAATTTAGTCTCGCGCCATATAAACACACGTGCTATTATATAACGCGTTATGTGTGCCTACAGTCTGAATGCTTCAAAACAACGTTGTATCACTTTAGTATCAAATCATACCTGTTCGTCTTCATTCTCCTCTATATTTCGTTTTTTATTCTTTGATTTGGTCATGGTGCCGCTGTGAGTTGGACGCATGCTGGAAACTGCGACCATGTGGGTTTGAATCCGTGACGTCAAAGGTCAAACCACGACGCGTTTGGTTTATTTTACATACTTTTAATATTAAATGTTTTAAAATATCATTAGTTTTGCATTTACTTCAAAAATATTGTTTTATAAAATATAATGTTTTCGATTTGATTGCGTTTTATTATAACCGTGTCTGAGGCAAAAGGTTAAAGTTCAACGATGAACGCGTGCACGTTTAAACCGTTAATTTGCCAAAATAATTGTTTTAAATGCATTAAAACAAAATGAAAGAGAAGTATATTTGATTTTATTTATGTGCTTAGTATTTATGTATATTTTTAATTAGGGTGATATTTTTAAACAGTTGTCGCGATTGCGTCATCAGATGGCGACGCTTCTCAGCGCTGCTTGTTTTCTACGCAGTTTCGTCGCGATGTGGATTTAATGGAAATTTCCACTACTTCTGAAGCATCATAAACACATATTCAGATTAAATTATGTTAGATATCGCTCTTTAAACGGGATACGGATACTCTTAGGAGGAAAGATAATCATTTTCGTGTATTTGAAGAGCGTAATCTGCGTTCGTACAGCAACACTTTTAGTTTGTAACTCTGCTCTTCTTCATCTGTGACTCATTACAGAGGCTTAATCGTAGTCAGAAACAATAACTAAACTATCTGTGATGGAGTATCACAGTGTGGGGCCCGGAGGGGTGATAGTCTCGGGTAACAATGTACCTGCGTTTCTGACCAAACTCTGGACGCTGGTGGAGGATCCGGACACAGACCCGTTAATCTGCTGGAGTCCTGTGAGTTCTTGTTTTGGGTTTCATGTGGTTTGGAGAAGGTTTACAGATCTGTATTATAGTTCTATTCATTTGTAATGAGCAAGTTTTAGGCCTAAACCAGTACGTCTTAAAATAACATCTAATATGGAGGCACAGGATTCTGAATTTACTTTAGTTTTACCTTCTATTTATAAGTGGCCCTGCTGATATTTGGGCTAAAGGGGCCTGAGACAGTTTACAGATCCGTCTTGTAGTTTAGATTCAATCGTCATGAGCCAGTTTAGACTCTTATAAAAAAGTGTTTAATTAATTGTATTTGTGTCCTGTCTAAATCTGGAGTATTATAAGTGGATTTGCCTGGTGCTTTCGTTTCTTTAGGTTGACTGTCAGGACACACTACAGATCTGTAGATAGCCGTTTTAATCTCAGACTCTCTTGACATCTTGGAGATCTGTTATTGATGTGTTTGTTTACTACTAAACTATTAGGCCTGTTTTCACAGACAGGGCTTAGATTAAGCTGCGGTTAGACCTTAGTTCAATTATTTTTTTATAAATGTGTCTTAGATAAAAAAATACTGTTGTGCATTGTGAGAGAAAATGGTCGCACTGACATATTTTAAGAGATGTCAGTGCAAGTTGCTTTCAGTTAAAACAGCTCAAACATGCATTTTAGTCTGGTAACAGATTAAAGGGATATTTCAGCTAAAAATGAAAATTCTGTCATTAGTTATTGACTCTCATGTTGTTCCAAACGCTTAAGACTTTCCTACGTCTTTGAAACCCAAATTAAGATGTTTTTGATTAAATCTGATAGATTTCTGTTCTTCCGTTGCTAGCTACACAACTACCACTTTGATGCTTCAAAAAGTTTTTGAAAAGATCGTAAATATAATTCATTTGAATTGTTAGTCCAAATTTTCTGAGGAGACTTGATATGATGAACAGATTGAATTTAGTTTTTTATTCACATATAAACATTGATCAGTGAACATAAACAGAAGCTCCACTAAACCTGCTTGACACGCGGGAATGAGCCTCATTGGTTCTTGAGGAAGCTCAAACATTCAAACGTGCTGCGTAACACGAGAATGAACCTCATTGGTTCTTGCTGAAGCTCAAACGCGTGCGAACACGAGAATGAACCTCATTGGTTCTTGCTGAAGCTCAAACGTGCTGCATAACACGAGAATGAACCTCATTGGTTCTTGCTGAAGCTCAAACGTGCTGCGTGAACACGAGAATGAACCTCATTGGTTCTTGCTGAAGCTCAAACGTGCTGCGTAACACGAGAATGAACCTCATTGGTTCTTGCTGAAGCTCAAACGTGCTGCGTAACACGTGAATGAACCTCATTGGTTCTTGCTGAAGCTCAAACGCGTGCTGCATAACACGAGAATGAACCTCATTGGTTCTTGCTGAAGCTCAAACGCGGCGTAACACATGAGAATGAACCTCATTGGTTCTTGCTGAAGCTCAAACGCGTGCTGCGTAACACGAGAATGAACCTCATTGGTTCTTGCTGAAGCTCAAACATGCTGCGAACACGAGAATGAACCTCATTGGTTCTTGCTGAAGCTCAAACGCGTGCTGCGTAACACGCAGAATGAACCTCATTGGTTCTTGCTGAAGCTCAAACGCGTGCTGCATAACACGCGTGAATGAACCTCATTGGTTCTTGCTGAAGCTCAAACGTGCTGCGTAACACGAGAATGAACCTCATTGGTTCTTGCTGAAGCTCAAATGTGCTGCGTAACGTGAATGAACCTCATTGGTTCTTGCTGAAGCTCAAATGTGCTGCGTAACACGAGAATGAACCTCATTGGTTCTTGCTGAAGCTCAAATGTGCTGTAATACAAGAATGAACCTCATTGGTTCTTGCTGAAGCTCAAATGTGCTGTAACACAAGAATGAACCTCATTGGTTCTTGCTGAAGCTCAAATGTGCTGTAACACAAGAATGAACCTCATTGGTTCTTGCTGAAGCTCAAACGCGTGCTGCGAACACAAGAATGAACCTCATTGGTTCTTGCTGAAGCTCAAATGTGCTGTAACACAAGAATGAACCTCGTTGGTTCTTGCTGAAGCTCAAATGTGCTGTAATACAAGAATGAACCTCATTGGTTCTTGCTGAAGCTCAAATGTGCTGCGTAACACAAGAATGAACCTCATTGGTTCTTGAGGAAGCTCAAATGTGCTGCGTAACACAAGAATGAGCCTCTTTGGTTCTTGAGGAAGCTCAAATGTGCTGTGTAACACGTGAATGAACCTCATTGGTTCTTGCTGAAGCTCAAATGTGCTGCGTAACACAAGAATGAACCTCATTGGTTCTTGTTGAAGCTCAAATGTGCTGCGTAACACGAGAATGAGCCTCATTGGTTCTTGTTGAAGCTCAAATGTGCTGCTGAATACAAGAATGAACCTCATTGGTTCTTGAGGAAGCTCAAACGTGCTGTGTAACACGTGAATGAACCTCATTGGTTCTTGTTGAAGCTCAAACGTGCTGCGTAACACAAGAATGAACCTCATTGGTTCTTGCTGAAGCTCAAATGTGCTGCGTAACACAAGAATGAACCTCATTGGTTCTTGCTGAAGCTCAAACGTGCTGCCTAACACAAGAATGAACCTCATTGGTTCTTGAGGAAGCTCAAACGTGCTGCGTAACACAAGAATGAACCTCATTGGTTCTTGAGGAAGCTCAAACGTGCTGTGTAACACGTGAATGAACCTCATTGGTTCTTGGTGAAGCTCAAATGTGCTGTGTAACACGTGAATGAACCTCATTGGTTCTTGAGGAGCTCAAACGTGCTGCTTAACATGTGAATGAACCTCATTGGTTCTTACTGAAGCTCAAACGTGCTGCGTAACACGAGAATGAACCTCATTGGTTCTTGCTGAAGCTCAAACGTGCTGTGTAACACGAGAATGAACCTCATTGGTTCTTGCTGAAGCTCAAACGTGCTGCGTAACACGAGAATGAGCCTCATTAGATCTCTTTATGAGCTTTTTGAAGCATCAAAGTGGTAGTTGTGTAGCTGCCAATGGAGGGACAGAGCTCTTAGATTTCATCAAAAACATTTTCATTTGTGTTCTGAAGATGAAAGTTTAGAATGACATGAGGATGAGTAATTAAAGAGCACCTATTATGGCATTTAAAATGTTCCAAATGTTGTTTTAGAAGTCCCCAACAACAGTTTTGCATGCATGCAATGACAAAAAAGACTTTAGTTTTCTTATAATATACATTTATTTTTACCTGTTTTGACAGCGATTCTCAAATGATTCGTTTAGTGATTCACTTTTCAAAACCCCGCCTTTATGTGAAGCCAATCTGCGGTGATTGGTCCGGTGACCCAGCCACTTCACTTCAGGCCAATGGAGTGTTAATTCGATGCATAAACATAAAGTTTTCACCAAAAAATGAATAAAAATGCAGTAACGTTACGTAACTAGAGGTATGACTCTATTCTTAAAGAAATCTCCGAAAACAACAACAAACAATTCACATATCTCAATACAATTGTCATTGAAGACCTAGAAGCTAAACGGTGCTTACACTACAAACCAAACAATTATTAAGCATGCTACATAAAACATAAAAGCAACAATTATTAATAACACTTACAGTTTGTGATACGGAGGAGGAAGCTGATGCAAATACACTTGGAACTGAACCGTTCTTCAATATCAGCCGGCTCGCGAATCCAAGTTTAATTGAATTTAAGTTGGTAAAGCAATCGTCTTCAAAATGGCGTGAACAAAGCACAAGGCTCGGACTCCTGTGGTACAGTTGTATATATGAATTGTAGCCACTTAGTCTTCAAATGCTCAGATGAAAAAAGTTTGCTTTTGAGTCGCACTTGAGAACACAGCGTCTCTCTTGCCGTGATGTTTTCTAGTCTTCACTGGCGTGAGCAATAAGTGGGCGCATCGTATTCAAATAACTTGACAAGTTGACCTCATCTAGTCAGAGAAAAAGCTTCGGTCTTCTAACGATTCATAAAAATGACTCTGAGTCGACTCTTACTTTTGAAAAACAATAACTTTATATACGGTGCACTGTAATATTTCAAACTTTGCAGGATGTTTTTGTTCACTTAGATCTATGTTACACACTACATGAAAGGTACATTTCAAAATTCCATGATAAGTGCTCTTTAATGACAGAATTTTCGTTTTTGGGTGAACGAATCCTTTAAGCCTTGTCTTTGAAACCGGGGGCCACTGTTTTAATCATTTCTGATGTGTTTTCAGAATGGCACCAGCTTCCATGTGTTCGACCAGGGAAGGTTTTCCAAAGAAGTTCTGCCGAAGTACTTTAAGCACAATAACATGGCCAGTTTCGTTCGCCAGCTCAATATGTGTAAGTGTTTGAGCAGCCCGACAACAGAATCAACCGATTGCATCATTTGTACATGTTGACTATTTAATGGACCTCATCAACCAACCCAGATGATGTCATTATGCATTGCACCATAGACAATATGTTTGATGTTTTATGCACGATAAATAGTTTTACGTCCTTAATGTTTAGGTTGCTATAAACATTTGGAAGGTTTTGATTTGTATTTATTCAAAGTAAGTATATTTTTGGTTAGTCTTTTTCACAATACACATCGTTTCAAAAGCAGCTTTACAGAGTTTTATAATGTTAGTACATAATTGTCCACATTTAGCAGTTTAGAGTTATTGTATTGTTGTTAATAATACATTTTATTCATAGCACTTTTTAACTGTTTTATTCTCTATATATCTCTTTATATGTGACATTTAACATGATATGAACTTGTGCTTATAATCTTTCTTGTAGATGGTTTTCGGAAAGTTGTCCACATCGAGCAGGGTGGGCTGGTAAAACCAGAGAAGGACGACACAGAATTTCAGCATCCGTATTTCATCCGCGGACAGGAGAATCTGCTGGAGAACATCAAGAGGAAGGTTACAACGGTAAGTAGAAACTCATCTTGTTTATTCTGGGAAATCTTCTGCTGAAACATCTGAAGCTCCTCAAAATGAGAATATTTGCGTGCCGTGTTTGTGAGAGATGGGCGCTGTGACCTTGAGTTTTGAATGTTCTCCAGGATTTTATAATTAGTTGTTATTTTGGGGGGGCTTTTTTGATCCAAAGCAGCTTACAGTCGGGCTGAAGCTCATTTAGGACCCAGTTATGATGTCAGACCAGTAATGCGGTCTCAATTGGTCTGGATTTTTGGGGGATTCCCTGCTGCTCGTGTTTCACTTTAAATGAACATTTACCAGAATTACATTCTCCCACAGGGAAAAACTTAATAAAGTGGGATTATAAATGAGCTTTTCTTACTGAGCAGAGGCTTTTCCAGCTTATGTGTAGTTTGTAATGTAGATGTATAGCTGTCATGTACACTTGATTGATTTTACTGATATATTTGCCATTTTCTGGTTTTTAATCAATATGATTGATTCAAGGTTTTTCAAACTTGGGTACAGAATAATTTTTCTAAATATTTAAAATGTTTTTTTTAAACCCGTCAAATAACATGTTATCTTTAAACATATTTTATGCAATAATTTTTTCATATTTACTGAATTTGATACTTTATTTTAAGGTGACGTAGGCAAGTTCCTTGCCATTTAAAATGAAAAATATTGAAAAATTTGAGTAATAGGTAGTAAGCTATAGATGATAGTCACTTTATAGCCTGTACTAATTATATGGCCTATTATTACTGTATTTGTGTATATATACCATTACTATTGAAAGATAGATATCAAGTTTAGATGTGTTAAAGAATTAGTTCACTTTAAAATGAAAATTACCCCATAATTCACTCACCATCAAGCCATCCTAGGTGTATATTCATTTCTTCTTTCAGACGAACACAGAGTTATATTAGTAATAAATATCTTCCAAGTTTTATTATGGCAGCCCACGAGTTTGAAGCTCCAGTACGTTTATGATGGATGCACTTTTTTGAGCTTGAATCTCGTAAGACCTGTTCACTGCCATTATAAAGCTTGATAACATCAGGATATTTATTAATATTGTATTGATTGTGTTCATCAGAAAGAAGAAAGTCATACACACAGATGGCTTGAAGGTGAGTAAATCATTGGCTAATTTTCATGTTAAAATATTCATTTCATGAAAACTTCTTTCATGAAATCTGGTTTTGCGACTTGTAATCTGCAGAAAATGTTGTGTTTTCTGTGCTAATTTTTTGAGGAAATGGAAAGCAGGAATTACCAAACCATTAAAAAAAAAAACACTCCATATCTGTTCGGAAATCTGTGGTTTGGATATTTCCAGTTCTCAGTGTGCAGAGTCTGGTGATGGGTAACCAGATCAAGTCTTGTGCGATGGTTTCCATGTGCTCTGCCGGGTTTCCACGGTGTCCCTCTTTCACGCTGGCCCGGTGACAGATTGCAATAATCAGCAGGTCTGAGAGGAAGCCAGCTGGAGACGTGTGGATTAGAGGCCCGAGGTTCTGGGGCACTTAATCTGGCATCACTCTGATGCTCGATCGCCGGCACTTTCCAGCCCTCCCGATTTATAGTCTTTCCTCTCCCGCTCTGTCCAAATGTCCGGCTCAGGGCGGAAATCAAACCGTTAGCACATGCTTTCCACTACGTGAGGGTTCAGAAACGGGTCATGACAGACTCATCTCACCCCTCCAATCACATGCACACTCTTCAGTTCATATCGCCATCTTTGACGTTTTCATTGTGTCCATCTGCAGGTGTCGAATATTAAACACGAGGACATCAAGATCAACTCTGATGACGTGTCTAAAATGATCACAGATGTCCAGCTCATGAAGGGCAAGCAGGAGTCGATGGACTCCAAAATCAGCACTCTCAAACAGTAAGTCACGCTGCACGTGCACTACCGGTCAAAAGTTTGAACTAGTTATGTTTATGCTTTTGAAAGAGTCTCTTCTGTCTTGTCTTATTGTGAAATATTACTACAATTTATTTTATAAATTAATACTAATGCAAAGATGCATTCAATTAATCAAAAGTCGAAGTAAAGACTAAAAAAGTTACAAAAGATTTCTATTTTGAATAAATGTTCTTTTGAACTTTTTATTCATCAATAAATCCTGAAAAAAATATGTATTGTGCTTTGTTTGTTTTCAACATTGATTATAATCAGAAATGTTTCTTGAGCAGCAAATCCTCATATGAGAATGATTTCTGAAGGATCATGTGACACTGAAGACCGGAGTAATGATGCTGAAAATTTAGCTTTGATCACAGGAATACATTACATTTTACAATATACACCGATCAGACATAACATTATGAATAACTCTGATTATCTCTTCATCACGGCACATGTTAGTGGGTGGGATATATTAGGCAGCAGGTGAACATTTTCTCCTCAAAGTTGATGTGTTAGAAGCAGGAAAAATGGGCAAGCGTAAGGATTTGAGTGAGTTTGACAAGGGCCAAATTGTGATGGCTATTCAATTGTTCAATTCTGACTGGGTCAGAGCATCTCCAAAACTGCAGCTCTTGTGGGATGTTCCCGGTCTGCAGTGGTCAGGATCTATCAAAAGTGCTCCAAGGAAGGAACAGTGGAGAACCGGCGACAGCGTCATGGGCGGCCCAGGCACATTGATGCACGTGTGGAGCGAAGGCTGGCCCGTGTGGGCCGATCAAACAGACGAGCTACTGGAGCTCAAACTGCTCAAGAGGGTAATGCTGGTTCTGATAGAAAGGTGTCAGAATGTCAGAATACACAGTGCATCACAGTTTGTTGTGTATGGGGCGGTGTACCCCTGTCCACCGCACAGAGAACCAACATTGGGCATGTGAGCATCAGAACTGGTTTTGACGGCAAAAGTGGGACCAACACAATATTGGGAAGGTGATCATAATGTTATGCCTGATCGGTGTATTCACATTGAAAACAGTTCTACTGTTTTTATTGCATTTTCTTATCAAATAAATGTAGCCATGGAGCGTAAGAGACTTTTTTCAAAAACATAAAACAATCTAAATTATTCCAAACATTTAACAGGTAGAGTAGGTTCACCCAAAATGTATGATTTCTACTTCCTCTTTCTGTTCAGGTTTAGTTTTGTTTCTAAACTGACTTTAATGGGATAGATAGAAAATTAAAAAAAATCTATAATCATTTACTCACCCTCAAGTTGTTCCAAACCTGTATGAATTTGAAGACAAAAGGAGATATTTTGAAGATTGTCAGAAACCAAACACTTCCATAGTATTTTTTTCCATACTATGGAAGACAACGGACCTGTCTTCTTACCCATATTCTTCAGAAGAAAGAAACTCATACAGGTTTGGAACAACTTGAGTATGAGGAAATGATGACAGATTATTTTAGGTGTGAACTATCCCTTTAACGAATTTCCTAAACCTACTGGGAAAAGTTTGACTGATGTCACAGTTGGCTTGTTGACAGTCAAGCGAATAAGTCTTAACCAGTGTTACGCCGGGTTGATATCAATAGCTGTTCAAAGTGTAACGCTTACGCCGTGAATGAGAGTTAATCTCTGCCGGTTTTGTGACCGCTCATTAATGCTTCACCTTTTTCAACCCTGTTAGTCATTGGTCTAAAACGGACGGGCATCCTCACGCCAGTGTGACGTGGCTCGGCAGCTGCTCTGAGCTCGTCCAAAGGCATTTTGTCCCTTTCCCCTCTCACAGCTGGACGGGTCTCTAGGGTTTTGGTCACGTGTTTGTGCGGTCAGCTGGTACGCAGGCTGAATATTACTGATGATGTCAGCATGAAAGTGTTTTAGTAATGTATTTGTGTACCTTTGCCCCATAGGCTTCCGTCATAAGTTCAAAACTGTGATTTAAATGCATTTTTATTGTTTTTTACTATAGTATTAGCTAATATAAAACATTTGATTGACATTTGATTTTTGTGTTTTTGTATTTTTTCTTTTTAAAGGGATAGTTCTCCCAAAAATGAAAATGTGATGTTTATCTGCTGACCCCCAGGGCATCCAACATGTAGGTGTGTTTGTTTCTTCAGTAGAACACAAATGAAGATTTTTAACTCCATACGCGATCTTATATATATATATATATATATATATATATATATATATATATATATATAGATATAGATATAGATATAGATATAGATATAGATATAGATAGATAGATAGATAGATAGATAGATAGATAGATAGATAGATAGATAGATAGATAGATAGATAGATAGATAGATAGATAGATATAGATAGATATAGATATATATAGATATATATAGATATATATAGATAGATAGATGCCTTATTAGTGCTCGCGGATGGCTAGATCGGTCAAATGAGGAATCTATGTAGATATATATCTATGATTGTGCCGCAGTTTTGACCTTCTCCGGCGGAAGTAATGCATTGGGAATACTAGATGAGGTTTGTGTGATATAAGGTAAAAAATCGTTTTGTGTCTTAAGACATCAATGTGTCGCCACGAGCCACAGGGTTTAATATGGATTCATATGTCTTGTGTGTTTTTACTCTCATAGAAATAGACCCTATTGACATGCTTTAAAAATCTTCATGTGTGTTCTACTGAAGAAACAAACACACCTACATGTTGGATGCCCTGGGGGTCAGCAGATAAACATCACACTTTCATTTTTGGGTGAACTATCCCTTATTTTGAAAGTTTAAATATTTTTCTTTAGTGTATGTAGTTTTATTTTAGTTATTTTAGTACATCAAGTTAAACTAAATGAAAATGAGAAATGTTGAAATAAAAAACATTTACATTTGACTTTATTTGCAGTAATGAAAATGTTTTTAATGGTTTTATTTAACTATAATAATAACCCTGATTGTGTGTCGGGGTGATCGACAACATGGCACAGAGGCTGTAAACAGAGCTAGTGTCTAATACGGCATATTTAATGCTGTTAAATGTCTTTAATTGATTCATAAATAGAGCTGCACGATTCTGGATATATTGAGAATCACGTATTTTCTTTTTTAAAAGAGAAATCACTAATCTCCCGATGATTCTGAATAAACAACTAAACAAAATGACATGAAATTTACTAGAGGTTCTGACAAAATGTTAATTGCTGCAGTCTATTTAAAAATATTGAATTAAATATTTGATTAATTTGAATTACTTTTTTGTTTTTAAATGGGTTTGAGTGAATGATTAAATGACTCACTGACTTATAAAGACTACTTGATTTATTACTGAATGAATCAGCATTTTTGAGTGAATCTCTTGAGCTGAATCATGTAGCTCTATTCATAAATCAGCCAATATTATTAAAGTTCAGTGTGAAATATTGTGTTTATTGCTAAAATGTACACGGTTGACCTCAAAAAGAGATAGCCCTGGTTTTAAATTGGATTATATTTGGATTATTGTATGATCTTTTTTTGAAAGTCTGTTTTGGCATGACGGTTGTGAAGGAAATTGCCCCCAGTTTGTGTCCTCCTGAGTAAATGTAGAGAGGTCTTATCCTCCTGCTTACAGGAATCCACACCTGCCCCTATAAACCCCCGTCCCATCTGCTGAGGGGTGAGCGGGGGGCAGGACACATGATCGGAGGAGGGGACTCTTAAAGAGCTTCTTCCTGCACGCTGCTGTTTTACAGACGCAGCTGAGTCCTCTCATAATCTCCATATAAGTGACCCGTCCGCAGGGAGTCCAAGGACCTCTGATGTGACATCATCTGTGCCAATCACATTTCCCTGATATTTTCCCTGAAAATGTTTACCGTGGAACCATTTTCTCTCAGAAATTGCACTTAAATTTCATCAAATAATTAGTAAAACAACAAGCAACACATTGATTTTTAAATAGAAAACTAAAAAAATTCAGTAGAAAAACTGAATTATTATTAGAAATAGTATTTTTATAAAACATTTTATTTTCGGCAACACTCAAACACTGTACCATTTACATATTGTCTGCTTTAAATATTTCTTAAATGTATAATTTACAAGTATACAAACTAAGCATTGCTTAATTAGTTTAGAATGTTTCATAGATTTATTATGTAAAGAATTATAAAATCATATATGTTTATATTTATCTATTATCATGTGTCTATATTTCTATTTGCACTTTATACTTTTAGGATGGATGTTTTTTTTATTAATGTTGTGAGGCCAGTTTTAGATTTTAAAGAAAATCAAACTTTAATAATTTTGTTTATTTGTTGTTTAAATATAGTTTAGTTATTGATTTACATTTTTCTATTTTATACGTTTTTTAGCATAAATAAAGCTGTATTATATAGCATGATGCTAAAATATAAATCATCAAACAAACATATATATGGGTAAAGTGTCCTTTATCTAGCACATCATATGTGCCGATGTAAGGACATAGACTTTTGTGGGGGGTTTTTTGTGTTTTTTTTATCATGATTTCAAATGTCCTCGTTATTCATAGGAGTTCTCTGACATTGTGTTCTTTTTCCATTTACACCAGTGTGATGTACAGTATTAGCCTGTGCTTTTGTTCCTCTGTGCTGGTCTGTGGCCATATTGGACTTGTGAGCGTGCTTAAAATGGCATTTTATCAGTGTCAGGGGAGCCAGGGTTTAAGAGAAGCAGGCCTTACTCAATCACCCTGAAAAACACACCAGTCAGTGACATTTACAGAGATTAGTGCCGTATCTGTCTTGTTCGTTGTGAATGAAACACCAGAAGATGAATCGAAATTTCACATGTTAAATGTAAATCTTTATTAAATCTCGTCTGTCTCTGTCCCGCAGCGAGAACGAGGCGCTCTGGAGGGAAGTCGCCACTCTGAGACAGAAACACGCTCAACAGCAGAAAGTCGTCAATAAGGTAAACTCAGCTGAACTTGTCCCTGCTTTGAGTGACACATGCTTTTGTTGCTCAAAGTATTTTGCAACAGTACTTGAACCAGGCAGTCTTTAGCAATTAAACATGACATAAGAATCCCATTTTACTTCCATAGCTGTTACGATTTTATTTAGAGAGAGGGATCACAATTCTCTCACGATTCTGAACAGACAACTAAATAAAATAATGTAAATTACAAGAGGATCTGACAAAATATGAATTGCTGCCTGTCTATTTAAAAATGTTTAATTCAATTTTAATAAAAAATTAACAAAATGAGTGAATGATTCAGTGACCCCCTCATAAAGACTTCATTTGACAGCGTTTTTTTAGCAAATCTCTTGAATGAATGATTCAGTACAAATGCATTTTTATCAGTCACTTGCCACCACCTGCTGGCATAACTATGTAATCCATACAGTCGACATTTGAATAATGTGTATCTTATTGTCGTTTATGTACAATATGTAAATATTTAATACATTTCAAGTTGTAATTCTTTCTTTTTCACAGCTCATTCAGTTCCTGATCACACTTGCGCGGTCCAACAGAGTCCTGGGAGTGAAACGAAAGATGCAAGTCAACCTCAGATTAATACGCTCAGACTGATCCACGTTTATATCTGTCCTATTTAAAGTGGACCTATTATGCTTTTTTACATTTTCAACCTTCTTTAGTGTGTAATGTTGCTGTTTGAACATGAAAAGGGTCTGCAAAGTTGCAAAGCACAAAGTCACTCCAAAGGTAATTATTATTTATGTCAGTGTGCACTGTTTCTGAACTCCCTGAAACACCTCGATTGTAGTCTTGAGTTTTCATCCAGGAATGAATACGTCACAATATTCCTCATTTAAATAATCCCCATCCAAGGCATATGCAATAAGGTCTGGTTGAGGTAGTTGTTAGTGTGTTGAAACGTAAGGTTATGGCGTAACATTTCCAAAATACGTTCGAAGTGGTGGACCGATTAAAACGCACTGGTCCGCTAGACCAATCAGAGCACACTGAGCTTTATGGAAGGAGGGGCTTCATAGAGACCGTAACTAAACCGAGCGTTACTGATAGACTGGGAAGAGAGGAGCTGCAACAATGTACAATATATGAAAAGTAAGGTGGACAATCAAGCATGAACGCATAATCTAGTAGAGACCAAAAACCAAATCAACACTTTCAGAAAGGGCATAATAGGTCCTCTTAAACTGTAGCATTGTAGTATATGAAATTTGTTGTCTGTTTTAAGGTATTCACCCCTTTTCTCTTGCCTTTTAATTTTTTGGGGGGATTTTCCTCTCTCTTTCTTTCTTTCGTTCGTTCTGTTCGGTCACAGGCCCCTGATGTTGAACGATGGTAGCTCCACACACTCCATGCCCAAATACTCTCGGCAGTACTCGCTCGAGTCGTCTCCTGCCATCTCTGTGAGTACTGCATGCTTCGATCTCAAACCGAGAGCTGAATTTACCAACGATTACCAGATTTGTTACGTTTAATGTATGTTATCTGGTGTGCAGCCCTCCAGCACAGCTTTCACAGGAACGGGTGTCTACACCTCAGAATCGCCTGTGATGACTGGGCCAATCATCTCTGACATCACTGAACTGGCACAGTCCAACCCTGTGGCCACGGAGGAGTGGATTGAAGATAGGCAAGTTTGAGATTCTCTTAAAGGGGCAATGAGTTAATCTTGCGAAGATATATTAAATATATCTTGATATGTTTATTTCTGTGTGTGTGTGTGTTTATTTATTAATTTATTTATGTATGACAATTAAGCACTTTTTTCCCCCAAATCCTCATTACTGCAATTATTAAATGCAATTTTTAATATTGTGATGTGGAAAAGAAATGTATTGGAGTATTTCTATTATTAAATAGCTGCTTTTAAATCTCTGAGAATATTTTTTTTTAGCATTGTGACAATATACATGACAATAAACCACATTTTTCACATCTCATTTTTCTATTATTTTCGTCTGAAATTTATTGTAAACTTTTTATTTAAAAAAACTGCAACATTGTATTACAGTATTTTTAAAATACTGTAATGAAAATCACAGTTGTAAGTAATGGAAATTATGGTCATTTAAAACTTAAAATCCATAAAATGTTAATGGTCCTAAAAATTAACCTTTTCTTTGTGCAAACTATAATTTCAGATGAGCCTTTCTGCCTCTGTATCAAAGTCTTATATATGTATGTTTTCTGTTAAGGCTGCCTAACTTTGTCATAGTGTATAGAAAGAGCTTTGCTTTGAAAGTCTTATTGCTGTTATAGTAACAAATCTCCTTTCTTTAATCACAGAACAAGCCCATTGGTCCACATCAAGGAGGAGCCATCTAGCCCCGCCCACAGTCCTGAGGTGGAGGAGGTGTGTCCTGTTGAAGTGGAAGTGGGGGCAGGAATGGGTGTACCTGTGGAAACGCCCCTTTCCCCCACAACCTTCATCAATTCCATCCTTCAGGAGAACGAGCACGTCAGCGCCCCGACCCCGCCTCCAAACGAGCAGAAGTGTTTGAGCGTGGCCTGCTTGGACAAGTGAGCTTTATCAACATGTTTACATCTACCTAGGAGGACCAAACTACTGCTTCCCTGCTCAGTTTGAGTTCATAGACTTCTGAGTACCCGTTTATTCCCCAAGTTGTGATCCATCGATCAGTTGGGATTGACCACTCAAAAATGAAAGTTCTGTCATCATTCGCTCACCATCATATGGCTAGACTTATTTCTCTGTGGAGCACAGAGAAGTTGCTGTCTTCAATAAAGTCAAAGTGGATGGTGACCACTTGTTGACACGTTCATAATGTGAGAATCAAAACGTTTGTTGGCAGTTTCTTCTTTCCTTCCTTCCTTCCTTCCTTCCTTCCTTCCTTCTGCAGTGTTAGGTGTGTGGCGTTTCTGACTGTATGCAAACAAAAATTCTCACATTTTTTCACAAACATGATCATGTAAAATTGCAAATGAGATTTAAAAATCGAAGGCATGGTTTTGTTTATGAATTACAATAATTGGTCGGTTCTCACACAAAATGAGCATATGGCTCAAAAACCTTGGAATATACTGAATTAATTGTATGGCCTACATTATGACACTTTATGGGGCTTTTTGGTGGTCACCATCCACTTTCTTTGTATGGAAAGGGCATCCTGTGCTTTCTGTCTTAAAGTGTTAGTTCACCCAAAAATGAAAATGATCCCATAATTTGCTTACCCTCAAATCATACTAGGTGTATATATGACTTTCTTCATTTAGCCAGACAGAATCAGAGTTATATAAAAAAATATTCTGGCTCTTCCAAGCTTGGGAGTTAATGATACCTTAAGCCTTGTGCTCCCCGGGATGGTTATCACATGCGCTTATCGCCAGCATTTTTTGAGACTTTTTAAAAAAATGCTTCTTTGTGTTGCATCATCTTCTTCGTCGTCTTATCTCTTCATCGTCTTCTTGGGTATTAATGTGTGCTTGGCAAGACAGTTTTTGGCTTAAGCGCCACCAAGTTGTGTTTTACTGTAACTTCAACAGCTCCAGTGAACAAAAGCGCCAATCTCATTGATCGGCCAGTTTTTAATGTACCCAAGGCAGTTTTTTTTAAATACTATTTTGCGCGTCGGTGTGCATGCTCACATTGCCGCCCTTTTGTTTAGTTATTAGGCTTTAAACATTGGTGATAAGCGCGCACAATAATCATCCCGGTGTAAACAAGCCTTTAGATTTTGAAGCCCAAAAAAGCGCATCCATCCATCAGAAAAGTAATCCATACGACTCCAGGGGTTAATAAAGGCCTCCTATAGCAAAGCAATGCATTTTTGTTAGGAAAATATCCATATTTATAACTTTATAAACTAGAAATCACTTGCTTCCGTGTGTCTATTTCCAGCTGAAGAGTGACCTCTGTACCGATGAACACGGAAACGCAGAAGATAGAGCAAAACAAAGCACCAGTCACAAATTAGAAGTCTAAAACGAGAATTTTTAAAGAGAAATGTGGCAGGAGCTTGAGTTTGTTGCCCAGACCCGTTTGTTTGAACCGTCTATGCTCACACTACTCCAACGTCATGCGTAGGGTAAGAGGTCACTTTTCTGTTGGAACTAGACTTGTGTACGGCTGTTACCGGAAGCCAGTGATTCTAGTTTATAAAGTTATAAATATGGATATTTTCCTAACAAAAATGCATTGCTTCGCTTCAGAAGGCCTACTGGAGCCATGGATGGATGCACTTTTTGGGTTTCAAAATCCAAATATAACTCATCTTCTAATATCGGAAAGTCATATACACCTAGGATGGCTTGAGGGTGAGTAAATTGTGGGATCATTTTTGTATTTAAATACAAAAATGGCCGTTTTAAATGACATGGCTGAGTATTTAATGACAGTATTTTCACTTCTAGGTAATCTCTCTTTCCACACCATAATTATTTTTTATTTTTTTAAATGGGCAAAGCTGAAAAACTAATGAGCGGCTGCTTTTTTTAAGGGTCCTGCAGAAGCATTGCTCTTAACTAACTGTTCAGCTGGACTTATTTGTGGCATTTGGCTGCTCGGTTTAGTCTGGCAGACTGGCATATTGACTAATACTAATACTTTTCCAGATATTCATGTGAGCCAGCACATTTTCCAAGGTCAGTTCATCATATGGCTCATATGACATAAAAAATTTAAGGATATTTATTTATTTTTTAAGTAATTAATGTGCAAGCTAATGTGTACGTGCTTGTTGTTTTGCAGATAAATGAAACCCATAACGCGAAAGCTCTATCTAGCATGAACGAATGCCAAAATTATGCTATTGGGTTCTCTTGAAGTCTAAACCCAAAAGGTTCATACGGCTCCATATGATTTGCTAATGTCTAATCTACAAATCTAATGTAATCAGTCTAATTGAAGTCATTATTTGAAAATTAGGACTAATTTGTGCCTAACTGGTTCTGGCAATGGTACTGGTGGTTCAACTTCACACAGATTGGCTTGAAGAACTTAGAGCTTATTAAAAGCTATTATTTTTTTTCGAAAGAATTTGAGCTTTGTCCAAGAACATTCATTGAGGAAATATTTTTAATAATGCAGTTTTACAACCCTAGGCAACCTGTATAATCATTCGGCAGTGTCTGGTGGCTTCGAAACACCTGGACTCATAAAAACCCAATTCAGCACGATCTGTAATTCTTCCCCGCCTATATTGGCTCTAGTTCCCGCTCCACCTAAAACGGCCTCGTGTTTGACTGTGGCAGAGGCCTGTTGATGTGTGTAGCGCCCCCTGCTGTCTCCAGTACCATGTTGTGCTTCTGTCTTTTCAGTTATCCTCAGATGTCTGAGATCTCTCGCCTTTTCTCCAGCTTCTCCACCTCAGCTCTCCACCTCAGGCCTCCTCCCGGGTCAGCATTACAGTCGGCCGAGCCGTCCCCAGAACGTCTGACGCTGTGCTTGATCAGATAGACGCTAACCGCACTAAGCTTGTATTCCCAGGCTCTGTGCTATCAGAGCTCTGGTTGCCATAAACATTTGTTCATGTCTGCCCCAGTATACCTGAGAAACACTGAATGCTGATTGGTCGGTTGGTGGGCTCAGGTGTGTTGTGAGGTCATAGAGAGCGTGAATAGGGTGTTCGGGGGCTCCTGAGCTTAATTTGAGAAATGTAACGGCATGAAAGTGTGGAGTGTGGCATGGCATTTGAACATAGACACATGTTTTGTGCTCCCATTGAAAGTACCCAATCACCTTTTGACCCCTGTTCCCCTCCTACCTCTGATTGGATACTAATGTGATGAGGTCAGCAGCCCCACCTCTCCCTATGACATCATCATTATCATCACAGTTTTGATCTTTCTGGGGACCGGCCTGTCTCCTGTTCTCATTGGAGTGTGTTCAAATGCTTCCTGTTATTGCTGAAATGAAATTGCTGAATTTTTTTTATTTTTATCAGCTGCTTTTTTAAAAGTAAACATTAAATGAGATTGGATTTTGGCGAGTGAAATTCTCTGCTTTGTGTGCAGCAAGTGAGAGATTATTTTCTTTGTTTCCTCTTTCTTTCAGGACAGAACTGAGTGATCATCTAGAGACCATTGACTATGGATTAGAGAACCTTCAGCAGATCCTCAATGCTCAGTCCATTAACTTTGACACCTCGCCTCTCTTTGACGTAAATATTGTTTTAATATAATTTTAAGAATTATCAAAAAGTGTGGGCTCAGTTAGATTTATATACAGTGAGGAAAATAAGTATTTGAACACCCTGCTATTTTGCAAGTTCTCCTACTTAGAAATCATGGAGGCGTCTGAAATTGTCATTTTAGGTTCATGTCCACTGTGAGAGACATAATCTAAAAAAAAAAAATCCAGAAATCACAATGTATGATTTTTTAAAACTATTTATTTGAATGATACAGCTGCAAATAAGTATTTGAACACCTGAAAAAATCAATGTTAATATTTGGTCAAAGAGGTCAAACGTTTCCTGTAGTTTTTCACACTGCAGGAGGGATTTTGGCCCACTCCTCCACACAGATCTTCTCTAGATCAGTCAGGTTTCTGGCCTGTCGCTGAGAAACACAGAGTTTGAACTCCCTCCAAAGATTCTCTATTGGGTTTAGGTCTGGAGACTGGCTAGGCCACACCAGAACCTTGATATGCTTCTTACAGAGCCACTCCTTGGTTATCCTGGCTGTGTGCTTCGGGTCATTGTCATGTTGGAAGGGGGTTGTTCCCCAAAATCTCGCAAAACATGGCCCCGGTCATCCTCTCCTTAATACAGTGCAGTTGCCCTGTCCCATGTGCAGAAAAACACCCCCAAAGCATGATGCTACCACCCCCCATGCTTCACAGTAGGGATGGTGTTCTTGGGATGATACTCATCATTCTTCTTCCTCCAAACACGTTTGATGACCAAATTATGACCAAAAGTTCTATTTTGGTCTCATCTGACCACATGACTTTCTCCCATGACTCCTCTGGATCATCCAAATGGTCATTGGCAAACTTAAGACGGGCCTGGACATGTGCTGGTTTAAGCAGGGGAACCTTCCGTGCCATGCATGATTTCAAACCATGATGTCTTAGTGTATTAATAACAGTAACCTTGGAAACGGTGGTCCCAGCTCTTTTCAGGTCATTGACCAGCTCCTCCCGTGTAGTCCTGGGCTGATTTCTCACCTTTCTTAGGATCATTGAGACCCCACGAGGTGAGATCGTGCATGGAGCCCCAGTCCGAGGGAGATTGACAGTCATGTTTAGCTTCTTCCATTTTCTAATGATTGCTCCAACAGTGGACCTTTTTTCACCAAGCTGCTTGGCAATTTCCCCGTAGCCCTTTCCAGCCTTGTGGAGGTGTACAATTTTGTCTCTAGTGTCTTTGGACAGCTCTTTGGTCTTGGCCATGTTAGTAGTTGGATTCTTACTGATTGTATGGGGTGGACAGGTGTCTTTATGCAGCTAACGACCTCAAACAGGTGCATCTAATTTAGGATAATAAATGAAGTGGAGGTGGACATTTTAAAGGCAGACTAACAGGTCTTCGAGGGTCAGAATTCTAGCTGATAGACAGGTGTTCAAATACTTATTTGCAGCTGTATCATACAAATAAATAGTTATAAATAATAAATAGTTAAAAAATCATATATTGTGATTTCTGGATTTTTTTTTTAAGATTATGTCTCTCACAGTGGACATGAACCTAAAATGACAATTTCAGACCCTCCATGATTTCTAATTGGGAGAACTTGCAAAATAGCAGGGTGTTCAAATACTTATTTTCCTCACTGTATATTGGGGATGCGCAATATATCGGCCACCATATCGGTATGTTCATTGTTTATGTTATCGGCCCGATAAGAAAATGTAGCCGATATATTAAAGACAATAAATAATGTATTATTTCCTTCACACTTCAGATGCACACTGATGGTTTTGAATTTGAAATATGATTGAAATCACTTTTAATGAAAATAGAGTTAAGAGCAACATGTGCAGTGCAAGTCTGTCATATAGGCTACATAAAATTATAATGAGAACATCATAATTGTGTGCTTGTGACATGGCTTCTAATGGAATCAGGCTCTCAGAAATTATATAAAAAATTGGGTTTATATTTATTGAACCATATATCGATTATTGGCTTTCATATATAAATAATTACTACATACACTAGCAAATAATTGTATTAGTTGTATATTACTGTATGTCAGCAATGTATTCTTGATGCTGTTCTTTAACACAGTTGTTGTGTTTCACAGATTTTCACATCAGCATCTTCTGCTGATCTGGATCTGGACAGCCTGGCTAGTGTACGTCTGTTTTTTCTTTCTTTCTTTTTCTTTTTGTAAGGAGCACAGCTCAGAAAGAACAGAATGTGAAGACTGTAAACAAACCTGTCTGATCTGTTTTACAGAAAATATTTGCTGTGGTTTCAAACAGTAGATGTATATCAGCTAGCAGTACAGATTGCTCTGGGGTCCATGCAGTTTACTTTCACTTTAGAAAAAAAATGTGTACATTGAGAATATAGCATATGCTTCTTAGTTCCCTAGGAAGACTTTTCTCTAAAAAAATAAACTACCAACCCTACCAACTGCCAAACCTTTGTTTAACATTTCATCTGCAGAAATCTGAATATTGCTAGGCTTTTAATGGTGTATTTGCGGTCTCTATACAGATCCAGGATCTTCTGTCACCTGAACCAGTGAAAGAACCCGAATCTAGTGTGGACGCTGAAAATTCAGGTATTCTGAATGTGTTGCTCTTTAAAGGGGTCATGACATGAGAAATCATCAGTTTGCCTTGATCTTTTGACTAGGGTTGGGTTTCGTTCTGGTTTTTTTACGGTACCAGTGCCTGAAACGATACTTTAAAAAAAGAGCCACAAAACGACGGTGGATGACATTAAAGAGTGGCTTTTTATTGAAAAAAAAAATATATATATATTTAAGTTAAACAGTTTATTAAATGTTTAAAATATACTTAAATATATAAATAAATACACAACAAATTCACAATAAAACCTAACACAATTACAATAATTTAACACTAAATAACACTTACAGTTGTAATAACAGAAAAGTAGTCAGTGTTCTTGGTACCGGCATCAAGTTTCAGCAATTCTTTTGCAGAAATATGACCATATTGCCCTCTCTGACTAAATATGTTAGATTGCCATGGTGCGACGCGTTATGCTTCTCACGTGACACACAGCAGCTGCAATAGTGCTGTATGTCAGGTATATCACTTATTTTATTTATTCTCTTTTTTCATAATATTCACAAACTTATGAGCTATCTGATATTCAGATTTTTAAATATGTAAGTGAATGTGTTTTGTCATTTAAAACCCTCATGTTAGTTGATCTATAATGCGTGATGGGTGTCGCCATGTTAGTTTGCGCCTCAGAGAATCTGATCTGTCGGATTTACATCACGTAAACTCACCCACGTCTCACAAACACATGAGAGTAAGTGACCGCTGAACTGAGAGATGAATGGAGTAAACTATAGTTAACTATATAATGTCTATATGAGTAAAACATACATACACATATATGTGTGTGTGTGTGATTAGTTTTTTTGTGTGTGTGTAATTTTGTGACTTAATCTCAAGGAACATATTAAAATAACATAAAAATCCATGTCATGTCCCCTTTAAACACAAAGGCAGATATTTGGTGTTGTGTAATTTTTGTGACCAAAATGAAATTGTAATAAATGTCGTTTCAGGCAAGCAACTGGTCCAGTACACAGCTCAGCCCGTGATTCTTCCCGACGCCGTCACCAACGAGACCTGTGGCACCGACCTTCCCATCCTTCTGGAGCTGGAGGACGACTCGTATTTCGACTCGAACCATCCGAAGACCCGACCATCTCCCTTCTTAACTTCCAGTCCCCCGTACCTGAAGACCCCAAACTATCATAGAGAGAGATGCTTTTATAAAGGGATTTATGTCTGTGTGGGTTTTTTAAATTTGATTCTCTGCATTTTATTTTTTCTGTCTTTTATTTAACACGTCAGGGCTATCCATCTGAATAATACTCTATCTCCCTTAACTTTTAGTCTGGGGGGAAAAAAGTCTCTAAAAGCAACAGAGAGAATTCAGTATTCCTTCCGTCATGGAGTCAATGTCAATATCGAAACAAGCTTTTATTTGTTGGCTTGGTAGTTTCCTTGTTGTTCCAGCAGCGAGAGAACCTCAAACTAAATGTGTAGTGCTAAATTTAATGTATCAAACACACTTCCTACTTTTAATTGTCCAGATTGGATTGGATTTGCAACAATACGCAGAGATCTATACTAAGTGACTTTCTTTGCAGTCCATCACCACTGCGAAACATCCACAAACCTGTTGTACATGCAGTTTCCTGATTTTCTGCTTCATCGAATTATGTTGCAGTGACCTCAGATTGTTATATTCGATGTCTGGGTCTCATCCCGCAAAGTACGCCAAGTTTCCAGGAGATTTTCTTTGCATTTGTCAACTCGTGGATATTGAGGTTAAAACAAAAAAAAAAACAGTATATAAATATTAATAAATGTCACACTAGTCACCCACCTTCTGTAGACAGAAAATGCGGTCGGCCTAATCAGACAAACGTGCAACAAACATAAAAAATGAACGTTATGTGAACTTGTCCAACATCCCGCCAACTGCGTTCAAAGCCATAGCTGTTACTCATCATATAATGATCTTGGGTAGTGATGATGGGTATGTATTATGACGAGGCCAGTTAAAGGTGTATTTTTAGTGTCGGAAGAGATTTTAATGAGATGGAAAATCGATCATCTTTTGCTGTTGAAAGTTCTAATTAGACAGCAAATGATGCTGTATATAGGACGTATGTTTGAATATATAAATAGTTTGGATTCTGTATTGATAATGTGTTTGTTCTGATGAAACAAATGCATCTCAAACACATTCAACAGGACTGAATTACACGATAGGTGTATGATATAACGACTGTTTGCATTGATAACATGTCTGCCCACCCAGTGTACATATTACCTGGGGCGCTATCGGATGATCTGATTTGAAACATTTGTGCAATAACTCTTAACCAGCTTTGACGGCAACACACTGCTTTCTTTTTTTAATCTTTTTTTGTTTGTTTGCTTTGCTAAAGGAAATAGAGAATATTATAGGAGAATCTTGTGAAAATCTTGTCTGGGCTTATTTCACCTCAAAATCTAAAGGAAAAGATTTTGCATAACAATTTAGATAATTTTCTTATTAATTCCAAAAAGTAACAGATCACCGTACAATTCCATTTCAGTGCAATTATTTTAGGATTAAATTTCAAATGCTGGCATATAATGTACACTTTTGGATGTACTTTAACATTTAAACCATCATTGGTCCTAAGAAAAGAACAGGCTTCATTTTATTTATGCAAAATATAAATTAAACAGTAAAATAAAATATATTTTTTCTTGTGATTTTGTGTGAAATGTTAGCCGGAGCATTTTGTGAGATTCACCTGTGTAAATTGAAAACCAAAATACAGATTTGAAATGGTTTTGGTGTGATTCGTACACATGCTATGCCCTATAGATTTCTATCGTTCATCACTTGTTTATTTTTGGATGGTCCGCGCAGTAGAGGAACTGGGAGAGGAATATCAATTGTTGGTGATTCTCATCATTTTCAGTCACATTTTAGTCATTGGATGACTGTAATAGCCAGAGAGACATTGATATTAGGCATAAATTATTTTATTACGCATGTGAACAACACTTTGTGTATTGGTATGTTTCAAATAAAATGTTTTTGAAAGTATTTAGAAGTAGTTTGAGTTTCATTTGCCTTGCTATGTCCTGCTCTAACCAGCTTTTGATTGTAGCTGGTTTTTCAGGGTTTCTAGTTGGTACTTTATGGTCTTAAGCTGGCCGGCTTTCTACTAATGGACCTGGTAGACCACCTTGGTTAACCTGGTTTGGTAAGTAGACCACCTTGGTTAACCTGGTTTGGTTAGTAGATCGCCGTGGCAAACCTGGTTTGGTAAGTAGACCACCTTGGTTAACCTGGTTTGGTTAGTAGATCGCCGTGGCAAACCTGGTTTGGTAAGTAGACCACCTTGGTTAACCTGGTTTGGTTAGTAGATCGCCGTGGCAAACCTGGTTTGGTAAGTAGACCACCTTGGTTAACCTGGTTTGGTTGGCCACTTGGTCAAAAAGTTTGTTTCAAAATGCTATGTTCCTGAAGTCCCTCAAAGTTGTGTTTCTCAGGTAAAATGACAAATATTTGAATTTGATGTTCAAAATAGATGTTCAATTTAATGTAAAGATTATCTTCAAATGACATACATTCAGCAATATACAATTGTGACATTTGTAAAGAATATTGCTCAAACATCTAGGCAAGAAAATACAATAGCGACTTTATAGGGGGGGGAAACAACCATTGAATTTACACAGCGTATTTACTCTGAAAATACGTTTTAAATCGTGACTTTTCTCGTTCAAAGTTTGATTTTTGTTTCGGCACACCAATGAATAAAATACTTACAGGGCACTTTTATAAACAGGCACAATAAAAAGTTAAGTTAAAGTATCCTCTGAATGTTTAAATAGTCAAAAATAAAACAAACGTACACACACACAAAGGAGACCTAAAGTCTAGCGGGCGGGTTCACGGTTCCTCTGCCAGGCGTACTGGTCCGTACACTGAAATCTGTAGCGCAGAAACCTCACTCGCGGCTTCATGTGGAAGTCAGCAGGTATCTTCCAGTTCCACATTTTCTGCACCTTTCAGAAAGCGCAGAGATCAGTTCAGAGGTCAAGCTAGCAGGACAGACATTTACTATCTGAGCTAGTGCAGCTTTAGATTTAAAGGGATAGTTCACCCAAACGTATTTTTAAAAATTAATTACTCACCCTCATGTCGCTTCAAACCCTTAAGACTTTCCTTCATCTTTGAAACACAAGTGAAGATGTTTTGATGAAATCGTAGAGCTTTCTGTCCCTCCATTGACAGCTATGCAACTACCACTGATGCTTCAAAAAGTTCATAAAGAGATTGTAAAACTAATGAATTGAATATGAATTGAGAAGTTTAGTCCACATTTTCTGAAGAGACTTGATTTCTTTATATGATGAACAGATTGAATTGTCTTTTTTTCACATATAAACATTCATCAACTCACACATCAGTTGTGGTAAGAAGCTCAAGCATGTTCGCTTGACGTGCGAGAATCAATGAGGTTCATTCACGTGTTACGCAGCACATTTGAGCTTCAGCAAGAACCAATGAGGTTCATTCTCGTGTTACGCAGCACGTTTGAGCTTCAGCAAGAACCAATGAGGTTCATTCTCGTGTTACGCAGCACGCTTGAGCTTCAGCGAGAACCAATGAGGTTCATTCTCGTGTTACGCAGCACGTTTGAGCTTCAGCGAGAACCAGTGAGGTTCATTCTCGTGTTACGCAGCACGTTTGAGCTTCAGCAAGAACCAATGAGGTTCATTCTCGTGTTACAGCACGTTTGAGCTTCAGCAAGAACCAATGAGGTTCATTCGTGTTACACAGCACGTTAGAGCTTCAGCAAGAACCAATGAGGTTCATTCTCGTGTTACGCAGCACATTTGAGCTTCAGCAAGAACCAATGAGGTTCATTCTCGCGTCTAGCAGGTTTGGTGGAGCTTCTGTTTATGTTTGCTGATCAATGTTTATAAAAGTATACATTTAATCGGTTCATCATATAAAGCGATCGTGTCTCTTCAGAATATTTGGACTAAACTTTTTAATTCATATGGATTAGTTTTAGGATCTCTTTATGAACTTTTTGAAGCGTCAGTGATAGTTGCGTAGCTGTCAATGGAGGGACAGAAAACTCAGATTTCATCAAAAACATCTTCATTTGTGTTCTGAAGATGAATGAAAGTCTTACGGGTTTGGGACGACATGAGGAACAATAATTAATGACAGAATTAAAATTTTGGGGTGAACTATCCCTTTAAGCTTTTGGTGTGGTGTCCAAACTCATTGAGCATCTTTCATGAAACAAAAGGAGAACGGATATCTGTGCAAATCCTCTGTAAACCCATTCTTGCGTATACTATGTGCTTTCTGTCCCATATACACCAGCGTTCAAAAGTTGGTACGATTTTTTAATGTTTTTGAAAGAGTCTCTTCTGCTCATCAAGGCTGCATTTATGTGATCAAAAATTCAGTAAAAACAGTAATATTGTGAAATATGATTACAATTTAAACAGCTGTTTTCTATTTGAAAATATTTCCAAAGCTGAATTTATCATCATTACTCCAGTCTTCAGTGTCACATGATCCTTCAGAAATCATTCTGATATGATGATTTGAGCTCAAGAAACATTTCTGATTATTATCAATGTTGAATGTTTTTATGTTATGTTGCTGCTTCAGGATTTTGTGGAAACCTATGCATCTTTATTTAGGATTCTTTGATGAATAGCATTACAAAAATAGCCTTTCTTTTAGAAATCATTTATAAATACACTTACTTTTACTAAATAAAAGAATCAATTTATCTCAAAAACATTTTACTGAGCCCAAACTTTTGAACAGTACTGTATCTTAAAATAATTCCTTAATAACAAGTAGGTCCAAACATAATACTTCTGAGATGATTTGGACCGTGTGTTACGCTTCAGCTGAATATGTGAAGTTCATAGATATTTCAGCATGAAACGATGTGCGAGGAGAGTTTCAGACCCACCTTCAGGACCCTGACCAGATGTGTGGTACTGTTCACCTGCTGATACTGGACAGAACAAGCAAAACAGAGAAAAGAGAAGAGCTGTTGAGCATCTGTTCATCATCACAGCATCTCAATCAGACATTAACATGAATTTTTTCACAAGGTTGTGGACGATAGGTTTCCCTGACAGATTTGACATGGCGGTGGAGGTGAAAGCAAGATATGGATCATCAGAGAGAATCATAATTCATGCGACTAAAGTGAACTCTCATGAAGCTTACCAGCTGGCTGTGTCTGTTCCGTAGCACCAGGTTGGCCTGTTAGAGGAGAACAAACCATGTGACATGAGATGCTCAGATCAAAACAACTGATTTGATGAATTTACCCTGTTATACAGTTAAGCAGGTAAAGCAGGTTTAGAGACTTAAAAACATATTTGACATGAAGAATATATTTTGTGTGGCTTGATTATTTTTTTCTTTCCCACAGTGGAGTTATCGATCCAAGCAAACAATAACAATGAAATATGTTTATGGTATATACTATGGTTACCATGGTATATATTTATAAGGGCAGCTTACCTGGATAGTCAGTATATATATACACCGATCAGGCATAACATTATCTAACACTTGGTTAACCAATAACACTGATTATCTCTTCATCACAGCACCTGTTAGTGGGTGGGATATATTAGGCAGCAGGTGAACATTTTGTCCTCAAAGTTGACGTGTTAGAAGCAGGAAAAGTGTCTAACAAGGGCCAAATTGTGATGGCTAAAGGACTGGGTCAGAGCATCTCCAAAACTGCAGCTCTTGTGGGATGTTCCCGGTCTGCAGTGGTCAGGATCTATCAAAAGTGCTCCAAGGAAGGAACAGTGGAGAACCGGCCACAGGTTGGGCGGCCCAGGCTCATTGATGCACGTGGGGAGCGAAGGCTGGCCCGTGTGGTCCGATCAAACAGACGAGCTACTGGAGCTCAAATTGTGCAAGAAGTTAATGCTGGTTCTGATAGAAAGGTGTCAGAATACACAGTGCATCGCAGTTTGTTGTGTATGGGGCGGCATAGCCGCAGACCAGTCAGGGTGCCCATGCTGACCCCTGTCCACCACCGAAAGCGCCAACAGTGGGCCATGCCACAAAGCACAAATGGTTCAGGAATGCTTTGAGGAGCACAACAACGAGTTTGAGGTGTTGACTTGGCCTCCAAATTCCCCAGATATCAATCCAATCAAGTATCTGTGGGATGTGCTGAACAAACAAGTCCAATCCATGGGAGGCCCCACCTAGCAGCTTACAGGACTTAAAGGATCTGCTGCTAACATCTTGGTGCCAGATACCACAGCACACCTTCAGGGGTCTAGTGGAGTCCATGCCTCGACGGGTCAGGGCTGTTTTGGCAGCAGAAGGGGGACCAACACAATATTAGGAAGGCAGTCATAATGCTATGCCAGATCGGTGTATATATATCAATAATACAGTAAAAACAGTAATATTGTGAA
This sequence comes from Gobiocypris rarus, assembly GCA_023029165.1. Classification (NCBI taxonomy): domain Eukaryota; kingdom Metazoa; phylum Chordata; class Actinopteri; order Cypriniformes; family Gobionidae; genus Gobiocypris; species Gobiocypris rarus. The sequence continues at coordinate 34,624,556 of CM040919.1, read as the reverse complement.
ATATTATATATATCATTTAAAATAAATGTTTTCTATGTGAATTTATGTTCAAATGTAATGTATTCCTGTGATCAAATCTGAATTGTCATCATTACTCCAGTCTTCAGAGTCACATGATCCTTCAGAAATCATTCTAATATGATGATTTGCTGCTTGAATATTATTGATTCGCAATTATTAATAATGGGTCTTACTGTTGTCATTGTTAAAAACATTTTGATGCTTGATATTTCTGTGGAAACACCTTTTTTCAGGAATCTTTTATGAATAGAAAGTTCAAAACAACAGGATTCATTTGAAATAAAAATCCTTTGTAACATTATAAATTATTTTTTATCTTTACTGATTTAATGATGAATATTCACCCTTGATGAATATTTATTTATTTATATATATATATATATATATATATATATATATATATATATATATATATATATATATATATATATATATATATATATATATATATATATATATATATATATTTAATGAATTTTATAATTTAAATTCCCAAGAGTCCCTTGTGGTTCAGATGTAGCTTAAAAATAAATTGCACATGTATTTGTCCTCATAGTTTGTGTTTTAGTTGTGTGTGACTCACCTGTGCCCATGGCGTCTGTCTGTGAGGAAACCCCTGTGAATGGATCCCCTGTGACTGGAGTTGAGTTTAAGAAAGGTTTTGGTTTATTTTGAACTTTTAATAACGTTGTAAAACAATTTCTGCTTTGTAAGCGAACCCTTGCAAAAATTGACCTTGGTAATCATAGCTTTCACCAAAATACCATTGTTATTGTACTGCAAAATCATATGGAATCTCCTTCAAACTGGCCTTCAGTGTCTTTCTGTCATTCTCTGCAGAAACTATGTTTACCATGGTATATTTTTATAAGGGCAGCTTACCTGGATAGTCAGTCCACCTGATGAGACAGATGTTTTCAAACGTAATTTACCTGGTAAGTCTGTCTGAACCATGCTACTATGTGTCTCTGAGGCATCTGAAAATTTGACAAGAACATTGATATGCCAAAAAATATCATACAGAGATTGTTAAATCAGCGCTTTATTACATACAGGCCTGGTTTCACAGACAGGGCTTAGATTAAGCCAGGATTAGGCCTTAGTTCAATTTAAGTAGCTTTTATAAACGAATCTTAGAAAAAAACTGGTGTGCATCATGAGACAAAACAATGACATTGACATATATTAAAGATCTGTCAGTGCAAGTGGCTTTCAGTTAAAACAGCTCAAACATGCATTTTAGGGCTATCTTAAGCCTTGTCTGTGAAACTGGGGGATACACTTTTTAACATACCCTTGTATGTAAGGGATAATCCATGGCTAGCTGTGCATTCAATGATTTAAATGCACAACGCGGAGGCAAAGAACCACCGACGCACAGATAGCCGTGGATTATCCTGCTTATACCATGGTCATTTACCCGCATCGACAAGTTCAAACTGATATTGATGCTTGCAGCACAATATTTGACTGGAAGTATGGTTATTTTCATCAGTCATGGCTCATCAGATCTAGCATTCTGCCCGCTTTGAATTAGACACAGTGATAAAGTAGTGCAGCAAAATTAAATTAGAGCATTCATCTGAATTAAATATCCAGTGAGAGAGAGATAGATGTGCATTTGAATTACTGTGTCTGTGCAGCGTCTCTCTCTCCCCAAAGTCCCCATGAAATCAAAATGAATGTTTTTTGTCTTGTATATATGTTAGCCTTACTGTTATCTATAAGTGAGTGTGCAACAAAACAATGACAAAATTCGCATTTAGAAGATATAAGCATTTAAAACTTAGTCTCTCACTTCCGCCAATATGGATCAATGATTTTGATGACATAACTCAGCACATCCCTTCTCATCAGATTTTCTGTCCAATCAAATGCTCTCTAGAATCTGAAGCCCCGTCCCCTACACTATAAACAGATGCTGAAGCTGTGGCTGAAATCATTCACTTGTTCACACATTGAGCTTCTACCTCTACCACTATTTTCTACATGGTGAATGGCACATAGTGCACTATATATGGGATAGGGAACAATTCAGACAGTGTAAATAAATATGCTTTTTTTGAATTAAGTCTGGTTTCACATTAGTGTCAGTGAACCGCCGCAGCTGAGCGGATCATGTGATGGAGTCGGTCCAGAGTCACGACAGCACAGAGCGGATCATGTGATCGAGTCGGTCCAGAGTCACGACAGCACAGAGCGGATCATGTGATCGAGACGGTCCAGAGACATGACAGCACAGAGCGGATCATGTGATCGAGTCGGTCCAGAGTCACGACAGCACAGAGCGGATCATGTGATCGAGTCGGTCCAGAGTCACGACAGCTCAGAGCGGATCATGTGATCGAGTCGGTCCAGAGTCACGACAGCTCAGAGCGGATCATGTGATCGACGGTCCAGAGACATGACAGCACAGAGAGGATCATGTGATCGAAGTCGGTCCAGAGTCACGACAGCTCAGAGCGGATCATGTGATCGAAGTCGGTCCAGAGTCACGACAGCTCAGAGCGGATCATGTGATCGAGTCGGTCCAGAGTCACGACAGCTCAGAGCGGATCATGTGATCGAGTCGGTCCAGAGTCACGACAGCTCAGAGCGGATCATGTGATTGAGTCGGTCCAGAAACACGACAGCACAGAGCGAATCATGTGATTGAGTCGGTCCAGAGACACGACAGCACAGAGCGGATCATGTGATCGAGTCAGTCCAGAGACACGACAGCACAGAGCGGATCATGTGATCGAAGTCGGTCCAGAGACACGACAGCACAGAGCGGATCATGTGATCGAGTCGGTCCAGAAACACGACAGCACAGAGCGGATCATGTGATCGAGTCGGTCCAGAGTCACGACAGCACAGAGCGGATCATGTGATTGAGTCTGTCCAGAGTCACGACAGCACAGAGCGGATCATGTGATCGAGTCGGTCCAGAGTCACGAAAGCACAGAGCGAATCATGTGATTGAGTCGGTCCAGAAACACGACAGCACAGAGCGGATCATGATCGAGTCGGTCCAGAAACACGACAGCACAGAGCGAATCATGTGATTGAGTCGGTCCAGAGACACGACAGCACAGAGCGGATCATGTGATCGAGGACGGTCTAGAGACACGACAGCACAGAGCGGATCATGTGATTGAGTCGGTCCAAAAACACGACAGCACAGAGCGAATCATGTGATTGAGTCGGTCCAGAGACACGACAGCACAGAGCGGATCATGTGATCGAGTCAGTCCAGAGACACGACAGCACAGAGCGGATCATGTGATCGAGTCGGTCCAGAGACACGACAGCACAGAGCGGATCATGTGATCGAGTCAGAGTCACGACAGCACAGAGCGGATCATGTGATTGAGTCTGTCCAGAGTCACGACAGCACAGAGCGGATCATGTGATCGAGTCGGTCCAGAGTCACGACAGCACAGAGCGGATCATGTGATTGAGAGGGTCCAGAGTCACGACAGCACAGAGCGGATCATGTGATTGAGTCGGTCCAGAGACACGACAGCACAGAGCGGATCATGTGATCGAGTCTGTCCAGAGACACGACAGCACAGAGCGGATCATGTGATCGAGACGGTCTAGAGACACGACAGCACAGAGCGGATCATGTGATTGAGTCGGTCCAGAAACACGACAGCACAGAGCGAATCATGTGATTGAGTCGGTCCAGCGACACGACAGCACAGAGCGGATCATGTGATCGAGTCGGTCCAGAGACACGACAGCACAGAGCGGATCATGTGATCGAGTCGGTCCAGAGTCACGACAGCACAGAGCGGATCATGTGATTGAGTCTGTCCAGAGACACGACAGCACAGAGCGGATCATGTGATCGAAGTCGGTCCAGAGACACGACAGCACAGAGCGGATCATGTGATCGAGTCGGTCCAGAGACACGACAGGACAGAGCGGATCATGTGATCGAGTCGGTCCAGAACACGACAGCACAGAGCGGATCATGTGATCGAGTCGGTCCAGAGACACGACAGCACAGAGCGGATCATGTGATCGAAGTCGGTCCAGAGTCACGACAGCACAGAGCGGATCATGTGATTGAGTCTGTCCAGAGACACGACAGCACAGAGCGGATCATGTGATTGAGAGGGTCCAGAGTCACGACAGCACAGAGCGGATCATGTGATTGAGTCGGTCCAGAGACACGACAGCACAGAGCGGATCATGTGATCGAGTCTGTCCAGAGACACGACAGCACAGAGCGGATCATGTGATCGAGTCGGTCCAGAAACACGACAGCACAGAGCGGATCATGTGATCGAAGTCGGTCCAGAGACACGACAGCACAGAGCGGATCATGTGATTGAGACGGTCCAGAGTCACGACAGCAAAGAGCGGATCATGTGATCGAGTCGGTCCAGAGACACGACAGCACAGAGCGGATCATGTGATCGAGGCGGTCCAGAGACACAACAGCACAGAGCGGATCATGTGATCGAAGTCGGTCCAGAGACACGACAGCACAGAGCGGATCATGTGATCGAGTCGGTCCAGAGACACGACAGCACAGAGCGGATCATGTGATCCAGTCGGTCCAGAGACACGACAGCACAGAGCGGATCATGTGATCCAGTCGGCCCAGAGACACGACAGCACAGAGCGGATCATGTGATCGAGTCGGTCCAGAACACGACAGCACAGAGCGGATCATGTGATCGAGTCAGTCCAGAGACACGACAGCACAGAGCGGATCATGTGATCGAGTCGGTCCAGAGACACAAGAGCACAGAGCGGATCATGTGATCGAGTCGGTCCAGAGACACGACAGCACAGAGCGGATCATGTGATCGAGTCGGTCCAGAGACACGACAGCACAGAGCGGATCATGTGATCGAGTCGGTCCAGAGACACGACAGCACAGAGCGGATCATGTGATCGAGTAGGTCCAGAGACACGACAGCACAGAGCGGATCATGTGATCGAGTCGGTCCAGAGACACGACAGCACAGAGCGGATCATGTGATCGAGTCGGTCCAGAGACACAAGAGCACAGAGCGGATCATGTGATCGAGTCATGTGAAATTCTGCACCGAATGATATTTTAATACCGATATGGAGGAGATTAGGAGGAACTGTGGCTTTACTGAAATCAACGGCTCTGGCCGAGCTGTGATATAAACTAAACTCTATTGGCTATTTAAAAAAAGGGCACAAGCTTTTCTATATGTCCCCCCCTGTCTTCCTGTTTCAGTGGAAATTACGTCAAAGCATTGAATAATGCTGCGTGTTTCAAGACACTTTAGTGGGACATTAAAATGAAGCTGAAAGTTCACTTCAAAAACTGTGATGTTACCCCCTTGTTGTGTGTGTCTGTGTGTGTGTGTGTGTGCTTCAGCGCATTAATATAGAACAGTGATTAAACTGACTGGAACTACCTGTGCATTAAACGTTATTCAGACAGACCATGGTGTGTGTGTTTGTGTGTGTGTATTAAACTAAAGGTAACTCACCTGTGAATCCAGTCCCAGTCGCATGAACAGAATCTGCTTTTCAGAAACACACACTACACATGAAACCCTGCCCTGAGTGATAGACTGACACGTGTCTCGATGTGCTGAGGAAACGTGGTTACCTGTGTAATTTGGCATGCCGTCAGTCACAGCTAAGTGTCCCTGCCCTGAACAACAGGAAATAGCATGTTTTAAATATTTACTACTTAAAGTACTCATTTACGTGATGTGTTGTACTCACCCGTCATGTCTGATTGAGTCTGTCCTTCAGTCACCGGCTCACCCGCCGCACCTGATCACAGAGACAGCACAGACCAATGCTGCTTACAATCACTCATGGTGGATTTCTGGAATATGTTTGCTAAAATTTTAAAGATGATACCTGCCATATCTGTCTGCGCGCTTCCACCGGTGACACCGTCACGTCCTTTGAGATGGCAAGACCAAGTTTATTTATATAGCACAGTTCATACACAATGGTAATTCAAAGTGCTTTACATAAAAAGACTTTAAAAAATAATCATAAAACTATCTGTGGAAGCCCATTTGTACCACAATTAAAATTATGCTTTTGTATAATTATGAATAAATCATATAAGATTAAAGTAGAAATTCTGACTTAAAAAGTCATCATTATTATTTTTATATAATAATTTCAACATTTATCTTATATGATTTATTCATAATTAACCCATGAATTTGACTTTTTACAATTTTGACCTATTCTCAAAATGTATATTTATTTTGTCATAATTATAATTTAATTTAGTGCAATAATTTCAATTTAGTATGTCATAATTAAGTCTTAGTATTTCATAATTTTAATGTCATAATTTCGATCTCATAATTTGATTTAGTATGTCATAATTTTGATGTCATAATTTGTATTTTTAAATCTCATAATTATTTAGAATGTCAATTTCCATTTGTCATAATTTTGACTTTTTAATATCATAATGACTGTCATGAATGTAATCTCATAATTATAATGTCATAATTTTGACTCATATTAGAATAAGTCATAATTATTATTGAAAATCATTGAAATTCTGACATCCAAAATTGAAATTATAGGGTTTAAAATATAAATGCAATTTTTTTAACCTATTCTCAAAATGTTGATTTTTTAAATCTCATAATTATAACTGTCTTGATTTCGATTAAGTGTCATACTTATGCCTTCGTATGTTATAATTTCGATTCATGTCATCATTTTGACATTTTTATCTCGTGATTTATGATTTAGTACTTCATAATTTTGATCTGTCATAATTAGTATTTTTTAATCTCATAATTATTATTTCGATTTGTCATAATTTAGATTTTTTAATATCATATTTATTCCATTTATTTTTATCTCATAATTATATATGTCAATTTAGACTTTTTTATGTCATACTTTTTTATTTCATAACACTTGCCATAATTGACTTTTTATTATTATTTACAAATGCATATATATTTGTTTTGGGGGCTTTGATAAAAATAACAATCACTACAGATGCATATGAAATTACAAAGAAGCAAAAAGAGAGACGCGTTAAAATAAAGAAATACAGTTTATTATTATTTTATATGTATTATTATTTAACCTATTAAACTTGTTAAGAAGGATGTTTTCTTACCAGTCGTGTCAGGGTAAGGGCTGAGGGTGTGATCAACTAGATCAACCGCGCCAACTGAAAATAAGAAAATAGCATTTCTAAAGATGCTAAATAAATTAATATTTGCCCAAAGGTGATTATGTGATGCCACTGACCTGCATCTGGATGTGAGCTGACGGCCTGAGGGTCTCCTGTACAGACAAGTAAGTAATTATCTCTGCACTCTGTTCCAAAACCTAGAGAGCTGCCGACTACAAATATTTCGTAATACGAAGTTTGGTGTTAGCATGATGCTAAGCTAATGACAAAAGCCTAATGAGTATAACACACTTAAATATTACTCTGTTTTAATGACATTAAACTATTTTATGAATACTTCAGTATTAATTGAAATAAAGGTATGGTACATATTTAACTCCACCATTTTGGAATTATTTTCTCCACAAATACCATAGAACAATAATTTCAGTAAAAGCATTAAATAATGCTGACTACTTTTTGGAACAGCTCACTAGGTTTAGGAACAATTAATTTAAGGGAAGAAACCACAGGGGAATATGGTAAACATTTAACTAATGGAACTCACCCACTTTCCCAGTACGTTTTTGAGGAAAACCTTTCAGGATTTTTCTCCACACAATGGACTTCAATGGCATCCAAAATGCTGAAGGTCCAAATTAATGCATTTTCAAAGGAAGGGCTTCAGAGGCTCTGCACGATCCAAGCTGAGGAATAGGGTCTTATCTAGCCAAACCATCGGCCATTTTCAACAACAACAAAAAACTACTACTAAAACTACTTTTTACCCTAAATTGCTCATCTTGCTCTGCGACACACCACCGGTTACGTAATCACGTCGGAAAGGTCATGCTAGACGTAGGCAGAAGTACCGCCCTCGTGTTTATAAAGCGCTTGTGCGAAGACTAATACAAATGTCCTTTAGCAAAAAAAAGGTTAAACAGCGATGTCGAACAATTTTAAAGTTGGAGATGCAGTTTTTCTTTGTAAAGGACGTTTGTATTAGTCTGCACACGTTCGCTTGGGGCAGTACTTCCACCTACTTCTAGCGTGACCTTTCTGATGTGATTGCACAATCTATAGCACGTCTCAGAGCAGCGCAAGATTGAGCAATTTAGGTAAAAAATATATAAATGTGTATTTTTTTGTTGAAAATAATCGATGGTTTAGCTAGATATGACCTACCGTATTTTCCGCACTAGAAGGCGCACTTAAAAGCCTTTCATTTTTTCAAAAAACGACAGTGCGCCTTATAATCCGGAGCGCCTTATATATGGATCTTTCAAAATGTTTCAGTATGAAAAAACAATAAAAACAATTTAATAATAATAAACTGTTTCAGTACGACTGGTAAACTACAAAGCCGCACCGCTTGCAGCATTACGGCTACCGTAGTCAGTAAACACCGGTACTGTGCTTTCGGATAATGACGAGAGGGAGCCGGGCAGGTCGGATGTCGTAGTCGCCCAACTGTTCAATTCGGACACTGAAGAAGAAGGATTCGAGGGATTCGTGGATGGGGAATGAACTGAAAAAGTGAGCTTTACGTGTTATACGTAACTGAACAATGTGGAGTTATGCACTAACGTTTGATTTAGTGGTATCCGACTGTTTCTTTTACTACGTGTTTACTGAATTAAGGAAAAGTTCTCCTCCACGTTTGGGAGAAAAGTTAGCAAGGCTGGGAGATATTGTTTATAATATGCACATCAACGTTTGAACAACGTTACCATGGGAGTGAACGGAGAACGCTTAATAAAGTTTGACTTTATCTGACTGTTTTGTTGACATTCCCTTTAGCACAGCTCCATCTAGTGGCTGCATAACGCAAACCCAGTTAAACGTTTGACTGCAGTATCTTCTATTCTATGCGCATTATAATCTGGTGCGCCCTAAATATGAAAACTAAAATAGGCCATTCATTGAAGGTGCGCCTTATAATCCGGTGCGCCTTATAGTGCAGTAAATACGGTATTCCTCATCTGGGATTGTGTAGAGCCTCTGAAGCCCTTCCTTTGAAACTGCATTGATTTGGACCTTCAGAATTTTGGATGCCATTGAAGTCCATTGTGTGGAGAAAAATCCTGGAATGTTTTCCTCAAAAAACATAATTTCTCTTCCACTGAAGAAAGAAAGACATGAACATCTTGGATGAGATGGGGGTGAGTAAGTTATCAGGACATTTTCATTTTAAAGTGAACTAATCCTTGAAATATGCAAATGAGGCTTTATCTACTTACATATAAACTAATTTCCATACATTTCTAGAAAAGAAATCTGAACATGGGAAAAAGACGGTTTTAAAATTCTTGTTTCATTTTGTTGACATATCAACAAAGGTTTATCTAGTTGAAGACTTTTTAAAGAGAATCTCTTTTTTTATCCCTCCATAAATCAAATAAAATGTCAATAATAATAAAAAAGATGTCATAAAAGCAAAATCGAAGCAACATCTAAAACTTGATCAGTGCATGAAAAAACCCCAATGATTTTTGGTCTTGACTTAATTTGTTCATAAAAAAATTGCTATTTGCAGCTTAGTTGTCTAAAAAAATATGAAATAGTTTGTTACAAATATCGGTTGATATTAAATATTAGCTAGTTAAAGACACCATAGTGTCGTAGCATATTTTTCCACCTTTTTAATAGCTAATATGCTTGATTTACATTAGATTATCCATTGTTTTTAGATTTTAAATGTGTATATTTACTAATTTTGTCATATTTTAGGATTAAACTAGCATATAGATGATAGAGTGTTAAACACTAAAAGCCACGAAAGTTCGATTGGGATTTCATGACGGCTTTAAACCTGCCGTGAGAAATATTTTCCAGGTTGCGCACAAGCATTTGGTCAACCCGCACAACCCCACTGGTTATAGACAGACTAGCCAAGAGAAGACGCATAAAAAATGAATTATGGCTAACAAATCAATTGAGTTTCAGTGATGTCATGGAGCCGGCTGATATAGTACCAGCTGTGTGATGCATCTCCGTTGCTGCGTCCTGATGGCCTGTTCCGCCTGTTGGGAAAGACAGTTGGGAATATTCACATTGATTCCAGGATATTAATCTGTCAATAACATGATGTTTTGTGTGTTGATTAGTTTTGTGTGTTTTATTGCTAGACACATACTGAGGTCGAGATGAACGGCTGGAAGGTCACCTGTGAATGAATCCAGACACTGCAGTTCTCTCTCTTTTATGTTTTATATGCTTTAATAGAGATATGAACATACCTTTTTGTATGTCTACCACAGGTTTGTGCCGACCGTTTCCATTTCCTGTAATGCAGTAATGAATGACGTGTCAATAAAATATCATATGATGATATTCCTGATGAAGAAATACTGAAAAATCAGGAAAAACCATCTAAGCCAGCTTGAACCATGCAAAAGTAGCATTGATTTTCCAGCAGGGAAAGGTGAGTTGACATGAGCTTACCGTTCGTATCGGGTGAATCTGCACCATTATGATCTGCTCCACCTTCTGAGGAGAACACAGAATATCATATCTCATATCTGAAACCGTTTACTTTTTATTTGGAAAATACACTGTACAATAAGGATCCATTAACATTAGTTCACTACTTAAGTTAAATGCTGTTTAGAAATATTTCTCATATTTAGTTAAGTTTGTTCCAACAATTGCTTTTTCAAATTAAACTCAAAGTTGTATCTGTTAAAATTACTTCATGCACTTTGAACTAACATGTACTATTGCATTTTAGTAACAAACATTGATAAAGAGGAATAAATACTGTAATATATTGCTGTTTATATTCTGTTAGTTAATGCATCCACTAATGTAAACAAATAAGACCTTGTTGTAAAGAGTTACTAAAGTAGGTGTAGTACCTGAAAAGTCTATGAAGGAATGACCCGGATGTGATATTGTGTCAAAGACTACTGATGAATCTGTAAAAATCAGCCTGAATTAAGATTCAACACATTTTCCGCTCTCCATCAGACGACTCTGGATTGTTGGAGAGTATGTCGTTCAACATCAGTTTACCTGTTGGGTCCGTTGGTGATTTTGATTGGGCTCCATTATCAGACGTGCCTGAAGACACAAGTGATTATTTAACCACATATTGAACAGACTCTGTTAACATACTCTTTATCTAATGCTAGTTAACAGACAAATACTTTACTTACTGATTGAGTGGGTGTAATCACCATTCCCATTGTCAGCAGACAGGTAATCTGGAGCCAGAGAGTCTGATATACAGAACAAGAGATGGTTAGCAAGGTAAATTATTGGTTTAATAGTAGACATGTTGTTGACTATTTCAGTATAAATTTGCCTTTATTCACAGTATATGGTTTAATGATTTTATAGCATTTTCTATAAAGTCAAATTGTAGAGCTGTCTGTCCACATCCATCCATCCATCCACCCACCCATCCATCCATTCATTTATACACCCACCCACTTATCCATCCATACACACACACACCCATTTATCCATCCATCCATCCATACACCCACCTATACACCCATCCATCCATACACCCACCTATACACCTCTCCATCCATACACCCACCCACCCACCTATACATCCATCCATCCATCCATCCATCATCTTTCCATCCATACACCCACCCACCCACCTATACATCCATCCATCCATCCATCCATCCATCATCTTTCCATCTATACACCCTCCCATCCATCCACCCATCAACCCAGCCATCCAAGCATCCATCCATTCATACACCCACCTACTCATCCATCCACCCATCCATCCATCCACCCATACAACTCATCCATCCTTCCATCCATAGACCCACCCACCCACTCATTCATCTACCCACCCACCCATTCATCCATCCATACACCTACCCGTCCATCTGTCTGTCTGTCGGTATGTCCATCCATCCGTCCATCTGTCTATCTAGCTATCCACCTATCTGTCTTTCTGTCTATCTATCTATGCATCTATCCATCTATCATCTATTCTCTGTCCATCCGTCCATCCATTAACTGTCTGTCTGTTGGCATGTCTGTCTGTCCGTCCACCTTTCTATCAAAGTTATCTGACATTATCAATATTAATTTGTTCTGACAGAGTTCAACTTTGAGTTCTTGTCATATTGTATTACCATTTTCTAAACTATAGCAAATAAATTGTGATAATGTGAGAAAATGTTGAAGGTGTTTTGACTAAATTTTGGTTTGACTGTATCTAACTATCTGTCTGTCCGTCCGTCCGTCCCTCCATCTAACCATCCATCTGTCTGTCTGTCTGTCTGTCTATCTACTCTCCTACACTCATTCAGTAAGTTGAGTTATGATTTCAGTGATCAGTCTATGTAATCTATACAGATGCATAAAACCCCAGTGACCTCTCGTGACTCTAAAAACGTCTCTGAAAGTTGTCATTACACCCCCTTTGGAGCCCATGTCAAGACTGTAAGTCTGACAGAGTTTATTAGACGTGTGCTGGGATAATCCCATGGCTACTGGGGTAAAAGCACTCTGAATTTACAGGACCTAAAGGAGAACAGAGCGGCAGCCAGCAGCCATTACCTGGAGGAGCGTCTAGAACCGGGCCGCCACTGGAAGGGTGCCCTGGACTCAGGCCAGCGGCTGGAAAGGAGAAGCAGTGAGAGAAAAAAGACAGCTTTGATTCACACCAGTCATCTTTCAATAAATTATTAGGTAGAGAACAGAAACTGGCTGGTTTATTCTGTCAGCACAGCCCATAATTAGTACAGCGTGACAGCTGGACGGATTGGAGGAAGGCTCTCAGTGCCGTATGTGAGCCGTTTCACAGCATGGGCATAAATGTAAATCAAGTAAATTTAACTAGTGCGGGACGTCCTGTTACAAGGCCAATGAGATCAGCAGAAAGCAATTCTGGTGTCCGCAGCCCAAAAGCCATAAACATCAAGCATCTCTGGTTAAGTGAAAAATGGACAACGTGAAGTGGATGCTTACCTGCCGAATCCACCTGATATGCGAGTCCCATGTGATCTGTTGAGACAGCGTCAGTTACTAGGCATGTGGGCGGAACGTCTGGAGGAGTGTCTAAGAGGTCTAAAAGCGTACCTAGACCGTCTGTTTGGGTGTCTGGACCAAAGCTCTCTCCTATTCCACCTGAAGAGGGAGACATTCTGAGTCCAAACTGAGAAACATTGTTCAATATTCCTTCCACTAATGAATGAAGGGACGCTCACCCATTAAGCCAACAAGGAAGTCATGGCTTGATTGGTCTATTATGCCTACAATGAAAATGTGCAATGTAAGTTCCTACCGTATTCAGTATGTTCTGATGCTCACATTATTATTGACTGATATATTCATGACAAAATATAATTTGTTTTCGTAGAGCAGAAGAATTGAACCGATGTTTACCTGTAATTTCCAGATGGGGGCTTGTGCCAAATGAATCAAAACCACCTGAGATGTACACAAAACAAAAGACGCACATGTGAGAACTGAGATCACAACTGAAAACAGTGTAAGTACCTTGGATGGTTCTTCCATGTTCAGCTTTAAAATCATGTTTTTATACCTGTTCCTTGAGTCTGAGATGTGTCTGGCATGAAATGATCCAAACCTGCATCAAAAACAGCACAGATATTGTTATTTTTATTATCTGTTTCATGTTGTATGAGATGTAAGTTGTTTCCTCACCTGTGAATCCTGTTTCTCCTCCATTCAGTAGCTGTTTGTGTCCATTACCTGTGAGAGAAACCAGATTAATGTGAACTAAATCACGCATTCTGATTACCGGTAATATGATGCACGATATTGTTTGTTTTGCATTTACACAACACAATACTCACCGTTAGATTCTATCTCTGGGATTTCTGAATTTATAAGACAAAAATTACACAATATGACATCAATTACTTTCTAACAGAAAACACTTGGTTTCCTCAGGTAAACGGTGTATGTAAACTGTGACATGTATCACCTGGAGACTCGATTTGAGATCCATCATGAGCCGTTTCTCCTGATGCAAGAAGACAAGATCTGTTCTCGTATAAGTGTGTACAGCATTTAAGAAGTAAGAAATGACCTCTATGATGTACCATAAAGAGATCCTGTTATACACATACCATTTTCATATTGAGGAGCGAATCCCTCTGACCCTGAACACATGCACAGAACATTATTATAACATTGGCATACATCATTTTAAAGAGGCCATATTTTGCCCTTTTACAAAGTTTTTGTGGTTTACTAGAATGGGTGTTCATGCTTGAATGTTAAAAAAACACCTTTTTTCACACATTTGACATTTTTGCATTTCCTCTCTTCCCAGTCTGTCAGTAACGCTCTGTTTAGTTCCGGTCTCTATGAAGCCCCTCCTTCTGAAAAGAGCAATGTGCTCTGATTGGTCGACTGGACCAGTGTATTGTGATTGGTCAACTGCTTTAAACTTGTATGGGAAATGTCCCACCCCTTTCCATAACTGTTAGTTTCAACACTAACTAACTCAACCAGGCCTCGCCCCCTTATTTTGCATATGCCTTTGATGGAAATTATTCAAATGAGGAATATTGTGATGTGTTCATTCCTGGAAAAAAAACAGAGCGCACTGATATAGAGGAAAAACCGGAGTGACTTTGTGCTTTGTAACTTAGCAGACCTTTTTCAAGCTTAAACAGCTACATTACACACTAAAGAAAGGTCCTCTTTAAGGAGGAGGTCACCGTGTAAGTCTTACATTTGATCTTTTTGGTTTAAATACCTGCAGGCTGTGATTGGACCTCGGAGGAAACTACACCCACACCACCTGACGCCTGCCCTGCTGATGGTCGGCCAAACGTGTGGCTGGATGACATTGTTGACCCATGACCTGCTGCTAAGTGGCCTGATGACCCTTGACCTGATGACACTGTGAGATTGACAAAGATATCACATTATGTGGTTGACGCGTGACAGATTAACCACCACTTTTACATGCACTAGAAAATTCAGTAACACTTTACTTGAGGACTTTATGTATAATGCATTATATAAGTATGCATAACGTAAATTGTAATGCATTAAAGCTTTTCATAAATAATTGTAACCTAAGTTAAAATGCATTATAATATCTGCAGACTCCTTGTTACATCTGAAATTGGTTAATAGTCATGTGTTTTAATGAGAGTTACACTTTCTAAAGGTGTAACAACGAATACATAGGTTTTGTAATGTAGACTGTGTTTACAATTCATGAGATAATACAGTGCATTATAATTACAAAGCATAATTAATGCATTAAAAATACTTTCATAATGTGTTATATAAATACTTCAAGTAAAGTTTTTACAGAATATTACAATATTATCAGGCCTTTGGATATATGATATGGTGTGCATAATATAAACACAATATAAAATATAATATAAACCCTGATTGCCTTAACATAAAAAGAACAATATCTTACCAACAGAAATGGACACTGAATGGACTCCCCCGTCTGTGCCTGAAACGCATTCAGTTTATTAGGCTTCTCTACAGCTGTAAGTTTCTAAATTCTTTGAAATATCCTATTTCGAACAATAATTTACAGATTTCTGAATGTCATTACCAGGGACTTTTGATCCTGAACCTCCATTAGCACCCACTCCTCCAGCTCCCACACCTGAGAACAGTTTCCTCATGTTATGCACTACTGTTCAACAGCTTGGGGTCAGTGCGATTTTATTTAATTTAATACTTTACTTTAGAAAGGATGACCAAAGTAAAGACAGATCATGAAGGATCATGTGACATGGAAGACTGGAGTAATGATGCTGATAATTCAGCTTAGATTACAGAAATAAATTACATTTTAAAATATATTCAAATAGCAAAAGGTTATTTTAAATTGTAATAATGTTTCACAATATTACTGTTTTTACTGTATTTTTGATCCAATAAATGCAGCCTTGATGAGCATAAACGTCTTCTTTCAAAAACTTCTTTCAACCATGACCTCAAACTTTTGAGTGGTATTGAATATAGATTTGTTTTGAATATAGTGCATAATAAGATTTTTAGAATTGCTAGTATTTATGCAATTCCATATGAATGTGTAATTTCCACTTGCTATATGTTTGTTTTTTAGGCCAAACTCAGTGACCGGGTACCTGAAGGAACTGTCTCTGATTTGGACCCCTCTTGTCCATCGTAAATTGCACCTGTAAGTGAAATAAATACGGTGATTAGGAAAACTTGTTAGGGTAAAAAGAGAAGCATGTTTACCACAGGTGAGTACAGTACCATGAGAACTTGATCCTGGTGGGCGAGAGTACCCATCTCTACCGTTACTTCCTGTAACCCACACAGACGCATTACTGAGAGGCCATTCTTTCTACAGTAATAAAACACTGTTGCACGTCTTAAAAATGCTCCAGTAATCTAATGACAGTGGGTGGCTTAAGTGAACAAACATTATTATATTCCGATAGAAATGCTGGTTACCATTTGCTCCATCTGAAGCTGTTGATGTGCTGCTTGATGCTGCAATGACAAAAACACTATTTTACTTTCTTATATTGGACATGAGAGAGAAGTTTCTTCAGAAAACAACAAGGCCATGAGGACTAAAAAGACCACAGTAAAAATGGCCAATAAATACTGACCGTTCTGGCAAGGTTCTTTTTAAAGTTATGAATGAACATTCTTCCAGTAATATTAATAGACTGTTTGTTTTAAGTTAGACACCAAGTGTAAATAGCATATTTTCTTAGCGATAGATGATATTTACACTAAGTGCAAATAGCTGTAGATGCTATTTACTAAGTGAAAATAGTGAAATATTATATTTACACCATGTAAAAGTAGTTATTTGCAATATGTGTAAATAGTAATTAGATGCTATTTATACTTTATTTTGACAGATACATACTTTTTGCACATCAGTATTGTTTTACATAAACAGGATGCAATAATAACATAGAGTGTAAATGATTATATTGATAAAAATTAATAAATTGATGCCACCTTAATTGGACAATAAAAGCCCTCCCTACACCTACCACTAACCCTACCAAATAAATACTTTTATTATAATTAAAGATTTCGTTAGGCACATTTTAGAACATTTTCTGCATTTTTAAAAAATTTTCTTCATTTTTATTGAAAGTAAATGCCTTTCCGATATGATAGGTGATGGGAAAAGAAAGAAGAGTAAGCTCGGCAAAAGGCCGATTCGAACCCGGGTCAATCGCGTCAAAACCTACATTTTTTAGCCTTATAAAATGAGGCTTAATAGCACTTGCCAACAAGGCACGCTATTTGCACTTGGTGTAAATAGACACTCCGCTTAAGTTATCTTAAAATAACAACGCGTAAAACAGACAGTTCGCTAATGTTTGTTTCTTTCGACGGATACGTATTCTGGCTTCCCAATAAGCTACAGCAACGATGATCAAAAAACGATGACAAAACAGTCACTCTTGATAAACCTTGTTCAATGTGACTGTCGTGTGCACATTTTAAACCCTATCCACTGTAAACACTGTTTACCATGTGACATGTGGAGCATGAGCTTAGTTTGAGAACAGATATATGTTAAATGTTATATACTGTCATACTCATTGAGTATTTGCTATGTTATGCTATGGCTATCAAAGCATTGTGTTACCAATTAGCAAGTTAGCATTTACTGAATTAGGTAGTTAAAGCTAGCAAAGTTTTCACTACTAAAAATATTTAAATTGAGAGTACATGATAATGTTAAGTTAAATATATTAATTATCAAGTTAACAGTAATTAAAATGTACGAGTACAAAATTGTGTGGGTTTACAGTGCAGTCATTTACGCAGTTTCTTTCTGTGTTTAAACTCATTTTGCCAATTTAAATATTCAAGTGCAAGAAGATGTGAAAGAGAATTTGTACGCGGGCTGTGAAAAGATTTGTGCGTGCACTCATCTGAAGAGTGCATATCCGCGTCTAAAAGGACGCACAAATATTGAGCAAAGTCTTGACAAAAAAATTATGTCAACATGCCCGACTTGGTGAGTATCCTATAGCAAACACAGTAGATTATGTCTTAAGTGAACGTGAACAGTCGAGAAAGACAACGCATATGTACAGTATGAGTGTAATGGATCCGTGCATTCGCTCTTAAAGTGACAGCAGCCTAATATTTCTGTCTGTGTTTTAAATGTTAATCAAACAGCAAACTACAAGGAAATCAATAGCTTTTGTGACTTTAATAATGGTGAGTCTTTGTTTAATTTATACAGTGAAGATTATATGCAATGGTATTTTACATTTGATTAATTTATTGAATTTCTGTACGTGAAAACTACTGTTAGATACCTTAATAAAAGCACTGTTTATTTTATTTGTATCTTTGCGCTGTTGCTTTAATTTGCTTTATTTTTTATTTGACAGTAGTACTTTTTTCCCCCTGAACATAGCACATGCTAAAACCGTGACACTAAAACCGAACCGAGAGTAATTTGAACCGTTCCATCCCTAGTATACACATTATTCATGGAATGTTTTTTTTCTGAAATGTTTCAGTTGGATGTTCCATCTAACATGTTAAAATGTAAATAGTTTTAGAATGTTCATAGAACATTCAAACGTAACATTCCAATCAAGTTTGCAAAATGGAATGTTCCCATAACGTTCGCGTAGCCAAGAAAAATGTTTTTTGTTATCTGGGGTATTTTCTACACAGGGTCAGTCGGTGTTGCTTTTCTAAAGTAGGACTTGTGTGAAAGTTTTGCCCCTGATAGATCAGGTTCACACTTACAGACTTGGCCAGTTTGAGTGCCACCATTGAGTTTCTGACCTGGGAAACAAGAGCAAAGGTTTTGTCAAAAGATGTATTGGACTTCAGGAACAGAAAAGCGAGGCCTGAAAAGTGTCCATTGAACTTTCAACAAATTCACCTTTCACCAGAGGCCATGAGAGGCTAATGCACTCAGAACAGGAGGTTTTAAAGAACTTGTTTTTGCCTTATCGAGTAGACTTTCCTTACCGTTTGGGGATTCGCCCACGACGCTGCTGCCAGGAGTCATACCTTGGAGAAAAACAGCCCTTCAGTCTAAACAAGGTTCGGAAACATCGGCCCCCACAAACATGCCCTCTCCCTGCGCTAGGCCTGTGTTTTCCACGGGCCTGTGCACCTGATGTGGCTGCTGATGTTTCGTCTTTCCACATTTATTAATAAATCGAGCAATGCCGTTCAGCCACTGTGGCAAAATCCCCACATACCTGATCCCTAAACCAGATTATGTACTGATTGACTTTGCTTACTGAGTAGGGTGCACCCAGTGAACTATTTTCCAGTGCTGAGAGGTTCAGTGTTCTCTGCCTCCAGCTCTAAAGAGGATTAGCTTCACCTTACCCAAGCCTTTGGGTGCTGCAGTGGCTTGCTGCGATCCGGCTCCTTTGGGAAAGAGGGAGAGGAACAAGAAACATATTCTTAAGATTCCCAGAGATCATTTCTCACAGGTCAATCTGTTTCGGCCAGGTGTATGGCCCTCTGAAAGGACAAACACTCTTTTTACATGTGCTTAAGGGGCTTTGCACCAGTTATATACATTTTAAGTTGCTTTTATAGACTTTTATGAACATTTTAGATTTAATTTTAGTTATTTTAGTCGCTTCTAAAACCTCAAAATCAATGTCATAGGTTATATATTATTTATTAGGTTTTTTTTTTTATCCGTCTTTATTCATATTTGTTATTTATACTACTGGAATATTTGGGGTCAGTAAGATTTTTTTTAAATAAATAATCCTTAAACTGATTAAAAATGACTGTAAAGACATTTATAATGTTACAAAATATTTCAAACGCTTCACAACTGTTTTCAACATTGATCATCAAATCCTCATATCAGAATGATTTCTGAAGGATCATGTGACTCTGAAGACTGGAGGAATGATGCTGGAAATTCAGCTTTGATTAAAGGAATAAATTAAATTTTTTACATATTCACATAGAAAACAGTTCCTTGACATTGTAATAATATTTCAGAGTTTTTACTGTATTTTTGATCAAATAAAAGGAGCCTTGGTGAGCAGAAGAAAAGAACAAACTCTTACAGACCCCAAACTTTTGAACAGTATAGTGTATCTTAATTACCTTACAAAAAGTACTGTGGTACCATTGTTGTCAGATGGTTATACTACGGCATTCCAATGAAATCCAATGGAAAAACCTTTGTGAATACGTGTGTCATGTAAAATGACATATTTTGGTATGAATGGTTTATATACAAAGTACCATAATATTACCATCACAGTATGGTTTATTTTTGTCATGGTATTAACATGATACCACAAAGATTATCATACTTTCCAAAAACCATTCTATCATGTCCAAAAAAACATATGGTAGCATGCTACTTTGATATATACTATGATACATATTTATATAACATTGTACTAATCATAATGGTCAAGGCCAAAAAACGAGGTATTACAATTGGTCCAAAAGCACATAATACAAGAAATAATACCATTGTACTTTTTGTAATGGCAGAACCCCAAATGTATATAGCTCAGCCTCATTAAGAAAGCAAAATTTAAAGAAAATTATGACACATTATGTGATTATTAAAGATGACTGAGGTTTTGCACAATGGTGGTAAGTTGTGAACTTGTCACCCACCCTTCATATGCTGACCTTTGGAGTCATCATCATCTGTAAAGAAAAGGGAAAATCGATACAGTTTATAACAACCGCTCCTTTGTTTTGCCCTTCTCTTCTTTCTGTCCTGAATCCCTCACAGATCTGCTGACTGTTATCAGAATATAACACGAGTTCACTGAGTTTAGGATTCACATTAATAACGCTCTTTTATTTCCCCCTAGAAACTTTGGATTATGTTGCTTTACTCACTTTAATTGGGTTTATGAAGCTTAACGGATTTAAAAAAGCAATTGAAGTTGACTTTTAAAACTGTTTATCATGAATGTTAAAGTATTAACTTCTTATTTTGTCCTTTTGCAGGTTAACATGCCATGTCAAATTGCCTACGATACGAGCTTCTCGATGTGGTACGATCAGCTCTCTGAAGAAGTAACATCTAAAAGACCTTCATCCCCTACCCTCTTCCTCCTCTGACAGTTCTTCTTCGCCCTCTTCAGCCTCGAAGTCATTTTCCTCAGGCTCCTTATCTGTCCGGAGAAATAATTCAGCAGTGGGCGATTGTGTAAAAATGTGCGGCCGCTGTATGTTAAACACAAGAATGTGTCATTAAATACAGTCCTCTGGGAGAAGAGCTCGTACCTTCAACAGGAGCTGTTGATACGGTGGACACCAGAAACACAACAGCCACTGAAGCAATTACAAGATTTCTGTGAAAGCAGAACGATAAGAGTCCAGAGTGAGCAAACGTGAAGCAAAATGACCACCAAAAACAAAGGTAGATGCTTTTTAGGTATATATAACACTTACTAGACACGAAAGGAGCAATTTGTCATACATATTCACAAAAACAGCTCTGAAAATGGCCCAAAAAATGCACACTTTTGATATTATTCTAATTTAGAAAGTAAATTCAAAGTCTAAAAAAGATACTTAGCACAATATGCATATTTTATGTTAAAGTGTTGTGATATTTAGAAAGCACAGCTGTAATCGCACTAGTATATCACTAAATGAGACATCAAAACATCAGAGTAGCGCAGGTTTTAAACTATAACCAGATATAAGTCATATACAAATTGCATTGAAATGCAAGATTACTAATGACAAATCCTACACAAAACATGCATTTTTCGAGCACTGCTGTGCTTGCAACACCAAGGTCATGGGTTTGATTCCCAGGGAATGTGACAAATGTGATAAAAGCATCTGCCAAATGCATAAATGTAAAAATCCTCATACAAGCCCCTTAATAAAACAATCCACAGCTCCTTGCTGATTAATTAGCTATCAATTGTTCCACTATAATCGATGAAATCATTTTAAGAGTGAGACTGGATCATATAGATCAAGCGTCATTGACTTACCGTGACAGCATCTTTAGCACAGGTCTATGTGGGAAACTGTGCAGCAGACATAAAGCAACCAGCAAACGTGCTTTTGACTTCCTTATGCTTGACTGGGCACCAAAATACATTTTATACCCTTCCAGCCCCCCATCTTGTTAAGGGGCAGGACTTGATGTCTAACCCCAGCCTCTGCCATTCAAACTACTCCCTCTGAAGAATCAAACCACAGGTGAGTACTGACACATTTTATGATTCATAATTCATATTCCGATCAGATCTGCAGTGTCCTCAAGCATCAAAATGCAGAAATGCTGATGGATATCTACTGTACATTGGCTGTTGACTGATGATGATGATGATGATGATGATGCCAAAGATTAAGATAAAAAGGTATTTATTAATGGCATGTCCCATCATCCTTTTGGGCCAACAGGCAGCTTGGGATCAGTAAGGCAGCTCAGCCAGTGGAGGGCACAGCCAGCCTGCAGAACATCACAGCAACCACAGGAACCAAGGCAGGAAGTTGCAGGTTTTTTCTAATCTGTGCACATGGACCTGCAGGGCTAGTTTAAGATCAGAGGTTTCCAGATGGGTCTCTCATGCTTGTTTTGGGATTTAGCACTTACAAAAAAATATTAGTACATATACACTCAAAAACGTTTGGAATAATTGCAAATGTTTTTTGAATGGTCTCTTCTGCTCACCAAGGCTGCATTTATATGAGCAAAAATACTGTAACAGTAATATTCTGAAATATTTTTATAACTCAAAATAACTGCCATCTTTCTGTATATATATATAAAAATGTAATTTATTCCTGTGATCAAGGCTGCATTTTCAGCATCCATACTTCCATACTTCAGTCTTCAGTGTCACATGATCCTTCAGAAACCATTCTGATTTGCTGCTCAAGAAACATTTCTGATTATTATCAATGTTGGAAACAGTTATGCTGCTTCATACTTTTATGGAAATTGTTACCATTTATACAGAGAAATACATTTTCTTCAACAAGGGCACATTATATTGGTCATAAGTGACAGTAAAGCCTTTGATTGATTTCTAAATTGTGCTTCAGTCTGTTCAAAAACATGGTAATATCATGGTACTTTTTTATAAGGATGTGCAGGTTGGATTTTTTTGCCCTTTGATCGAATGCAATCCAAGACAATATCACGGTACTTTTTGTAAGGGAAAAGTGCTCACTTTTTCCTGCTGAAAATGTGGTTTGCTGGTTATCTGGTCAGTTATCTGATCTCCCAGCTTGACCAGATGACAAGTGGCTCTCAAATCAAACCTGACTGACCAGTTTTATACCCAGCTAAGACTAGCAAACCACTTTAGACTGGTTTTATTTATGCATTTATCCATACATTTGAGTAAATGAAACCAATGGTTGCCATATCATTCAGGGGGAAAAAAGAATGGGAAAGCCAGTAAAATAAGGAATGGCTTGTGATTTGTTAATGGATTAGCATGACCCATTCAGGTTCTGTTGCATCCGTATGTTGCATAAGCTAATGCTCCTGTCCCATAGCAGTAACTGAATCGCTGGCAGCTCACAGGAAGATTGCATTCCTGTAGAGCGTGCCAGTTCACATCAAGCCCGTTTTACAATGTAACGAACACCAGCAGGCCTTGAAATGCATTTCTGTGATAAACTCGTCCTGATGAGCTAAATGGACGTGTGTCATAGCAAAGCTAATGAGCTCTACAGCTAAACAAGCTTTCTTTGTTTTATTGTGAAATTTGATCTGTGTGTGTGTGTATTTTGATTGATCTGTAATGTTACAATGGTACTGCGTGTCTGGTGACAGGTAAACGAAAATGTATTTATTGTAATATTATGTTCTCGCTAGAAATGATTTCAAAAGGGTAAAACATTGGTCAAAAATGTACATTTACACACAAACTTATGACCAACCAGAACTTCAGATGCCATCTTTATTTTTTTAGCTCAGCTGTCACAGAATGGAAAGCACAGGATTGTGGGATATCAAAGGCAGTGAAGGATACATCTATGCTGCCTTCAAAAATCCATCAGATGACGGTATCTCAGGAAACAGGGAGTGAAGCTAACATTGGATTCAGACGTGCCTTGATGCCTTCCTACCTCGGAATACATCCTCAGAGTCCAAAGGCAGCATTTTTCAGCTTTCAAACGCAGCCATACAAATATCTAATCAGCCAATCACATAATGGCAGCAACTCAATGCATTTAGGCATGTGGACATGGTCAAGACGATCAAATTGAGCATCAGAATAGGGAAGAAAGGTGTTTTAAGTGACTTTGAACATGGCATGGTTGTTAGTGCCAAACGGGCTGGTCTAAGTATTTCAGAAACTGCTGATCTACTGGGATTTTCGCACACAACCATCTCCAGGGTTTACAGAGATCTGGGCAGAAAAAGAGAATATATCCGGTGAGCAGCAGTTCTGTGGGCGAAAATGCCTTGTTGATGCCAGAGGTCATAGGAGAACAGCCAGACTGGTTCAGCTGACAGAAAGGCAACAGAAACTCAAATTGGAACTTGTTACAACCGTGGTCTGCAGAAGAACATCTCTGAACGCACAACACGTCAAACCTTGAAGCAGATTGACTAGCAGAAGACACACCGATGCCACTCCTGTCAGCTGAGAACAGCAAACTAATGCTACAATTCACACGGGATCACCAAAACTGGACAATATAAATGTTGCCTGGTTGATGAATTTCTTCTGCGACATTCAGTTGGTAGTGTCAGAATTTGGTGTAATCAACATGAAAGGATGGATCCATCCTGCCTTGCATCAACGGTTCAGGCTGGTGGTGGTGTAATGGTGTGATGGGACATATTCTTGCCCCCCCTTAGTACCAACTGAGCATCATTTAAACGCCACAGCCGACCTGTGTATTGTTGCTGACCATGTCCATCCCTTAATGACTACAGTGGACCATCTTTTGATGGCTACTTCCAGCAGGAAAAAACACCATGTCACAAAGCTCAAATCATCTCAAACTGTATTCCAGTTAGTTCATTAAACTCAAATGCCTCCACAGTCACCAGATCTCAATCCAATAGAGCAGCTTTGGGATGTGGAGGAACGGGAGATTCACATCATGGATGTGCAGAAGACAAATCTGCAGAAACTGTGTGATGCTGTTTCCAGCACCTGGTTGAATCGGCAGTTCTGAAGGCAAAAGGGGATCCAAACCGCTACTAACAAGTTGTACCTAATAAAGTGGCAGGTGAGTGTGCTTTTCCAGGGCTAAACTTGCATATTGTTGGGCCATTGCAGCAGAATAAGCATGTATGGTGGGTCATCACATGATATGAGCACCACTGTAAATGTTCACAATTGCTAGTAGAAATGCCCACCTGCTGGTACAATGTAGCAGTGTGGATTGAAAAGGCATATTGAAAGCAGTATTATTACACATCAGCTGTTTTTGTTTTCAGATGTGGCCAGATTTCTCTTCACCAGTTTCATGTCCTGTGGCTTCCTTCATTCCTGCAGGCCTGTCTGCTCTCAGACAAAAGCCTTCTGTTTGGTGCTTGAAACCATAGCGCTCCTGGAGCCAACCTTGGGTGACGAGATTAGAAGTGCCAGTCCTGGATCTGTCCAGCTTGGCCAATGGGGTCAGGCGGTCCAGAGGCTGCCATCCACGGTGAGTGCGCTCGGACCATATGGAAATACATGGACCACCACAGTGGTATATATATCCTATATGGCAAAGATATGTTTCTTTCTTACCAAAGTATGTTCAAAACATATTGTAAATATTGTTGTAAATAGCATGGTTGAAAGAAATCTATTTTCAAAACTCACAAAATATATTAGAAAATTTACTTTTGCATCATCAATGTATTTTGACTGTTTGTGAATATAATTGTGGATAATTTATTTTATATTTGATTTTGATTTGGAAATATAAAAAGAAAAATATTTCAGAAAAAATCATATATATATATATATATAAAATATAAAGAATCTATTTATTATATATATATATATATATATATATATATATATATATATATAAAATATAAAGAATCTATTTATTATATATATATATATATATATATATATATATATATATATATATATAATAAATAGATTCTTTATATTTTATATAATTATGTGTATATATATATATATATAGAGAGAGAGAGAGAGAGAGAGAGAGAGAGAGAGAGAGAGAGAATATACTGTATATATATACATTTATACATAATATATATCAAATATTTTTACATAATTTTTATATTAAAATATCAATATACATTTAAAATTGACACGAGTAGCCTATATCAAAAATGTTAAATATATAGTACATTTTTATAGAAATATATTTAAATAATTATATCTAAAATATATATAATATAAATATATTTCCCCACAATTTTCTTGCATAAAATATAAAAATATTTTCCTAAATATACATTTAAATACATTTCAGTAAGATTTGTTTTTATATAATTAAATATTATTAACTTTAGAGAAACACAAAGATCCTCAGAGACCGTGGCAGACCACAGGAGAGCATGTAGGAAGCAAGAGGTGAGTTCCTCTGTGGTCCATCACAAACACACAGATTAAACCACACACACACACACACATGCACATACAGACCTGCGTGCTTTCTCATACAGATTCCTGTTCTGTTCTCAAGTTTCCGCTTGATCCAGAGCTCTGTTAGGAGTTTTTGTCTCACTGGTCACGAGCCACCTCTGATCGTCCTGAAGGAGCCATTCTGTTTAGAAACCCGATCCGTCTGAAATTACTGCGGCACTGGAGTTTTGGGTCCCTGAACCGCTCTGTAATTAATCACCGTGGGCCAAATCTAATATGTCGTACAGCAGGACAGAGGAATAGTGTGGACAGGTGGATGTTAAACTTAATCAGAGGGTCAGACTAGTTCTCATTTCCTGCCAGGGGTCTCGAATGAATTTTCGCAACCGATATTAAACTATTACAGAATGATTTTTGAATTTACTTTCTAGTTGTTTTCAGTTGGCACCTGCTCTATATTTCATAAGTGAGTGATATGAAAGCTTTGTGAGTGGAACAGACCCACATTTACATCTTCATGGAAGTTCTTCAAAAAGTTATTTAATTATCCGTCCTACATATTTGAACTGGCACATTATGTTGCATCAGTGACATTAAACCTGACGCAATGCATTGATGACCTAAAATATTTTTGCACTACTGCATTTATGATACTTGTAAGGCAAGACACCACAAGTGAATATGTAGGCTATGTTTCCATACTTCCCCAGTTGATTAATCACAGTGCATTTAAAGGGGCTTTGTGTAGAATTCAGAAACCATGTTATTAGTGACACCACTGGCCATTAAGTGAACTGCAGCCAGCAACTTATCGTACCCGCGCACATGTAATGTACAAGAGACTCTGTCTAAAAGAGTGATTCAGTGCCTGATTTACATACGTTTAGTTGCTTAGAAGTAAAAAGAAGTTTGCAGGGATATGCTGTTAATAAACACCCTGACTCCGCCCACAATGCTGAGAGCAACGGTTAGACGAATATGTAAATATTCACTGCGTGCTTAACATAATAAACAATAAAAATGACAGCGGCGAGAAAACAGCAGTTAAGAAAGCTGATGTGGATATGTTTACACAAGCTCTGCAATTCACCGGCATCATGTAGACAGATGAGGTAGGCCTAATTAAAATGACACTATTATAGTTTTATTAAAGTATATTTGAGACTCTAGACTATATAGGTCTGGCTATGTGAGACTGTAGGTCTTTGCATGACAGATTGACATTACAGTATAGAAGGACTCTTTCCCCAGTATCTTGAACATTTTACATCATTAGTTTCATGGAAGAAAGGCTCTCGGGAGTGCGTGTAACATCCTTTTGACGTTCCGAGTCCTTCTCATAAAAATTAGTCTATAGGCTTTCACAGACAACCTGGGAAGTCAGCTCTGTGTAAGTTGTTCACACATTGGCAATAAATAGTGAATAATACATATTACATCAAATCTTAGATAGGCTATAGACAATTGTTTTGTATTACAAGTTTTCTGAACTGTTGTTTAATTATGCAAATTAACCATTATCTAATTATATATGCCCTCATTTGCATAACAGTCCAGAACAGAAATGCAATACAATACAATTCCTGTTTTATTCTATTGTGATATTCACTCTTAAAAATAAAGTTTCTTTAGTGGCATGCATCGATGAAGAGGTTTTAACATCCATGGAATTTATCCATCCCAAAAGATTTTTTAAATGTTCTTCACGCTAATAAACAATTGGTTATATTAATGACTGCTCATTGAAAGGTTTTTTAAGGGAACCAAAAATGTTTTTTCTATGGCATAGATGTGACCCCCCTCCTCCCTTTTTTTTAAGAGTGTAGTCCTATATAGGGTTTACTGAGGGGTTTTGGATTTCTTTTTTATCTGTTTATCCGTCTTATCCTGGATTTTTCCCCCCTGTTTCTTACCTTAAGGTGATTCCGAAGTGTTATCGAAAAGAATTGCATAAAAATGTTTGCGTTCCATGTAGGCAATAGTATGATGTGTGGGTGTGGAATGACACAATTTTCATTTGTGGCTGAACTGTTCTTCTAAGAATGTTTCACAACTATTTGAATGACTGACAAAGAAATGAACTGAATAAATGAAAAGAAAAGAGTGTGTGGACAGAACTTATCACACATGAGTCTTGACCTCAGTGAAGCCAAACACAGTGGTGAAATCGTGAATTGGATTGTCAACAGATGCCGATAAATGAGTTCTCAGATAATGGACACTCTTATGAATAAGTCTTCTTGGAGTTTGAAAGGGTTTTCATAGCTGCTAGTGGATATTAGACAAACAGTAATGCATTTGATTCTTATATTACATGCAAAAACCATCAGCTGAGTGTGTTGCTGTTCAACATGGCCAGTTTTTCAGTAAAAGGTAGGTCTTTTCTCACAGATATCAGCCACTAGATCAGAGTGGATGTTTAAACCCTCTTACGCCTTAAATTAAAGTATAATATTTCTAAAGGCTTCTCGCGTCCTTCCGCCCCCCTTCGAAGCTGTTGGGAAAGTGGGCCACGGGGGAAACTAATGCACTGCGAGGGTCAAGCTTCACTGGCCGTCTCCATTTTGAAAGCCAGCCTTTGGTTTCATCGGCCTCCCGTAAGTTTGAGAAGGCCCGTACGGGGGTGACTAGAACATTTGCACACAGAGACCCGTGAGTCACGCTCGGACAGGCAGGCCGCAATCGCTTTCTTCGGAGCTGTTTGGTGGCTTTTGTCCGGGGTACACCTTCCTCTTCCTCCTCATCCTCGCGTTTGTTCACCCTCGGGCCAGGTTTAGACCACCGAGATGTAATCCGAGATTGTGTCGTGCTCCAAAGAGCCTGTGGAGACACACGTGGAAACTTAACTCTTTCTTTGGGTAAGGGTCAAGGAATCTAGTCTGCAGGTTAAATCTTTAAAAAAAATTTAAGACATCAGAGCTTAGATAAGACTTTCTTTCTTTGAATAAAACCGCTGAAATATGACACATTCATAGGGCCATTCACACAGTCTGATAATGTTTAACTCTGTGTGCTGCCGTTCAAACTCTACTTGCTTTGCTGAAATGTTTAAGAACACATCTATATTTTATTTACACACTGATGTTCAGCAGTTATTTTTAATTGTCAACTTTTTTTCGGATCATCAGACATCAAAGCTCGATAAACACTGGTCACAGATATGAAGATGTACTTTTAATTTGACCAAAACGTATTACTTTTTTTCAAGCCATCTCATTTGATTTTGATGTGACATAAAGTGGTGATATCTAAGGGTACGTTTACAGATGACAACATTGTCTAAACCAGTCTGAACACCATGATTAGCTGGTTCAGGTGTGTTTGATTCAGGTTGGAGCTCAAATCTGCAGGGTGGTAGCCCTCCAGGACCAGGGTTGGACAGCACACGGATCCCCTTTCACACGGATCCGCAAAAACGACTAAAAGCGCTGCATTCATGCCAGGCCAGTAGATGGCGATGCCACTTTGTAAAGAAACACTACATGCCTATAGACTGGACGCATATACACTTGTGCATGGTGTCACAGTTTTCACAAATTCACGTTAACGGTATCGTTTTCAAAAACATGCACTTTTAAGCACGTTTCAAAAGTTCGCATTTTCAGGCTCCCAAAACGCTGTTGTTGTGTAAATGAATGGCTAAATATATAAAAAGCTTTCCGTTTTTAGTTGAAAATGGTGTCCTGTCAACAGCCCCTAAGTGAGAGAGTTTACTTTCTTTTTAATTAGTTTGCCATTATCACCATTGTTTATTCATACACACGATATGTGGATGTGGAACACTAAAACGATAGGGGGGGGGTTAGCGTGTGAAATCATAACCGATCATATTGCCATAAAGGCATTGCCCCCTCTCACGTGACTTTCCCCATTCATTCTCAGTTACCCCCCACCAAACCCACTGATGCTTTAGGGTCTGTTGTCTTGCTGGCCTCAGTGGAGGAGAGAGAGGTGCGGTGTTCCACTGTAACTTTACCTGCGGGTGTCACTGGGGGACAGTGTTACTTTAGAACAAATGTGTGACTTACTGTATATGATGTCATTTTTCTGAATATTTGCAATGTTTACTGTACTGTTGATTATTTTATCATTTAATTGTTTTGAGGAGCCAATGCCTCCCTTGCTTCACCCCTGGGCTACCTGATATATATATATTCTTTTCTTTTTTAATATATAATCACTAATCAGGCATGACTTTATGACCACCTTCCTAATATTGTGTTTTCCTGCCAAAACAGCCCCTGTCAAGGCATAGACTCCACTTGACCCCTGAAGGTGTTAGCCGCAGATCCTTTGAGTCCTGTAAGTCGCGAGGTGGGGCCTCCATGGATTGGACTTGTTTGTTCAGCACATCCCACAAATGCTCGATTGGATTGAGATCTGGGGAATTTGGAGGCCAAGTCAACACCTCAAACACGTTGTTGTGCTCCTCAAACCATTCCTGAACCATTTTTGCTTTGTGGCAGGAGCATTATTCCGCTGAAAGAGCCACAGCCACCAGGGAATACCGTTTCTATGAAAGGGTGTACATGATCTGCAACAGTGCTTAGGTTGGTGGTACGTGTCAAAGTGACATCCACATGGATGGCAGGACCCAAGGTTTCCCAGCAGAACATTGCCTTCTTCCCATAGTGCATCCTGGTGCCATGTGTTCCCCAGGTAAGCGTAAAAGAAGACGTGATTCATCAGACCAGGCCACCTTCTTCCATTGCTCCGTGGTCCAGTTCTGATGCTCACATGCCCACTGTTGGCACTTTCGGCGGTGGACGGAGTCAGCATGGGCACCCTGACTGGTCTGCGGCTATGCCGCCCCATACACAACAAACTGTGATGCACTGTGTATTCTGACACCTTTCTGTCAGAACCAGCATTAACTTCTTTAGAAATTTGAGCTCCAGTAGCTCGTCTGTTTGATCGGACCACACGGGTCAGCCTTCGCTCCCCATGTGCATCAATGAGCCTGGGCCGCCCATGACCCTGTCGCCGGTTCTCCACTGTTCCTTCCTTGGAGCACTTTTGATAGATCCTGACCACTGCAGACCGGGAACACCCCACAAGAGCTGCAGTTTTGGAGATGCTCTGACCCAGTCGTCTAGCCATCACAATTTGGCCCTTGTCAAACTCACTCAAATCCTTACGCTTGCCCATTTTTCCTGCTTCTAACACATCAACTTTGAGGACAAAATGTTCACTTCCTGCCTAATATATAGCACCAGGTGCCGTGATGAAGAGATAATCAGTATTATTCACTTCACCTAATGTTAATGTCATAATGATATGCCTGATTGGTGGATATATTTATTAATATATTTTTGCAAATATTGACATATTTAAGAAAAAAATTAAACACTAACTTTATTTGACAATAAAGCGTTTTTGGTCCATCTGTATGAATGAGTAAATCATTTTAATAACTGTCTATTTTTATTTCAAAAAGCAAATAGAATATACAGTGCATGTGATGTGCATGTGCTTGGGGTTCAGTTTACACACATAAACACACTCAAACATGTAATGTTTCCATGTTCCATAGACATAATGATTTTTATACTGCACAAACTGTATATTCTATTCCCCTTACACTAACCCATAATTTTGTCCCTATAATGTATGGTTAATCAGTCCACACACACACACACATGCACACATGTTGTGTTTCCATGTTTTATGGGGACATTCCATAGGCGTAATGCATTTTATACCGTACAAACCGTATATTCTATCACCCCTACACTGCCCCTGCCCCTAAACCTACCCATCACACACACACACACACACACACACACACACACACACACACACACACACACACACACACACACACACTGCTCCTGCCACTAAACCTACCCATCACAGGAGACATGCTGCATTTTTACTTTTTCAAAAAACATCACTTAGTGTGATTTATGAACTGTTTTCCTCATGGGGACCAAAAAATGTCCCCACAAGGACAAGGATTTCGGATATTGCCATCTTTGTGGGGACATTTTGTCCCCATACCGTAGGGATTACCAGTCCACACACACACATAAAAACGTCATGGTCATTTGGTTTTCTGACAACCCAGTCTTTATTAGATTTGCTCCCTGTGTACATTTTAAAATGACTTTAAATCTATACAACATTATTTTTTAACAGTTTTCAGAACAATCTGTCCTCTTACATTGCTAGTTTGTTAGTATTCCTCCACAGAGACATAGACATCAGAGATTCTATCAGAAATTGTCTGTACAGTCTTAAATCATTTTTTGGGTGGGCAGAAAAGATCTCATTTTGTGTGCGATTTCAGGCCGGCGTTCATCTGAGAGTCAAGAAAAGAAGGCTCTCGTTGTAGCAGCTGCAGTGTCAAGGATGGGGACACCATGTGGACAAACCAAAGGAACCAGGACAGGTTTGATGAACATTTCACCAGACTCCAATCGTTTGGTCTCTGGAGCTTTCTCAAAAATTCCTTCAGTTAGTTCTACTCTCTAGGTTTAATGTGTCACTTTCAAATGAAATATTGTTAGACTCTACACAAACAGACAAATACATGAGGTTTCGAAGTTTCAGACCCTCATTGCTCATCATGCATTTCATGCATCTAACATTGGTAAAATTAATATATCAAACCTTCTAGAATTAAGACAAAGTTAAAAAATGGAATGTACACCAAACAGCCAAATAATTTAATCTGCATCCCAGAACCCTTAGATAGGAACCTTCACCATATGAGAGAGAGAGAGAGAGAGAGAGGGAGGGGGAGCGAGAGGGACGTGTCAATGTGTTTAAATGGGACGTGAAACTCTGGTTATCTTGACTGTCTCAGTTGATTCTTTTTACGTCTCTCCAGGAAACATCTGCAATGAGAAAGAAAATCAATCATATGGTGAATATATCATTTCTTATGATTCATGCTATGTCTTATTTTTTGTTTAACAATAACCTATTGAACAGAACAGACAGAATATAAAATAAAATAGACCGAATTTTAAGGCATCACACGCTCTACACATTTTTGGGCCAAATTCTAAATTATGCGAGTAAATCAATGAGGTCATTAATGTTTTTGTATTATTCTGGCAGTAAAACCCCAAGACTCCAGGGGGCGATAATGTAAATTTAAATCTGTGTCGGATATGTTTTGGGTAGCTACCATTCCTCTTTTTGATTGAAAATGATAATAATGTGATTTAAAATATTATGATTTACTCATTATACATGAGTAAAAATTCTTTATCCACAAATGTAAATGGGCATTAAACCTACTTGATTGATAGATTTAACCCATTGATAGATTTATAATGCACAAAATGCATGTTCATTGCTTATCAAGGTGCTGATTTACTCTTTTTATGTGCTTTATTTTCTTTTGTTTGTTTGTGTGTGTTAATATTTAATTTGTAGTAGGCCTAACTGATATGTTATAATTGGGTTTAATTGTATGTTCATTGTTCAACAGATTGCAATAACAAATAATTGAAAAAGTTATCTATCATTCAAGATGGCGGATGAAGAACTCACAGGCGAATACAAGCCCCTCCTTTCAGTAAAAATGAACCAATCACCTTTTGAAAGAGGTAAAGCTTGATTATTTACTCATTTCTTTTATTTGCCTGGACCAGCCTGAAGGTACAGTATTTGAGCATATTTGAATACTTGTATGGTACCATGATGTCAGATTGTATTGGTGATTTGAAATGTTGTCTTCATAAACAGTTTTTACATTTCTATAGGCTGTCTAGTTAGCTTAGCAACATGTAACTCCACACTGAAAAGTATCAAATGGCTTTATCTCATTAAAATAGATTATTTAATCCATTCTCAAGTGTTTTGCATTGTTATTCTAGCATCATAGAATATATTGTAAGCTGTATTATGTGCATGAGTGACCATTACAAACGTTTCTTAAAGTTTTAGATCAGTCACTAAGGTTTCATGACTTTTGAGAGAAGTTTATATAGTTAGGCCTATGTAGAGACTCTAAACTACATTATGAGGTATAATGACGTTATATCTCTTTTATTGTGACTTTAATGCTGCCTTCACGTGCTAGCGAAAATGTCCTATTTCCTAGTTCTGAAGTCGTGATTACGAGCTTGTCGCATTCAAGTGCTTTGTTGTCAGAAAGAACAGGAATCATGGAGAACCCCAGGTTTAATTGGGAAAATCGTATTAAAGCCAAAATGATATTTAGCATCCCAATCATTGACAACCTTACCGATTCTGTAATTTCGTTCAAATACAGGCTATTTTCACTGTGTATAAAATGTAAATATCCACTACTTTAATGACAAGACAAGGTGATGTAGCGATTGTGGAAAACACTAATAAAAAAAAAAAAATAGCCCCCTCTCCCCCCAAAAAATAAATAAATAAATTGTAGCCTGCTTATCTTGGAAACTTGGGTTTCAAAATTATCCTAGAACTTTCCAATGGTAAATACGACTTGAGAGGGCATTTATGTTTTTTTTTTGTTTGCTTTCAATTTTTTTAAAAATGTGTAGTCTATAGCCCTATTCAGACGGTTATTGTTTCTTGTGGGATCACATGGAATATTCATCATTATCAGGGCTAGTCAGTGATTTTATTGCCGTCCGAATCCAGAATATCAGTGTGTTTCTCCCACCACCCGCATAAAAATCCCCGGCCAAATGACCTACTGTTTTTTTAACAAACACCAAGGTCGGACTAAAAGCATCCCATTGGAAATCACACTCGTCTTCAGTGAAGATTACGCTCCGCCTTCTTTGATCTGATTCATAATTTTTATCATTGACAAGTGCTGAAGCAGACCAGCCTAAAAATTAATTTTTTTGTCAACAAACAACAAATGGAGAACAACATTAAGAAATATAATATATTGGACAATTTAGCTATTTCCAATTATTGGGGGGGGCTTGTCTGTGAAACCGGGGGAATATTTCTTTATATCTCACAATGTGACTTTTTATCTTTTTAGCAATCACTTGTAAGGTTTCATGACTTTTAAGGGAAGTTTATGAAGTAAGGCCTATATAGACACTACACGTGATCACATGGTACCTGTTACAGTGTTTTTGTAGAGTCCTGGTCGCTAGGAGCTTGGCATAGGGGTTTTGCTGCCATCATCTGATCCTTCAGAAAGACAGGAGCAGACATTAGCGTGTGTGAAGTGTAAGTGTTTTAAGCAGAGATTCTTCACGGCATCGTTACCTTGTGTTGTGTCATCAAGATGCTCTGGTTCATCTTGTGTTTTAGAAGCAGCATCTGTAAACGGGATCAATCAAATGCTTCCGGAATGACCAAAGTGTCTACATTTATTATTACATGAATGCATTTGGCAGACACTTTTGTCCAAAGACACTTAAGTATTTAAAAAAATTTTTTTATGGAAATTTATTTTATGAGTTCATGCATATATGTTTTTAGCGCAGTCTTATAGATCTATAGCCCTACTATATGTCAACATCTGTCTCATTTGTGTCTCCTAAGGAATTTTGGGATCTCAAAACAAAGTTGACTTACCCGTGCCATCTTCAACCCTGACTTCATGGTCATCGTCATCTAAACAGAAACAAAGGAAGTGAGGCTTTCAAATCACGTTCTCTTTGAGAGTTTCTTCCAGTCAGAGAGTAGTGACCATCTAACAGGTAACAGCTACTTGTACTATTTATCATTTATAACATATGGGGAAGTTATGTGGCAAAGTTTAATATCCAGGTTGAAAAGCAATGTTAGCCTTAGTGAACAACACAACTAAACCCAAAATGAAGTGCTTTAGACCCATGAGACGTACCGTCTAAAACAAAATGGCTGTTTTCATCAGTGTGTTCCTCTAGAGTTGGCAAAAAGTTCAAGAAACATACATTTAATACATTTTAAATGATAAAGGCATCACTTGACTCTTACATTCTGATTAATAAACATAATTACCGTGTGATGGCGTAGCATCTGTTGAGTCATCGCCATGGTCATCTAGAAGAAGAGAAAGATTATTATATCAGAATAAAAGAAGAAAGAAGAAAAGAAGAAAACCCGTCAGATTTACATTGAGTTGACAGGATTTAGCTTTAATTGAAGTTCATTTTCACTCTTCCCGAAACATGTGAACAGTGAAGGCTGTGGTTTGTCTTACCGCTGGAATCAGCATCGGAGTCATTCGTCTCTATTGATGCATCATCAGGAGAATCTGTAGGTTTACACATTTATATATTACACTTTCCCAACCTAGATCTGTAACGGTGACAGTCTGCAGACAAGTTTATATCTATACAAGCCTGTTGTCTTTATTTTTTGTCTTTCTATTTCACACTATACTTCATATCTTCAATTAGGACTTTATATCTCACAATTATGACTTTATATCTCACACTTTGACTTCATATCTCACACTATGACTTCATATCTCACACTATGACTTCATATCTCACAATATGACTTTATTTCTCACAAATATGACTTTAAATCTTCAATTATGACTTTATATCTCACACTTTGACTTCATATCTCACACTATGACTTCATATCTCACACTATGACTTCATATCTCACAATATGACTTTATTTCTCACAAATATGACTTTAAATCTTCAATTATGACTTTATATCTCACACTATCACTTTATATCTCACAATAACTTTAAAACTTCAATTATGACTTTATATCTCACAATATGACTTTATACCTTCAATTATTACTTTATATCTCACAATTATGACTTAATATCTCACAATTATGGCTTTATATCTCACACCATACCTTTATATCTCACACTATGACTTTATATCTCAAAATTATGACTTTATATATCACACTGACTTTATATCTCACAATTATTACTATCTCACAATAACTTTATATCTTCACCTGACTTTATATCTTCAATTATGACTTTATATCTCACAATTATGACGTTATAACTAACAATTAATACTTAATAGCTCACAATTATAACTTTATATCTCTCAATTATGACTATACCTCATAATTTATTACTTTAAATATTCAGTTATGACTTCATATCTCACAAAATTACTTTATATCTTCTATTATGACTTTATAGCTAACAATTATGACTATATCTTCAATTATGACTTTATATCGTACAATAATGACTTTATATCTTGCAATTATCTTTATATCTAACTATGTGCCTTTAAAATTGTAACTTTATATCACACATAATGATTGTATGCTATGCAATTTAGGTTTTATAATAACTTTACATTTTTCAATCTTCTTCATACGGCACAATATGGCTTTATTTCTTATTTTAAACGTATATGTTTTTCCCTCTGAGGTGGAAATGGACCTGCATATATATCAGTAAATACCTTCTTTCTCTTTTTCCACACTGGAGACGTCGTCTTCATCATCAGTGTCTGTGGGCATAAACACATTCATCAATCGATCGATTCTGTGGTTTGATGAACCAGAAAGGATGTAATGTTTACCTTCTCCTCCTGTTTCGGAGCTGCCCTTGCTGTCACTATCAGAGCTCTCTGTGTCTGTGGACTCTGTGCTGCTCTTCCCTTTGTCCTGGTCTTTATCTTTGCTGTCCGAGTCGGAATCCGAGTCCGAGTTTGAGTCCAGGCTGGAGTTGTCAGAATCAGGTTTGTCTTCCTGCTTGTCTTCTTTCACTTCCTCTAGCGGACTCTCTTCAGACTGACTGGCTGTGGCGTCTTCTTTCGAGGTGTCCTCCTTGTTCTGTTCGTCTGGTTTGGATTCATCTTCTTTATCTTTTCCTCGTCGCTGTTGTTGTCATTGCTCTCCTCCTTTTCTTTGGCGTCCTTCTCGCTGTCTCCATCATCTTCTGTGTCTTTGGGGTCGCTGCTGTCCTTGTCTTTATCCTCCGCGCTGTCTTTGACGTCGGCTGCATCAGGGGAATCGGCCGTGTCCTGGTCGCTGCTGGCGTCGCTGTCAGAGTCCTGGTCTTTCTCTTTCTCTTTCTCTTTCTCTTTCTCTTTCTCTTTCTCTTTCTCTTTCTCTTTCTCTTTCTCTTTCTCTTTCTTCTCAGTGCTGTCTGTGTCTTTTGAATCTGAATCCTGGTCATTGGAGTCGTCTGAATCTTTCACCTCATCAGTATCCGAGTCGCTGTCGGTGTCGCCTTTGTCTGGTGCTTCAGAGGTTTCTGGACCCTCGTCTTCTGTGCTGGAGTCTTTCTCGTCTTTCTCGTCACTCTTTTCATCTGTGTCTCCATCTGTTTTGTTTTTGTCAGAATCTGCATGTAAAAAGTTAATATTTCAATTAGGAATGCATCCACATTGGCCAATACCGATAATTATTTATATTTGAAAGCCGATAACCAATAAATTGGCCGATAAATCTAAATCCAATTTTTTTTATAATTTTTGAGAGCCTGATTACAAAAACAAAAGTCTCACCATTAAAAGCCATGCCCCAAGCACACAATTACTATAATGTTCTCATTGTAATTTTATGTTGCTCTTAACTGTATTTTCTTTTTTCCTGTATTTCAATCTTATATCAAGCAATTCAACAGTGCGCATCTAAAGGGTCTCGGCTGAAGGAAGTAATACATTATTTATCGGCTGTAATATAATTTTAAAAAAAAGTATCAGGCCGATAATGAGAACATTACAAATGAACCTATATCAGCTGATACCGATATGGTGTCCGATATATTGTGCATCCCTAATTTCAATAATATAGATCATCAAACTGACATTAGTCATATACAGACAAATGACTTGATGAACCAATGAAGCCCAAACTCTGTGATTGTGTCAGATGATGCAACATGGTATTTCAAGGTACTTCCAAGAATACCATGGTACTGCCTTTGTACCGTGGTAATGCTGGTACTATTCATGCACTATTTACAGCAATCCAAGGCACTTTAAAGAAAGACATAATGCATGCCAAAAATATGTTATTATTAGTATGGTACATGTGCAAAAGAGAAATGGATTTACCACCCAGTACTTTCTTAGGCAAATACACAAACTGTAAAATAAAGTGCAACCAAATTGTTTCATTAACAAGCTCTTCATTTAGGATTTAAAAATCTGGTTTAGATAATAAAAGTGGTAAATCCCATCACTCCCATACTACTAAGTTTATAATGTTAATCATTTTTACTAATCAGCTTTGACACAAATAATTATTTTGTCACATCATGCTGGATAGACTCGTTCTCACTTAATTTAGTTTAAATTTAAATCACAATTAAATAATTAAATCATAGTATTTTAATGATACAAAAAATGGATCTGGTTCTGAAAAATTACGTGATTTACATCTACAGCTACAAAATAATGTGCCTCTTGTTAGTACAGGATTGTAATTATTCTTTGAATGGATTTTTAAGAGCACGGATCGTATTGTTGTTTGGTTGTTAAGAATAGAGTTGAGACACATTTCTGTTCTTTTGTGTTTTATAAGCTCACCATCAGAGTCCTGCTGCTCATCTGTGTCTGAAGAATCATTGTCAGATGAATCATCTGTGCCTTCTGCATCAGAGCAAACACACCGGTATTAGTCTCAAAACACCTCTAACTTCAGGATAGAGCACATGCTCATTCTTTCAGTTCAGAAAATCTCAATTATTTTGAAAGATGCTTCAATTTGACACTGTTTTGTTAACTATTAAACTACTAGAAATATATTTTGGTAACTGAAGTAAAGCTGAAATAAAATATAAATATTAGATGAAAAAAATATACTAAAACAGAAATAAAAAATGAGAGATAAATATAAATATTTAAATTATTAAATATATATATACTGTATAAATATATAAATTATGTTACAAAATTACTAAAATTTAAAGTAAAATTAAAATAAAAACTAATTCAAAATATAAATGATTTTTTATAATAGCTTTATATAAATAAATATAGCTAAAATAACACTGATTTGACACTGTTCATATTGAAATGATCATTTCTGCAGTGATTTCGAATACCTGTAGAAGTTTTGTTTGCATCATCAGGTGTGTCATCAGACTCGCTCTTTTCCACACTAGCAGAATCCCCGTCTGAAAGGACAGAGCGAGCCAGTAAGAATGCATCATTTGCTGTGAGAAAGGAGTGACCGTACCAAGTAGGACGTGTTCCTGGAACATCTTTTGTTGGTGCTTGAACAATGTTCATGGCAACCGAACATATCCTCCTCCTCCTCCTCCTCCTCCTCCTCCTCCTCCTCCTCCTCCTCCTCCTCCTCCTCCTCCTCACTGTATAACCATTAACTACCGCCAGAGGGGAACGGTGGCGTGATAAGAACATTGCTCAAGAATCAACACCAGGAACACGTTCTGCATGAGAAACCTCTGTACCTGTGTCAACTGAACCAGCGTCCGCCTTCTCATCTGTGTCTGTGAAGTTTAATAGTGAGACATCAATCATTATCTACTGTGACACACACACACACACACACACACACACACACACATGTTGTGTTTCCATGTTTTATGGGGACATTCCATAGGCGTAATGCATTTTATACTGTACAAACCGTATTTTCTATCCCCTACACTGCCCCTGCCCCTAAACCTACCCATCACAGGAGACATGCTGCATTTTTACATTTTCAAAAATCATCACTTAGTGTGATTTATAAGATGTTTTCCTCATGGGGACCAAAAAATGTCCCCACAAGGACAAAAATTTGATATTGCCATCTTTGTGGGGACATTTTGTCCCCATACCGTAGGGATTACCAGTCCACACACACACACACACACACACACACACACACACACACACACACACACACACACACACACACACACACACACACTTAACGTTGGAGTATAAGAGAGAGAGTTTTAATTCTTTAATGTTTTAAAGTGCTTGTTTTTCGAAGCTGAATGAGAAATATGTCATTATTTACTCACTTTTTTGTCATTCTAAACCTGTGATATTATTTTTCAATTGGAACAGAAATGGATTCATTTTTAAACAAACTTGATTTTTACATTTTTCTTTTGTGTGCCATGAAAGAAAATAGTTTTATCTAATATTTACATTTTATTGTGTATTACATATATATTTTATAGTTTTTGATTAAGTTTAAGTTAAAACATTAATGGCAAATGTTTTTCTATTTTTCAGTTATGTATTTTTAATTTAATTTAATATTTAATTTAATTTAATATTTTAATTATGTGCGAGTTATTAATTTGATAAATAATGGTAAATAATGACAGTTTTTCAGTTAATTATGGGTTATTATGAGTTATTAATTTAGCGTTTCATATTGTCATTTTAGCATTGAGTTGGACAGTCTTTATTCCTGGTGTTTGTTTACCTGCTGATTGATT
Organism: Gobiocypris rarus; assembly: GCA_023029165.1. Lineage (NCBI taxonomy): Eukaryota > Metazoa > Chordata > Actinopteri > Cypriniformes > Gobionidae > Gobiocypris > Gobiocypris rarus. The sequence continues at coordinate 34,582,752 of CM040919.1, read as the reverse complement.
TTCCTTTGAATCTACATCAACATGATCTGCATCTGAAATATTATACGACACATATAAATTGACTTAACACATCTTATACGATCTCATTTCACACGTTAGTTTGTGTGATCTCTCTTACCTGTGCTGTCCTCCGCTGATGGTTTCTCAATGTTCTCATCTGCAGCAGATAAAGGAAAGGATTTTGCACACATGTGGATTTTGTATCTTATGAAAACAGTAATACATATAAGGCTTTCACACACATGAGTCTCCTGCCTTCTGCTGCGATGCATCTGTTTCTGTGTTAGTTTCTGTGTCTGTGTCTTTGTCCACATCAATATCGGTTGTGTCTGATGAAGACAGAAATAAATCATTGCATTTTACTATTGTTATGAATTATATATCTGAACGGAATGTCATTGGATCTTATGTGTTTTCATCGCATAACCTTTACTCATGGTAATCCCATGGTCCTTTTGTATGGGAAATAATAGTCATGTTGTGTTTTTTTAAGGAAGTGAGGGATGCATTTGACCAAAACAACATATTGCTTGCAGTGTTGTTGTGTTTAGGAAGCGGATGCACAGGTGAGGTTGTACCTATTGAGTCTGGGCCGCTGGTGGCTTCATCCAAGCTTGTGTCGCCTGAAATCGGTCGAGCTGTTAGTTTGTTTGAAATGCATTTGAGTGAAGCATTGCTCAGAGTAAAAGATTTGGTAACACTTTATTTTGATGGTCCACTTTAGACATTACTAACTAAGTAACGTTGTAACAACTTGTAAAATTATTCTACTAACCCGAACACTAACAGTCTACTCATACTCTAATGAGAGGCAGTTGCCAGAGCTGGGATGTTTCTACATACTCAGATACCGAAAGTAAATGAACACTGAGAGAACAGTATCACAATGTCTTTTAAATGTTCCTTTCAACAACAAAACAAGTCTACTGGGATATTTATGTTTAGAAGCTCTGTCATAGCTTTCATTTTACTTTAAAATATATTATTTATGAAATGTTTAAATTATATAATATGTGTATATATATATATATATATATATATATATATATATATATATATATATATATATATATATTATATATATATATATATATATATATATATATATAGCGTAAATGTGACCCTGGAAATAAGGGTAAATTGTTTTGCAATTGAGACGTATACATCATCTGAAAGCTGAATACATAAGCTTTCCATTTATGTTTGTTAGGATAAGACAATATTTGGTCGAGATACAATTATTTGAAAATCTGAGTGTGCAAAAAAATTTAAATATTAAGAAAATCATCTTTAAATTTGTCCAAATGAGCAATGCATATTACTACTAATAATACATGTTTTATATATTTGGACTCTCACACACAGACCATCTATCTATCTATCTATCTATCTATCTATCTATCTATCTATCTATCTATCTATCTATCTATCTATCTATCTATCTATCTATCTATCTATCTATCTATCTATCTATCTATCTATCTATCTATCTATCTATCTATCTATCTATCTATCTATCCTTCCGTCTGTCTTACCATCCATCCATCTATCCATTATCCATCCATCCATCCGACCTTCTGTCTGTCCATTCATCCATCCATCCGCCCATCCATCATCCATCCATTCTATTAATATGATTTATATACTATTATAGTATTTATTAATATTTTGAATTAGTGTTTATTTTTATATTTTCAGTTTTCATTTTAGTTTTTTTATGTGCTTTTGTCATTTTATATTGTCAATGTTTATATATAGCTGTAAATAATTTTTATTTGGTTTTAGTGAATCAACCTAAACTGATTTATTTCAGTTTGTTGCTAAAGCAGCATTTTTAGATATTATGTTTCCGTAATATACTTAGTTAACGGGGCAACACTTCTACATTTTGTTTGCATTTATTGAGGTTTTCATCTAATATTTATAATTTATTTAAGACAATATTTGGTCGAGATACAATTATTTGAAAATCTGAGTGTGCAAAAAAATTTAAATATTAAGAAAATCATCTTTAAATTTGTCCAAATGAGCAATGCATATTACTACTAATAATACATGTTTTATATATTTGGACTCTCACACACAGACCAGCCACTATCATGTGTTTATCACTGAAAACTGAGACCCACAGCATTAGATCACTGGATTTACACCAATCATTTCTTTCTTTCTTTCTTTCTTTCTTTCTTTCTTTCTTTCTTTCTTTCTTTCTTTCTTTCTTTTTTTTTTGTGAAAAGTTTTCTCAACATTGCAATATTGCGGACACATTAATTATTATTTGAATGATCATTCACTGAGTTATTTAACCATCTATTACTGTATTTGGAAGGCTTTTGTCTTTTAAACACATTCAAATATTTCATAATTTCATATTTACATGCAATGCAGGGATTCTTCAACTTTTCTGTCAGCAGAACCTCTTTGAAATAAGATATTTACTTGAAGTAAGCGCTTCGATTTTTCAAAGTTAAGTTAATAATAAAATTAATTAAATAATAATGTTGATGTTGATTAATGGTCACATGACAACAAGTAAAATATTCAATCTTTTTTAGTAAGTTTTATTAATTAAAATGTTTAATTAAATTATTTTAATAATTGTTTTGCGATTTAATTAATAGATTAAATTCTCATTCTGGGAAACCCTGATGTAATGTAATATTTAATGCACTTCATCTAGTTCAAAACAAAGCATGGAATATATTTTACAAGATTATCCTATTCATATCAATGTGATAAACGAGTTAGGTCAAAAGTAATCTAAAAGTAGTCTGAATACATTACCTTCAAGTGTAATAAAGTGGATTACATTACAAAGTATGATTATGTGTGATTTGTAAACAGTTACTGACTATTTGAAAAGTAATCTACCCAGCTCTGGTAGTTGCAAAGTTATTATATTTATTAGAATGTCTCTAAAAGGGATCATCAAAGTAAAGTGTAAGCAAAGATTAGAGAAGTGAAGTCTTACTGTTTGTGTCTGCTGAGTCAGGAGCACCATCGGTCTCTTTATAAAGACAGAACATCATTAGAGTTTATTCATGTCTGTGTCGTTTCTGGTGTCATTAAAAGTGCTTTTCATTCCTTAAAATTATAGCTAATGTGTAAACATACAAGTAGGCCTTATATATCTGTATAATTCAGCATCATAATGCGGAAATACAAGGTTCACAGCATCAACAAAGACCACACATCTCTATCATTTTCATTAAGTGATAATGTGAACCATAAATAAAACATGTGTTGTGCTTTCTGTCCAGTTGCCATGGAATTATTCAGAAAGAGATGGAGTGACGCTTTTTTCAGGAGTGCCAATGTAAATGATTGTTTTAATTCATTTAAACTTTTCCTGTTGACTGACTGCGTCCTGCTTTTCAAACTGATACCAATTCTTCTAGTTCACTGATGTTGAACACACAGCAGTTAAACATTAATCCGTGTGTGTTTTGTGTTATCACACTGTGTGTTATGTGTTATCTTGGTATCAGTGCTTCCTGCTGGCACTCGTGAAAGGCTCCATGTGATCTTTCTCTCTGTGATGTGCTGCTGTATGTCTGGACGCTCGATGGCAGGAACTGACCTGGTTTCTCAGTCGTGTCAGACGAGTCGCTGGGACCTGAAATCACACACACGTTTTGCTGTCATTTTTTTGTTTGTTTTCTGTTCAGTGATATTCCATGGTTTGGCTAGTGTTTCTTACCTCCATGTTTCTCTGATGAATCTTTCCCATCTGTAGTTCCTGCAAAAGAAGGTTTTCCAGAGTTACATTTGAGCGTCTGTCAGTCTAAAGACCACTTTTATTAACACTATATGGTTTCATCAGAAAGCATTTTATATAAAGTCAGAGTACACATCTGTCCATCCATCCATCCATCCATCCATCCATCCATCCATCCATCCATCCATCCATCCATCCATCCATCCATCCATCCATCTATCTATCTATCTATCTATCTATCCTTCCGTCTGTCTTACCATCCATCCATCTATCCATTATCCATCCATCTATCCATCCGACCTTCTGTCTGTCCATTCATCCATCCGTCCGCCCATCCATCATCCATCCATTCTATTAATATGATTTATATACTATTATAGTATTTATTAATATTTTGAATTAGTGTTTATTTTTATATTTTCAGTTTTCATTTTAGTTTTTTTATGTGCTTTTGTCATTTTATATTGTCAATGTTTATATATAGCTGTAAATAATTTTTATTTGGTTTTAGTGAATCAACCTAAACTGATTTATTTCAGTTTGTTGCTAAAGCAGCATTTTTAGATATTATGTTTCCGTAATATACTTAGTTAACGGGGCAACACTTCTACATTTTGTTTGCATTTATTGAGTTTTTCATCTAATATTTATAATTTATTTCTACTTTATTTGAATATTTTAATAGTTTTAGTTAACAATAACAACACTAGCATAAATATCTAAATATCGATGTTCAAATTAAGTTCATGTTCATTGGGCTTTTCTGCAGTTTATAGACAATTTTTATAGCCAGACCAACCTGAGTCTCCATTTACAGGGACTGGAGTTGAAAAGGCTCCATTAAAATGAACTGAAAAGGAGAAAAACATGTTTTTCAGACAATCTGGAAAACCTTCTGTGGTCCATTGACTTATGATTTATAGATCAAATTCATTGTGTCCTACCAGTAAGGAACCCTAGTAGGCCTGCAGCCATCTCTGAGATTACAACATGAAATTGAGAATAAAAAACACAATCAGTGACATTAACCAGATCGCATTCATTTAGAAGCAGATACTTATTGTCCCCTTTATAACAAGTCTGCCTGCCCAGAGGTCGAGTACAGCTATAAAAGCAACTCGGATCATTTGGTAGAGTTCACACTGAAATGTCTGACTTTTAATCGCAGGCATTGCTGAAATCTCTATTGAAACTAAAGGAGGCACGTGATGTGAGATTCCTGGGGTGTTTTTCAAAGAATTGTAATTTCATCCCATTTTTTATCTTGAAGTAACTGTACAATTGTAGTAGTACAAAGCAGTTCATTGTTCTTACACAGCTCATGCATTCAGGGACAATAAGTAACTTAAACAGTGAAATCACAATTATGAAGGGCAGTGTGCATAAGAGAAACTTTCTTACCATCAGTATCTGTTCCATCTGTAGCAAAACAAAAGACAAAACAGTCAGTTAGTGGTCTGAGTGCATTGAGCTATAGGACAGCATCTCCTATAGAGGCCCGGGCTAAATGTACCGGCGCAGGTGAACAGAACTCTTTTGTTTTCTGTGAAGGGCTCTGATTACAGTCTCATTATGGAGAGGCAGAACATGCTTCATGTTACTTAGAAAGAAGAGCCTCTGCTCGTCACTAATAACAATTTAGGGATTCGGGGGTATCTGGTACGGCATATGTGTGACCTGTATGTGGCAGATGCAGTAATGTCAGATTCCTTACCGTTTATTGGTGCAGAAATAGAGAAACCCACTAATGCAAAGATCAACGGAACAACCAGCGTCCTTTATAACAAGAGGGGAAAGAAGAAAATCATGTGAATGTTCACAAAAACATCTCATCTAAAATAAATAATAATCAAATTATTATATAATAATCTAAGAAATTATATTTATTTGTGTGTATATATATATATATAGTTTATGAAATTTTCAAATAATTTAAAATGTGTGTATATATATATGTATATGTATATGTGTGTATAGCACAAATATAATTTTTTTTATGAATTGATATGGATTAATATGTATCTATATAACAGTCATTAAACAAATATTTCCATAAATTAATTAATAAAAAATTCTACGTTTTCATAAAATCCCAGATGTGAAAAAAGCAAGAAAAAAACAAGTATTATTATTAATATTGAGGACCATCTTAGATGCTCACATATTCTGTTTTCACCACAATTGAAATGTTCAAATAATATAAAATGTATATATAATTTCAAATTAAAAATGTGTGTATATATATATATATATATATATATATATATATATATATATATATATATATATATATATATATATATATATATATATATATATATATATATATTACAATCATGAACAATTCCATAAATAATTTAATAAACAATTCAACATTTCATGAATCTTTTTAGAACATTTTTTATATAATTAAAAACACATATTCTGTTTTCACCACAATTGAAATGTTCAAATAATATAAAATGTATATATAATTTCAAATTAAAAGAAATGTGTGTGTATATATATATATATAGTACACATAATACATTTATTTACATTTGTGTGTGTGTGTGTGTGTGTGTGTGTGTGTGTGTATTGTGTATATATATATATATATATATATATATATATATATATATATATATATATATATATATATATATATATATATATATATATATATATATATATATATATATATATATATATATATTACAATCATGAACAATTCCATAAATAATTTAATAAACAATTCAACATTTCATGAATCTTTTTAGCGAGAACATTTTTTATGTAATTAAAAACACATATTCTGTTTTCACTTTATAATTTTTATCTCAGTAAAGCATGTACATTTACAATAATAGAAATATTCTGCCCTTTTTCATTTATTCTGAACTTTTTTAAACATTCTGGTTGATTAACTGTTGATGAATGATTAATTTTGGTGCAGTGGCTTACTAAAGACCCATGCAGATACAGACATTAGGCTAGACTGAAATCAGTGCACTGCTGGGTTCACTACATCCGGAGTCAGCCTTCATCAATATCGGTTATTCCCATTGGTTTTGCAGACTTTTGCATGCACTTTTGCATCTCTGTAAATATGCATATAATGATGAACTGCAAGGAAATACTTTGAAGCATTTGGCACAAAAACATTAAGCCAGGCCAGGGCTGTGTTTCTCAGAAATATTGTGAGCTAAGCATATCAGAAGACAGCTTCGATCTACTTAGGCTTACGATGCTTGTGGGAAACCTAGTCAAGGTTGATGAGAGTAAACGAGAGGCTTGTACTCACCGGGACAGCATTGCAAAAGGACTGGAATGCAGTGTGAGATTCACGCAGGTGATGCAGGTCTAAAGCCTGAATGGAGCTGCTCTCAGATCTTTTATACCCTCTGAGGGGGTTGAGCTAAAGACAGAGGCGTTACATGAGAACCTCTAAAGCTCCTCTCATTAGAACAGGGTTATGAAGTCAGGCCGTCCTGCTGTTGTTTGTGTTTTCAAACAGCCTTTGTAAATAGTGTAGCTTCTGTGTCCCAGTCCTGGTGTCTCTGTCTCGACGGGTTGTGATTCGCTCCAGACGTTTGATTTAGTTGAGGAGTTCTGCTCAGAAAGGATACAAATAGGTGCTGGGCAGGACATGCTCATTGTGTTTGCATCAGAACTTGTGTCTTTCTTTCTTCTATATGGCACAGAATGATCTGTTCTGGGGATTGACAGTATTTTCACACCAGAGGTGATTAGGATAGGCTAGACCAGGGGTGTCAAACTCAGGGTGCTTAAGGCCTTCATATACTCACGGCAACGTTATATTTTGTTCTTTGTTTAGGGGTAAAAAGATGTTCAAAATGCGTGACTAGCGATATACTGTTAGTGAACACCTGACGCTGCCCACACTGATGAGAATGACAGTTAGATGAATATGTAAATATGTGATGCACGCTTTCCTCTCAATAATAAAATAAACACACAACAAAATTTAGAAAACAGCAAGCATTTTAATAAACCATAAGAAAAGCATCTGATCATAGCAACAGTGGATATGTTTTCATGAACGCTACAATTCGGCTCTCTAGTCAATTTATGTCATGTTTATTTATATAGCACTTTATACAATAGATTTCTTTAAATTATTAAGCTTTACCGTATTAAACACGTCAGTGTCTCATTTCATTAGAGGTACAACTTATTTTTCTGCTATAAAGAGGCTCTCCAGTGTGTTCATGTTTTCAGGTGCGTACGTCCAACCCCGAGGGACTGAGCTGGAGAAATTAACCTTCACTTTGGCAAGCTGTTTCAAACTCCCAAAACAAACTCCAAACGAACTTAGTTTTGGCCTGACTTGTTCAAAATGGAGTCACATCAGTTCGTTCTTCAATCAGGGATAACATTATGACCTAATACTGTGTTGGTCCCCCTTTTGCTGCCAAAACAGCCCTGACCTGTCGAGGCGTGGACTCCACTAGACCCCTGAAGGTGTGCAGTGGTATCTGGCACCAAGATGTTAGCAGCAGATCCTTTAAGTCCTGTAAGCTGCGAGGTGGGGTCTCCATGGATCGGACTTGTTTGTTCAGCACATCCCACAGATGCTCGATTGGATTGAGATATGGGGAATTTGGAGGTCAACACCTCAAACTCCTTGTTGTGCTCCTCAAACCATTCTTGAACCATTTCTGCTTTGTGGCAGGAGCATTATCCTGCTGGAAGAGCCACAGCCACAGCCACAGTCAAAGCGTTATTCACTTTACAAGATGTACATGGTCTGCAACAATGCTTAGGTAGGTGGGACGTGTCAAAGTAACATCCACATGGATGGCAGGACCCAAGGTTTCCCAGCAGAACATTGCCCAAAGAATCACACTGCCTCCGCCGGCTTGCCTTCTTCCCATAGTGCATCCTGGTGCCATGTGTTCCTCAGGTAAGCGACGCACACACACCCTGCCATCCACGTAATGTAAAAGAGAGCGTTCATCAGACCAGGCCACCTTCTTCCATTGCTCCGTGGTCCAGTTCTGATGCTCATGTGCCACTGTTGGCTCTTTTGGCAGTGGACAGGGGTCAGCATGGGCACCCTGACTGGTCTGCGGCTATGCCGCCCCATACACAACAAACTGCGATACGCTGTGTATTCTGACACCTTTCTATCAGAACCAGCATTAACTTCTTGAGTAATTTGAGCTCCAGTAGCTCGTCTGTTTGATCGGACCACACGGGTCAGCCTTCGCTACCCACGTGCATCAATGAGCCTGGGCCGCCCAACCTGTGGCCGGTTCACCACTGTTCCTTCCTTGGAGCACTTTTGATAGATAATGACCACAAAATCTCCACTCTGTCCGGAGTTTTCAGAAAGACTCGAATTCTCCGTTTGCGTGTAAACTAAGGGCACAAACAAAGGGAAATGTCTCTGTTTTTCAAAATAACAATGTACGTGTAAACGGGGCCTGAAGCTAAACTCTGAAGGACAGCGGGCCTTCTGGACTTAAGTTCCCCGTCCTGGTTACTACTTTAGCTTAAACCGCTAACAAGTTACAAATCACATATGCAACACATAACTACGGAGCCCCTAAAGGGACATGGTGAAGAAAAAAGATATGAGATAGGAGGAAAAATTATCTGGCAAAGCGTTTGCATTCATTCACAAAGAACTCAGAAGTTTTTGCGAGTGAACACAGTTTCAAAACATTTGTGAGAGAACACAAACTTATTGACCTCATATTCATGTCCCCTCCATGCATAATCATACATGTGACTTGTGTTTTTCATATGTATTTATCAGCTTGGTTAATTTAAATAAAATAAATTTTAATTTTATATTAATTATTAATTATTTGTTCAGCTATTTATTATTTTGCTTGCTTAGGTCATTTTAATTTAAATTTAAATAAAATAATTTTTAAATTTCGTATTATTTTGATATAATAGCAATTTACTCGTATGTATGTATTTTCTTGCTTCGTCTGTAAGGTAGTCTTATTGCGGCATTTATATTTTTTACTGATTTACATTGCGATTGATTTGTTTATACCTTTAGTTACTCATTAGTTTTTTGTTCTAGCTTGATCTGAAGTCTTGGATCACGCGTGAGTGTTCCTGAGGTGGTCGTGTAAACAGAAATCAGTTGCGAACAGGACATGAGTCAGTGAAGTTGTCCATGATGGCTGCCGTGCCGAGAGCAGCTGCTCCACACACAAAGCCTCTTTGTCTCTCCATTGAGAACTTTATTGAGCTTAAAAACATCCTTGTTGAGCAATGAAGCCCCTATTCCCGTTAACGGTTAATCATTCGGTTTTTTCCTTGCTCATCCATTCATATTCAACAAGCCGTTGATGCATTAAAGCAGCTTTAAGTGTGACTTTATATGCAAACGATGGGGATAATCTGTGGAGTTTTGGGATGTAAATGAGCTCAGAGGTGGTCAATGAGGTTTTGTTGAGGAAATGAGTGGATCGCACAGGCACTAAATGTTCCTGTGGCCTTTCTAAAGGATTGTGGGGCTTCCCTGCTGCCCTTCTTCAGAAAGTGTGAGAGCGGCACGGACGTTACTCTGACACTTCACGGATTTATGATGATGTAGTTCTGACATCAGTACTTGCTAAATTGGGAGCAAACCACCCATTTGAACTGTTAACTGGAGCGTTCTTATCCTCTGGAATCAGCTGAAGATCCAGCAGATCTTCAGGTTACATTCTCCCATTGGATCATGTCATCAGGTGGACTAACAGTTCATGTGTGTGTCAGTGTTAATGTTGAGCTGAGTGACGAGGCCACATCACTCCGTATAGCCTTTCTTCTTCATTTCTTCATACTTTCAACCACTTTCTTTCTTTCTTTCTTTCTTTCTTTCTTTCTTTCTTTCTTTCTTTCTTTCTTTCTTTCTTTCTTTCTTTCTTTCTTTCTTTCTTTTTCTGTTTTGCTTCCTTATTTATTTTACCTTCCTTCCTTCCTTTCTTCTACAATTTTCCTTCATTCTTTCTCACCTTCCTTCTTTCATTTTTCCTGCTTATGTTTTGCCTTATTCATTTTACCTTCCTCCTTTCCTTTTTCTACCATTTTCCTTCCTTCTCTCCTTTCCTCACCCCCTCCTTCATTATTTTCCCCTTCCTTCACTTTTTCTGTCTTACATTTTTCCTTCCGTTTTTCATTCCTTCCGATTTCCTTCATTACTTTCTTCATTTTTCTTCATTCTGTTATCTTTTCTTCTTTTCTTCCTTCTTTTTTCTTTTCCCTTTTCTTCTCATTCCTTTCTCCTTTCTTTTCCTCTCCATTTTCCTTCCTTCCTTTCATTTTTCCTGCTTCTGTTTTGCATCCTTCATTCATTTTACCTTCATTCTTTGTTTCCTCCTTTTTTCTACAATTTTCCTTCATTCTTTCATTTGTCCTGCCTCTGTTTTCCTTCCTTCCTTCCTCATATTTTCTACCATTTTCCTTCTCTCCCTTCCTCACCCTTCATTCATTATTTTCCCCCTTTCCTTCACTTTTTCTTGCTTATGATTTCCTTCATTACTTTCTTAATTTTTCTTCATTCTGTTTTCTTTCCTTCTTTTATCCTTCTTTTTTCTTTTCTTCCCATCCCTTTCTCCTTTCTTTTTTCCTTCCATATTCCTTCCTTCTGTGCTTCACTGATTAAGTTGTTCCTTCCTTTATTTAATCCTTCTATCCTGACTTCATCCTCCCATCCTCCCCATATTTCGTCCTTCCTCCGTGTATAGTTTCTCTGGTGCTGTATGGTCTCTACTTTGATCTGGGCTGGTCATTGAAAGGTTTTAGGTTCAAACCTGGATTGTTCTGAACCATTATGTCTTTGATCAAAGCACTGTAAAGCACTTCTGCTTCCATTGGATTTTCCCTGGCAATTTAGTTAAAAGCTTTAAGTAAATGATTTAGCAATGTTCTATCATTAAATGTTTTCAAACATGATTTGCTTCTGTACTTGTCCTTGTCTCCATCTGTTCTCTCCCTCCATCTCGTTCAGATCCTGTGACCAGTGATCCAGGACGAATGTGAGATCAGCACGTCTAAGCAAATGACCCGGTGACCTGTTAAACACTCTCACAGGGTCCTGTAAAACTCAAATGAGCTCATTGTGACCTTCTCTGACTGTGCCTGCTTGTCACTTATGTGCCTGACTTTTGCCATTGCTCTAAATCTACATAAATCACATAAACCTGAGGGATGAGGAAATGTCTTTTGTTTGGTGCTTCTTGATCAACTACAGAAAGTCAGTCTGAAAAGAGAGACTTTATTGCACCATGAGGGCGGTTTTAGCTGTTAGGTCACTCTTCCAGAACCTTCCACACAGTTTTCCTCAAAAACACACATTACAGATGGTCCGTTGAAGATGCAGGGCTCAGTAGAGTCCCGTGGCATTGTGTGAGCTCTAAATTTACTTGACATTTCGGTGGACAGCGGCCGGCGATCATTGAAATTCTGTGTTAGTCACCTAAAATCCAACCACTAGCTTTTAAATACGGCTGTTTTTACTCAGTGAACAAAGGCAAGGACAACTAGAAGTTGATGTTTTTTGCTTAGTTTATTGACTAAATCATGCGGAAGGAGTTTTGAAATCCTGAAAGATCCTTTTTTTTGTGATCAACCTTCAAAATGTCTATAGTTTTGTTATTTGCAATATAACATACATAGTTATGCATATAATACAAAAAAATAACACAAACGGTTTACAATTGCCAAAGCCTTGAAGAACAAATAATAATAAATGAATGACCTGATGTTAATTTTTATGGATTTTGTTTAATTATTTCCAAGCATTTATTGCATGTTTATTAGTCTGTTGCATTGGAATAACTGATCTATCATATAATCATGCATGGACATCACAGTTCATGTTATATTTTCTAATTGCACATTCTTGTTTCATAGCTTCATCCATAGATTATATTGTATTCTATGGGGTTTCTAAGGTCTTCTGGATGGTTTTTAGGTGTTTTATTCCTTCTTGGGTGATAAAAGTCATACACAAGTGACATTCATGTCTCTATATATATGACTCCAGTCCTTCCATCAGTGTGCGTCTGTGGGATTGTACACCTGTTTTATTGTCTAGCAGGTGAGAATGGCGTGTCTGATATCTTGATAAAGTTTTGGTTCATTATGTGATTCCTTTTGAAGAGTGTATTTGGGGTGGTTTAGGGTTTCTGTTATGTTTGGATGTGTACAGTGTCTGATGTTCAGGCCTTCTCGACCCACTCATCCGTTTGAGAGGGAGTCAATGGTAACAGCATCTGAAATGTAAGAATGTCTCTCAGCTCTGCTCAGTAAAAAGGCTGTTTGTGCTCAAGGTCTTCGACAAATCCATCTCTCCGTGACGTCCATTGAGCCGACAGCACAGTCTCCGTCCCATGATGGGGAGGTTATCCAAGACTCTTCTGTAAAATGACCCATGTTTATAGCAGTTTGCCCTACTCAACAACCCTAAAGCAGAGTTCCTACGCATGGTATGGAGTTTCATTTCCAGACTATTGCACCTATTCAGTTTTCTATAATAGAAAAATAAGAATTTAAAGAAAATACAGTACATTTATCATAAGAAGTGCATTTTCATGGCAGCTGTTTAGTGATTTAGTGATTGTCAATGCACTTTTACATTATGCAAAAATGCAGGTATTCTTAGTACGATATTCCTAGTATTTGAGCCTCTAAAAGGGCCTTTAGACTTTCGTGTGCGCATGGGAAACCATTAAATGTAGCATATAGGACAAGGCACACTGAGCCACCTATTGCACCATCAGCCCATTTCGCAGTGTTTTTTCTCGGCCGCCACAGAGTATGCGTTAAAGCAGACCTAAGTTCTTGAAATATGACGTACTGCCTTAACAAAAGCCACATTTTGAACACTTTTTTTACAGTACCAGTCTTTTTTATAGACCCTTGAACTTGGCAAATAGGACAATGCACACAGCCGTATTGTGCCATACGCCCATTTCGTGTCATCGTTTCTCCGCCACCACAGAGGATGCGTTAAATTGGACATTAGGACTTGATATAAGAGGTACTACCCTAAGGAAAGCCAAACTTTGAGCAAATACACTTCTATTAATTCATGTGCATCCATGCTCCCGTTTGATGGCAGTGACGCACAAAGGAAATAGTTTATAGTATACGTATATAAAACCCATGCACATGTGAATAGTTTCTCAAGGGCACGAAAACGTTTTTTGTCACTTGAAAAAACTTCTGAGAAAATAAAAATATTTACAGATCACTGTACTATATGTAAAGCTGAAAATTATGCTTTATGTTAAATATGGTCTGAAAATCTACAGAGGGTTTTTGAAATTTGAGTCTGGAAAAGTGTGGAATTTTAAAATAAAAAATATGTAGGAATTCTGTGAAATCATTCCTAATGGAAATTAACTTTAAGAATTCTAACATCACAAAATAAGCAGTAGAGTTTGTGTTGCGTGTTTTATGTATTATATGCGTAAATATGTATCTATTTTACTTAATGAATACAGTTTAATTGAATACAAAGTTGCTCACACATTTCTTTTAAAAAACGGTCTGCACGCCTGGTGCATGCTCTAAAAGGGTGGCACCTTGTCTCTTAATGAGTCATGGGTGTGTTTTTGGCGTAATATGCAATAAACCAATCAGAGTCTGATCTCCCATTCCCTTTAAGAGGCAGTTGCGCTCGCAACATGGCGGATTCACTATTTACACCGTCAACCGGACGAGTCATTTTAAATACATGTGTGTATTGCCACGATTGGTCAATTTCATTACTGCAAAAGGTAATTCTGTTACATGCAATGACTATCCATTATGACATATAGGCATTTTTATCTTTATGTACACAATAATAATATTTTACGTTGTAATCTTTTTATTTGTAATATTTGGCATGTTTGTGTGCTGCTGTGCGTCCCTGTGTGTGTAATAAGCAGAGTGTACGGCTCATATTACTAACACACCCTTTAAATAACACAAAAAATACTGCACTATTGACTTTAGAGCAGGTTTGTGTTGGTCAATGGTCAGTCGTTTTCAGTTCCTAAAATAGCAACACGCCAACAATGCTCCTGAACACACCTGGTGTTCAGACCAGCACACCCATGGGTGAACGGATGGCACAAGTACATTTGCCATTAAAACAATGTGGAGCTGGAGGTGAAAATTATAACTGTCAGGCTGAAACTAGCAAAAAACACTTGCGTTACACCCGGCTTCGCATTGCACCAGGTCTATGATAGGGCCCTGAGAATCAAGAGACAGTAAAAATAAATCCTTATTTGGATTCCTATTTGGATCCAGTATAGAATCCAAATTTGATTTAAAAAAAAAATCCAATAGGAATCCGGTACAACTTTAAATAAGGATTTTGATATTCATCATTTATCAGAACATTGAGTGATTTAAACACAATGTAACTACATTTTTAGGCTTTTTTCAGTAGTTGACTCTGTTTTGCTGTTAAACCTCACATAACCATGAGGAGGCAGTAGTCAGTTTTTCCCATTAAGTTTGAGAAACGCGCTTTCCCTGACCCGACAGAAACTCTGCACTAATGCAGTATGTACTGAGCATGCTTTCCACGCTTAACAAGAGCGACACGTTCCTCACAATTTCCAGTCAGTCACCTAAAGAGAGGCTGAGGTATTTTCATAGCTCGTACCAGCCGGGTTGTGCTCCAGTAAAGCCCAGAAGCTGATACCAGAGGAGACCTGGATTCACGGCGCTGCCGAACAGAAGGCCTTTGTTAGCGGCCACCAAATGAAACTCCTGCACGTCTGAGATAATGTCCACTCCAAAACACTTAACAGCTTGTTTTTCATGTTCATTGAGTTCAAGTGATGTTTTGTGATAGCAACTAATAGCTGCACTTGAAACAAGCTTTTGAAAGGGGTTCATTTAAACTGAGATTTTTTTTAAACATATTAAAACTAAATCTAAAATATTAACAAAAAATTGTTTATCAGTGATACTAAAATCACAGTGGTGGTCTAATTGCATTCAAAACCATGTGGAATTTTTATATTGGATGAATAATTTACTGTTCCGTAAAGGGAGATATAATTATATATATTAATTTTATAATTATAAAACAAATAATATTTATTTTTGTAGTGTTATTTTATACTCTCTTATGCATATTCTTATATTCCCCTTTCTTCATTGTTCTGTTTAATTTATTAAGGATTGTTATTATATGTGTGTGTGTGTATATATATATAGTATGTTTGTTATATTTTGGTATTTGTTAGATTTTTTATATTAATTTAAATTATTAAAAAATAATTAATTAATATCAATAATAATAATAAATGACCACACATTTTTATGAATTCAAATTGTATTGTTTTGTTGGTTATTAAAAATATATAAATACTAATTTAACAATAAATAATACATATTAATAACAAATTATTGGTTTAATTTATGCATATTGTTATTTTTTATTTAAAAATAAAAAAGTGTTTCTTTTATTTAATAATTTTATTGTTATTTTCTTTTTATTCGTTTTATTTCTTTGTGCATTGTTGTTTACTGTTTTTCATTTAAATGTTATTTTTAAATAATTCATTTATATCTTGTGCATTTGTAGTTATTTTTGTTATATGCTTATTCTTTGTTTAAATTATTTAAAAATAATTTAATAATAATGAATTATTAATAGAAAATCATCATGACTTGAATTACACAAGCTGCCAGAGGAGAAATGGCCTGTATTATACTGTACAAGTCTTTGATTTAAAGGGATAGTTTAGCTGGAAAGGAAAGTTCTGTCATCATTTACTCATCTGTGTCATTCCAAATCTCTATGCCTTTCATTGTTCACTTTTTGGGGTTTTGCCTCTAGATCTGTGATTTGTGTGGGAATCACAGAAGAATCTCACTTCAGTGCTGTGAATGTGAGCGTTTGTGTTGATATTCTAGAAGGTAAATCCCGTCGCTGTGTGTGTGAGGCTACAAAAAGCTCTCGATCTGACCTTATGACCTTTTACAGGCGAAAGGTTGTGTTGTGTGGTAGAGCTGTGGACGTCACAGGAGAAGCCCAGACGGGTATCAGCTTTAGCGTGAGAGAACGGCCCGACCTTTCAGCTCAGCGTCCCGGACACATACAGCGTGAGGTACAGTATAGGGTTCTGGGAGCCTATAGACACCACAGTGTCTCTTTACAGCCTACAGTCAACTGCTCCAGTTGAGTTCAGGCCACGACGCTGTGCAAAAACACTACAGTTTCTTTCTTTCTCTTTTTTAGAGCAAGTTTAAATCATAAGGAATTTTGATCCTGTTATGAAAGGACTTTCCCACTGAAATCATTCATTTTAATTGCTAAAAAAGGAATAAAACCTATATATATATATATATATATATATATATATATATATATATATATATATATATATATATATATATATATATAAATAACATTTATGCATCTATGCATAAATATAGATAACTATGCACATGTAAAAAAGTAAAAAAAAAATATAAAAATTTTAATTTATGTAACATTTTAAATATACAGTGGGTCCGGAAAGTATTCAGACCCTCTTAAATGTTTCACTCTATGTTATATGCAGCCATTTACTAAAATCATTTAAGTTTAAAAAAATTATCATTAATGTACACACAGCACCCCATATTGACAGAAAAACACAATTGTTGACATTTTTGCAGATTTATAAAAAAAAACTGAAATATCACATGGTCCTAAGTATTCAGACCCTTTGCTCAGTATTTAGTAGAAGCACCTTTTGATCTAATACAGCCAGTCTTTGGGAAAGTTTTTCACACCTGGATTTGGGGATCCTCTGCCATTCCTCCTTGCAGATCCTCTCCAGTTCTGTCAGGTTGGATGGTAAACGTGGGTGGACAGCCATTTCCAGGACTCTCCAGAGATGCTAAATTGGGTTTTTGGGTTTAAGTCAGGGCTCTGGCTGGGCCATTCAAGAACAGTCACGGAGTTGTTGTGAAGCCACTCCTTCGTTATTTTAGCTGTGTGCTTCGGGTCATTGTCTTGATGGAAGGTGAACCTTTGGCCCAGTCTGAGGTCTTGAGCACTCTGGAGAAGGTTTTCGTCCAGGATATCCCTGTACTTGGCCGCATTCATCTTTCCCTCGATTGCAACCAGTCGTCCTGTCCCTGCAGCTGAAGAACACCCCCACAGCATGATGCTGCCACCACCATGCTTCACTGTTGGGACTGTATTGGACAGGTGATGAGCAGTGCCTGGTTTTCTCCACACATACCGCTTAGAATTAAGGCCAAAAAGTTCTATCTTGGTCTCATCAGACCAGAGAATCTTATTTCTCACCATCTTAGAGTCCTTCAGGTGTTTTTTAGCATACTCCATGTAGGCTTTCATGTGTCTTGCACTGAGGAGAGGCTTCCGTTGGGCCACTCTGCCATAAAGCCCCGACTGGAGGAGGGCTGCAGTGATGGTTGACTTTCTACAACTTTCTCCCGTCTCCCGACTGCATCTCTGGAGCTCAGCCACAGTGATCTTTGGGTTCTTCTTTACCGCTCTCATCAAGGCTTCTTCCCCAATAGCTCAGTTTGGCCAGACGGCCAGCTCTAGGAAGGGTTCTGGTTGTCCCAAACGTCCATTTAAGGATTATGGATTCCACTGTGCTCTTAGGAACCTTAAGTGCAGCAGATTTTTATTTTGTAGCCTTGGCCAGATCTGTGCCTTGCCACAATTCTGTCTCTGAGATCTTCAGGCAGTTCCTTTGACCTCATGATTCTCATCTGCTCTGACATGCACTGTGAGCTGTAAGGTCTTATATAGACAGGTGTGTGGCTTTCCTAATCAAGTCCAATCAGTGTAATCAAACACAGCTGGACTCAAATGAAGGTGTAGAACCATCTCAAGGATGATCAGAAGAAATGGACAGCACTAGAGTTAAATATATGAGTCACAGCAAAGGGTCTGAATACTTAGGACCATGGGATATTTCAGTTTTTCTTTTTTAATAAATCTGCAAAAATGTCAACAATTCTGTGTTTTTTTGTCAATATGGGGTGCTGTGTGTACATTAATGAGAAAAAAATTAACTTAAATCATTTTAGCAGTGAAACATTTAAGGGGGTCTGAATAATATATATATATATATATATATATATATATATATATATATATATATATATATATATATATATATATATATATATATATTTAAAATGTTTTAGTTGAATTCATGCATTATTTTTATATCTTTATATGAATGTATTATGTCATGCTATTTTTATGATTATAATTATTTTCTTTATGTAGTATTGTTTATTATTACTGGTATTATTATTAATAAACATTATTATTACATGTGTACATCTGTGCTTTTTTATATATATACAATGTTTTATATATATACTTTTTAAACTTTTTTTTTATTAAACATTATTATATCTTTTTAATTTAGTTAAAAAGCCCAGATGCAAACATTTTATTTTTGTATAACATTTGTAATGTTAATTTATTTATTTATTTATTTAGCTTTTTCCATATTTTTCCAATAGTTTTTCGTTTAATCTTTAAATTAATACAAAATTATTCTATTTATGATTCATATACTTATTTTCTTTTAGCATTGTTGCTTTTATTTATTATTATTATTTATATGTACCTGTGCTTATTAACGTTGTTTAATTTATTCTTTATGTTAATTTCACATACTTATATATTATGTTTATGTAAGCATTTTTGTACTTGGTTATTAATTTATTTCAAGTTACACTTTTGCTGTATTTACTATAAAATGCAGTATATTATTTTTTTCTAAAGCAAAAAAAAATGTCTTTCTTTATTGGTTTTATGTTAGATTATGCAAAATAATATTTCATATTCTGTGTTAACCAAAGACCAACGCAAAATGAAGAGACACTATTTCACTATTAGCATATTCATTGCTTTTATTTAGGGGTACAATAAAAAGAAAGAAATGTTTCAGAATCACATGTTATTGATTGTAATATTTGTAAATTCAATAATGTTAAATACTTTGCGTATAAAAAAGTAACTGAAAACAAAGAGAGAAACACTTTTGATTGAAACACTGACACTGTGAGGCGAGCGAAGGCTTCTGTGTTTGCTAGAATCACGGCACATCTGAGGATGCCAGCACCAGTTCTCATCTCGCTGAGATTTTTAGATTCAAATCTATCCTGTAATTAATCAAGCAAAAAGACAATTGAACCACCTATAAATTTCATATCAAACTAGTCTGATCTAAAATGAAATCAATCCTATAAAGTGTCACGTCAGCCTTGCCTCTGGGTAAAGTCTGAAGAATATTTGGCAAGCACAACCGTGAAGCTCACATTAACAGAGACCTCACAGGAAAACTCCCATGAGGCCGCAGAACCATTCACACACACACACACACACACACACACACACACACACACACACACACACACACATCGGATCAGGACATCACAGGATAAAGTCTAGTTCAAGATTCTCAAAACATACAAAAATGCCACTGAAAACATAAACTGTAGTTAGTTTTTTCCTTCTTCTGTCACTGCCTTGTCATTGCAGCTCTGCCCTGTTTCTCTGCACAGTTCACATCTCAGGGACGGAGGTTTCTTGATCTCTTTTTTGAGGCAGAGGCGGGCTTGCTCCGCTTGCGTGCTGATGCATTATGGGATTTGGTTGCACGCTGCTGGACTGGGACAGGGGCGGGTTTGACAGCCGCCGCCACCGCCGCCGCCTCCTCTGAGTCTGGGCCTTCGTCTTCTGTACGGAGAGAAAGAGGCGAGACAACACACACTTTAGACCTCTAATTCACAAGATATGAAGGTAATAACAATCACTGACTGCATGTGTGTGTTCATGATGTGTTATTTACCATCATTTTCTTCCATACTGGATTTAGCTGCATCTGAAGATAAAAAATAAATAAATACATGAGACACACGGGAATTTAGGAAAAAAAATAGCTAGGTCATAATTCAACCAAAAAAACTGTTTTATATATTATATATATATTGTTTTTAATAAATGTAATTACTTTATATATATAAGTGACATAAATGAAATGTAATATACAATATAATAAATAACATTAACAATACAAATACAATTTATACATATTTATGTCATTAATTTATTCTTTCATGCTATTTTAATTATTACAAAATTATTTATTTATACATTGGGATTTTAGGAGTGAAATATCTGGTCATATTTATTATAATATAACATAACAAATAATACAAATAATAAGTAATGTTTTGCAAAATTCAGTATATATATATATATATATATATATATATATATATATATATATATATATATATATATATATATATATATATATATATATATATATATATATATATATATATATATATATATATATTATATATATTTTTTTGCATAACAGTTTTGCATTACAGTGATGTGAATTTTGGTGGAAAATGTGCTTCGACACCATGAAAATAATGTCATGCAAAAAAAAAAGTATGCTCTTTCCTCTTTTATTTTGAGGGTGAAGTGTGACATTCTGGATGTTCCTGGTTTCTCTTGTGGCTACAGTAAAAACTGGACTCAATATTCCAGACTATATTTGAACATATCACACATAATAATCATAAAACAATGACTCACCAGCTTTGGGCACGTCGTTTACTTGAGGTGCTAAAAAAATGAGACCATATTCGATTTCAGTTTATTACCGGTACTTGGAACTTTTATTACCATATACTTTTTTTCTTTAGTAAATCTGATACTCACCACTATTTCCTGCCTCAGCACTGGTGCTGCTTGCATCTAAATGATACAAAACACATTCATTTTTAATAGTGTAATGCTTTTTTTATTTTTGATCAACTGACATGGCTCTTTCTTATACCTGCAGTTGCTCCGTTGTAATACAGAAGCTCATCTGTAGCCATAACAAAGAGAAATCACAAATGAGATATCTTTAATATCTCACAATTTAACTGAGAGTTTAACTCTTTGAGCAACAACATTTCCTCTGGGTAGATCAGAATAAAGAAAATAAGAGTTTGTTAAGTCACCACTAGATGGCAGACTTGTAAAGTCTAACGATTAAAACTACAAACACAAATAAAAACGGTTGAAAAACTACAAACATGGCGGATGACCGAAGGTTGAGTAGAGCGGTTTAGACAAAGGGGTTTGAGTGATTATCTTAACTGACAAAATTATATTTATTCAATGCTGTCCACATTATATTTAATCTGCAACAGCATTGTGAACCTTTATAAAGATCCGTTAGTTCATTACATTTTAAATGCATCATTATGCAAACACAATGTGCTACTACATTTCTTTAAGCAATTATGACAAAGTATGTCCCAATTTAGCTTGCCTACTCTTCTGCTACACACTCAAAAGTATGTACTTTTCCTTAACTAAAACAGTACATACTTTAAGGGAATAGTATTGGGAGGTCGAATTAGGATTTGAAATTGGCGTTTAATGTTATTTAACCTGCTTTCCTAAAGAACTAGAGGATAAAAAGTTCTCTGTGAAAATAAATCTTGAATGTTCTTGAGCTGAGGTTCAAACACTCTTGAAGCCTTGTTTATCCCTATGGGCATCTTATCAACACTTAGTTTCTTCCTAAACTAACAATCATTCTCTCTTTGTTTATCAGGAAAATCAAGGGTAGCCTACGGTCAAATCCTTCCACATACACAATTCATAACAAACCATCTTTCATCTGCTTCTGTCCTACCATGTGAAGGAGTGATCACTCACCGTTGGGCAGGTCGGGTGAGACCAGGTTCATGCTTTCTGTGAATGAAAACACAAAACGCTGCAGTGAACACTGTCCGGCTGACAGACTACAGACTGTGACTCCAAAACAGAGAAAGAGTGAGGAACTCACCAGTTGGAGCTTCATCTGAAGTTGAATCATGATCTGTGGGTTAATGAGGGATTCTTAGTTTAAGGGTTATTTGCATGTGCATTGTTTTTTTGTTTTTTACAGTTTTGCATGCAACATGTTTTAATGTAACTGGTTTTGTGATTACCTGTGGCAAACATGGCTTGGGACCCTCCTTCAGCTACAGAAGAAAACAAAAGGAAATGTTCATATTTTTGTCACATTCTTCAGTAAGTATACAGAGATTTATACAGATTTATCACATTCAATTGTGAAACTTCTTTTAACAACATTATATTTTAAAGATGTATTAAAAATGTATAATTTTGCACAAAATGTTTAACGATAGAATTCTTGAGTGTTTAAAGAAATGATTTATTGATGTGATAATGTTCTATATTTATTTGTATATTTATTATATATATTTGTGGCTTATTTTTGTTAACTCTCTTTTATTACAGGGTAAAAATATTTGCTCTTTCACCTGCTTCAAGGTCCGCTTCAACCAGCACCAGCGCCAATGAGCAGAGGATGAGAATGTTCCTGTGATAAAATGCACAAATCAATCACTTCCTCACACAATAGATCTCACTTGTAGATAAGCAGGTATGGACCGAGCTAACAGTGAACGCTCTCTGAACTTTAGCTAACGTTCTGGCAAGGTTCTCGCCACGTTATGAGCAAACATTCCAGTAACGTGAATAGAATATTTGTTCCAAGTTATCTGGTTCTCAAAACATAAGCACATAAACTTTTTTTCCTGAAAAGTTTAGTTGGATGTTCATCTAACTTTTTTTAAATGTTACTACTTGTTTCTTTTGGTAACGTTCATGTAACGTTTGCAGAATGATAACATTGAAATGTTAGCATAACCAAGAAAAACATTTAAAAACCTGGATGTTTTGAACGGTCAGAGAACATTCAGATATGACGTTTTCATAACTTAATGGGAACGTTAGCGAAACGTTCTTAGAACATATTTCTGTTAGTTGGGAAGCTGTTTTGCATCAATTCTACGTGTAGTGAAAGTGTTTGATTAATAATGTGTAATGCATTCACACGGTAGAAGTCGAGGCATTGTAACTGCATGCAAACCACAGACACAATATCATGGCTCTGGATTTATGCTTGTTTAGTTTCTTCTTCTTTTTTTAAATCTCTATATTTTATCGGCAGCTCTAAAATATTTGTATGATAAGAAAACAGAGAGTATTCTATATTAAAGTACATTTTGTGTTTAAATATTTAAAACAAAATTATTTATCAATATTAATTATATACATTTCAGAGAATTCCATGTCTTTATAGAATGGCATATATATATATATATATATATATATATATATATATATATACACACATATATAGATATATATATATATATATATATATATATATATATATATATATATATATATATATATATACACACACATATATAGATATACACACACATATATAGATATACACACAATTTAGACCCACAGTGATCTCAATGTATTCTAGTCTAGTGATAATAAAAAGGAAAGAAAAGTATTGGATGTGTTTGAGATTTACCTGGTCAGCATGGCTGGAGGTCAGAGACAGGGTCCGGTGGTGTACAGTACACAGTGTAGTATTGCACTTGAACTGGTCCTGTGGCCACAGCAGCCGCCAAGGCTTTTATACCTCCTCAAAGGCCATTGAGACTGTGGGAGGGGAGGGTCTCTTATTGTGAAAGAGGAGACGTGGAAAAAACGGCTTCATCTTGGATTACATTAATTGCGTGGCTTAATGTAAGGATTGATATGTCTCCTTCCCATGTACATTCCCACTAAAAGATTCTCTCTCGCCTCCGTTAAAAGGGGAAATCTTTACTTCACAGTGAACCTTTTGTTACCTGCTGCATGGTGAAATGTGTCTCTCCCCCCAAAACAAAAAAAGAAGTCCTGGAAGTGGAAGGTTCAGGTGAAGCGCCATACCGATGCCAAGGTCATCATAACTGCCCCCGGTGACCTGGCCGTCTGACGAGCGTGCCGTGTTGAAATGTGCTCAATGCTGGGGATTCCCTGGGTCACTGAGGCCAGTATTTGGGGAGAAATGCTAACCTAATTGCTCTGTAAAGCAATAGCGAGCTGGCAGGGCATTAATAGAATTTTTCCTCTTTAAAAGGTTGGTGTTGGGGAAATGGCGCTTGTTTTTTTGGCCTCTTGTTGTCCAGATGCCAGCGATAAGGTTGCTACTGATGGAGGTATTAGTGCTCAGTGCTGCGGGAGAGACTCTGGGATCTGTGTTCAGGAAATTCCACGTTTCCCCCCCTAGCTTTCCTTGAGATTAATTTTGAGAGAAAGACAGTGTCGGGTAACATCCTGGGCCAAACGCATGACCTGTCGGTTTTTTTAGGTACAGTGAGTTCCAGAAATGTTACCAAAAGGTTGGGAATTTACCCACAAAGGTTGGAAATCTATACCCCAAGGTCAGGTTTAGACTCGGAAAGAGTTGGGATTTGAGGCTTATGATGTAACAGGGACTCCGTGATGACTTTGAGATGAGAAGTTTCCGAAACTATTCTTAATGTCGAATTATAACACAGAACATCGGAATAATGCATTTGCCAATTTTTTTTCGTAAAAACGTTTCCATCAAGTTATGAAAAAGTTGTTTTTGAATGTTCTTTAAATGTTTAAAACATCCAGTTTCTTCCATTTTTATCATTTTGCTAACATTGAATGTTCTCTGAATGAAATCAAACAAGTAGTAACATTTTAAAAATGTTAGACGAACGTCCAACTAAAATGTTTCAGAAAAAGCTTTCTGTGATAATGTTTTTGTGGTAATGTTTTGAGAACAATATTAAATACCAGATAACTTTGAACAAACCTTCTATTAACGTTAATGGAAGAACGTTTGTTTGTAACTTTGAGAGAACCTTGCCAGAACGTTAGCAAAAGTTCTAAGAACCTTCCCTGTTCGCTGTGGTTTGGTCACAATAGTGAAACTTTGCATGCAAATCATGTCCACCATCTATTGTCAATAGTTTTAGCGATTATGAAGACTGGTGGCAAAAGGAAGGACTCTATCGCAGCTTTCATTGGCCAAGGACCACCCAGAGGCTGTCTCACCGACATATGAAGCAACCAATCACATTTAGTTTTGTTTCACGTCATGTTTATTGGCGTAAAAATGTAAAGTCGAAGTCCCTACAATAACAGGCCGGTGTGTAAAACTCTTGGATGTATTTTAAAGAGCCTACGCCGCAAATGTAACAATAAATACAATTCAATACAAATACAATAAATTGATGCATCGTGATTCGTGGATCGATTCTGAGCTTAGTTTTGGACAGCAGATGGCGCTCTAGGCTAGTTTTTAACCAAATGCTCACGAAGAAGAGCGATCGTGCGTTCGGTCGGTCGGTCGAGAATGTACTTGCACCTCTGAATGCTTTTATGATGTGAGATTAATCTAAACAGCCCATTGCAAACACTGCTTCAAACTTTTTGAACTTTATGAATTATTATTTTATAGAAGGGAAGGTTCAATTGGTGTGTGTGAGGAATTGGAAGCAAGCAGAGCCAATACAGCTTTTTCTAAAGCACGCAGTGCCATCTGCTGTTAAAAACTAAGCTCAGAATCGATTCGAGAGAGAATCGCAATGCATTCGGAAAATCTCAGAATCGATCCAGAATCATTTCTCGAATCGGGATGCATCGATTTATTGTCCCAGCCCTATTTCACATACTTCTAATCCTGATAATTGCTCATTGTCTCAGTTGTAAACACGACAACTTTCTTTTTCCATGAGGGGGTTTGTCTTCATGGCACCTTTGTTTCTAGGCAGACCGTTAAAGAACCCAACAAACACATCTCCCAGAAATCGTGTAGAATTCAACCAATCAGATGACGACTTCTAAAATCCTGAAGTGTTTCCAATTCTAGTGTGCCATATGCATCAGACGTTCAGCCAGCGGTCTGTAGGCATGACGTCTGAGGCTGAGTCTAGTCACTTTCTGTGACCAACTTGAATATGAAATTGAAATGTTTGCCCTTGCGCAAACTTCCAATCGTGTTGTTTCCTTTTGGAATGACTCTTGGAACATTTTGCCACTGTTGGGTTCTTATGGCTGGAATAGGCTACACTTAACAACTTTTAAAATCAGAACATATTTTAAACGTGTATTTTAAAGTGTCAACTCGTGCATTTGTATTCCAGACAAGTGTATGCCAGCCTTAAAGGGATAGTTCATCCAAAAAGGAAAATTCTGTCATCATTTACTCACCCTCAAGTTGTTCCAAACCTGTATGAAGTTCTTTGTTATGCTGAGCACGAAGCAAGATATTTTGAGGAATATGCACTCTAAAAAATGTTGTGATGTTTCAACCCATGTCAAATATGGACAAACCCAGCCCCCCAAAAATTAAACCAACAGTTGGGTTTGTCCATATTTGACACAAACATGGGTTGAAACAACCCAACATTTTTGGAGTGTGGGTAACCAAACAGTTAATGGACCCCATTGACTTCCATAGAATGGAAAAAAAATACTATGAAAGTCAATGGGGCCCATCAACTGACTTTCTTCAAAATATATTCATTTGTGGTCAGCAGAACAAAGGAATTCATACAAGTTTGGAACAAGAGAGTGAGTAAATTATGAAGGAATTTTCATTTTTGGGTGAACTATCCCTTCAAAGTCGAAAATTCCATAGATGACCGATTTCACAAACTAAAACTAAATCCCTTGCACGTCCCAAGCAGAGACTCATCCGTCCGTGGATATTCGATCTGTTGGCCATTTTTCCTTTTTATCAGACAGAACTACTGCCAATGGAAATGAATGGGCCGTCGCTAGACAAGACAGGAAGTCTACCCATCTGGGTTTTACCTTTCCTGCATTTCTATGGGCGCCTGTGGTAAAATGGAACGGGCCGCTGTGGAGCAGAACAGGGTTAGAGTTTTGATAATGGGAGAGAGTGGTCCTGTGTAATAGAGTTACATTTGACATGTCCTCCTCTCTGGTATTTAGGAGGGCCTTGCCTACTATCAAAGAAGTCCTCTGTGTGCGCGGTAAAAGGATTTTTCTCTTTAAAAGCGTAAATGGATAATTAACCGTTGAGGATCCCTCACTAGGCCACATTATGGCCGCTTAGCTGTCTTTTCAAGAAACACACTGTTGAGGGAAGTCTTTGAAAGCTGGTAAGGTCAGATTTACATGTGTATGTGAAAAAGGCCCAAGGGCACCGCAGGATTTTCCTTTTAAACATGGAGGCTGAAAGGAAATTGCCGGAACCATGAGGTACAGAACGTACTCTCATGCTTGACGGAAAAAAAGAAATGTTCCGCGGCACTTTACATTAGGGAGTATGAGCTCGCTCGGGTTACAGGACCATCAGGACCAGTTTGAACTTAGAAACCTCTGTTGTGGTTTGGGGTCACGATTTAGTGAGAAAAGCAATTACCTAACAAAATGTTTTAACTCAAGATAAAGTGTCTTCCTTTTATTACTTTCTGACTAAAAACAATTGTTTTTTTAAAAACAGGTATCATATTTGATTGGCCGAGAGCCTTTTCCAGCCGTGCGATATTCCCCCAGTATCAGCACTGGAACCGCTTGAATCACTACGCTTGCAACATTTCTCACAGCGAGTGTCATGTTGGACAAGCAAGCACCATAATTTTAGAAATACTAATGTTGTTGTCTCATGGAATGTAGTTTTAAGAGTTTTTTTTACCTGAAATATGCAACCTATATAGCCTGACGTGATTATGGGGTGTTTCAACCGAACCAGGAAAGAAAATGCCTCTGCACTCAATTGGATAGACCTACAACCAATCAGAGCAACGGAGTAAGTGACATATGTTAAGCGACGCATAGTCAACAGAACTCAACTGCACGCACACTGGAAGAAGTAGAAGAAGAAGATGAGTGTAAACGATCTTTGCCGGTGTTGTGAAAAGAATTTAAGGATACACAGTGTACTTACACTATACGAACAAGTTCTCCGTTTAGGATTAGAACGAATTCAACCCAAGTGCTCTTTGGTGACGTGGATGATTACGTTACTGTTGATCATCTGTCCATCATCGAATAAAGCCCGCCCTGACAGTTTTATTGGTTCGAACAGCTCCTGTTCGAGCATAGTTACTCCACAACGGATCAAGTCCAGACCGAACTTCCCAACCTCAAAGGCTACAACCTATATATAAACATAGCGCATATTTGACAGTTTGTTCAGATGCTTTCGCAGATGTAAGTTCTAGACTGTCAGCGGCCATTCAGCGCTCATGTACCCACAGAGAACAGCTTCATCTCGGCCAGTCCTTTGGGAATTTGAAGCTTTTCATAGCTTTGAATCAATTGAACCAATTGCTTCGCAAAATGATTTGACTGTATTGAAGTGTTCGAAACGCCTCACACTGGTGAACCCTGCTAAAAATTATTTTACAAACACGTTGCAGATGTTTTATTAAAATTAAAATCTATCCAATGCACTTAACTAGATTCAATAATTATTAAATTAAGATTACATATCAAGTGTCTGTATAATATGTGTTCTTTTATCAATTTTCAGGGCTTGTTTTGTTTGTTTTATGGATGGCTCAGCTGTACAGGCCAATGAGAGACTATTATCTACTATATTATTCCTTTTACTTATAGTAATGTCTAATTATAACGTTTACAAATGTATAAAACTGATCAGCGATCAGGTAAAAACCATAGACACTTGTACAATGGTTCAAGGGTTCACAGAGATCGTTTTATCACCATCGAAATTTTCGAAACACTTTGAAAGAAGTTTATTAAAAATAAAAAACGAAAAAAATCCCGTACATAAGTATTCACAGCATTTGCCATGACACTCAAAATTGATCTCATGTGTATCCTGTGTCCACTGATCATCCTTGAGATGTTTCTACAACTTGATTGGAGTCCACCTGTGGTAATTCAGTTGATTGCACATGATTTGGAAAGGCACACACCTGTCTATATAAGGGCTCACAGTTAACAGTCCAATGAATTGTCTGTAGACCGAGACAGGATTGTATCGAGGCACAGATCTGGGGAAGGGTTCAGAAAAATGTGTACAGCATTGAAGCTCCCAGTGAGCACAGTGGCCTCCATCTTCTGTAAATGGAAAAATTTTGGAACCACCAGGACTCTTCCTAGAGCTGGTCGCCTGGCCAAACTGAGCGATCGGTGAAGAAGGGCCTCAGTCAGGGAGGTGACCAGGAACCCGATGGTCACTTTCTGTAGAGAGAGGAGTACCTTTCAGAAGAACAACCATCTCTGCAGCACTCCACCAAGGCCTGAATCGTAAAGAGGGTGAGACGGAAGCCACTCCTCAGTAAAAGGCACATGACAGCCCACCTGGAGTTTGCCAAAAGGCACCTGAAGGACTCTCAGACCATGAGAAACAAAATTTTCTAGCCCGATAAAAAAAAAGGATGGAACTTTTTGGCCTGAATGGCAAACGTTGTGTGTGGAGGTAACCAGGCACCGCTCATCACCTGGCTAATACCATCCCTGCAGTGAAGCATGGTGGTGGCAGCATCATGCTGTGGGGATGTTTTTCAGCGCCAGGAACTGGGAGACTAGACACAATCTAGGAAAAGATGATGTACAGAGACATCCTTGATGAAAACCTGCTCCAGAGCGCTGTGGGGGGTGAAGGTTCATCTTCCAACAGGACAAGTACACAGCCAAGATAACAAAAGAGTGGCTATGGGACAACTCTGTGAATGTCCTTGATGTCCTTGACTCGAACCTGATCACCGATCACCATCCACCCTGAAAGTTTCTGCAAAGACAAGAAGAATGGGAGAAACTGCCCAAAAATAGGTGTGCCAAGCTTGTAGCACCATACTCAAAAAGACTTCGAAAAAAAAAGTCTGTAATTGGTGCCAAAGGTCCTTCAACAAAGGCTGTGAATACTATATGTACATGTGTTTTTTATATTTTTTTATTTAATACATTTGCAAAGATCAAACTTCTTTCACGTTGTCATTATGGGGTATTGTTTATAGAATTTTGAGGAAAATAATGAATTTAATACATTTTGGAATAAGGCTATAACAACAAAATGTAAAAAGTGATGCTCCTTTCCGGAGGCACTGTAATCGTTATGTCTGTGATGTATATCTGAGTAAACAAGAACAAATGTATGTAAACTTGATTTTGTCAGTGGGGAATTAGTTGGATGGTTGTGGTTTGTTATTGGTTGATCTCTTGTGAGTGACAGGTTGCCCCGCTCTCAAGCCAGTAAACACACCATCAGAGAAGTGATTTTGATTAAAGATTATGGGGGCACATGAATTAAAAAAAGGAATGGTGTGACAGATAAATAATTTATAATAAATGCTGCAATATTCCATAAACAACAGAAATTGTTTTTATATCATGGGGTTTGATATCATCCATCCAAAAATTATTTCTTCAACCTCATGTAATTTCAAACCTGTATAAAAACTTTTTCTCACGAACTCAGAAGAAGATACAGTATGTTGGTATTGACAAACTGTTCCCATTGACTTCCATTATGAACAAAAACAGTGGATGTCAATCAGAACTGAAACAGTTTGATTACCAACATTCATCTTAAGAAAGAATTGTCATACAGGATTGGAACGACATGAAGATGAAATGATGACAGATTTTCTCTTGGCACTGATTAGCATTTGTATTAGTAGGTAGCAAATCATGATTCTGACTTGAACTCAATCTTATTCACTATTTTAAAAACAAACATTGATATGGCCTGTCCCTGCTTTCTCTTTTTGAAGGACATACGTCAACACAGTTGCCATTTACTGCTAACAACCCATGAGCATATGGCATCATAAACATTATTTCAAATCGTGACCTTGCTAGAATCACGTTTGGCATCCCTCATGAAAAACATGAATGCTAAATCCTGGGTTTGTGTGTTTTGGTGGGGATCTCTCCTGCTTTTACTCGCTGCCAACTTGGTAAATGAACTGTCATAATTTCGAGGCAGTTTCCATTGCCTTCCATCATCATGAAAAATTGCACTCTTTGACCAGCACACATACCAGACAGGATTTATTCAGAGGCTGATGGGATTGAATAGCTTTTTAATATAGACAGAGTATAACATGAGACCTGTCTGATGGGGAGAATAATCTGTGGGGAATTACTCAGCATTTTAGCACATAGTTTGATGGAAGGTTTACTTCTCGGGTATTAAACTACAAAGCTATCCTAATTAATATTTCAGCAATTTCCAAAATTAAATCACAATGGTGTGATTAATAGCAACATAGCTTGAGCTCAAGGGCTATAACAGACTAAACAAGAAAGAAGTGTAACACCGCATGATGATGCTCAATGTCATTTAAATGGCACACTGAATATAAATACACTTTTGTCTATCTATATAGTCACATTTATACGCTGTCATGTTTAAGAGCAAGTGCTTTTTCATTCAGATGAAGTCGAATCCTATCTCAGAATGAAGATTCTTCCATCACTTGCCTGTGGAGTCCAAGTGGCCATTACCTTGGATTACGAATTGTTGAATATGTATAAATGAGTTGGCTGTCATCAGGTAAATTAGCCCATAACACCAGTTCTCCTGACAGTTATCCATTAACTTGTCAGACAGGCATTCATAGCCGGCTAATATTCCCTGTGCTCTAGTGTCCCACTTCTGTCATCTTAATTAACGCTGGAGAGGATGATGCCAACAAAGACAGTTTCAACTTTCAAGAAAGAAAAGATCATCTTGGAATCCCACACATTCTATAGTCATATGATGCTCAACGGAACTTATGATTGGCTAAAGCAACAACATTCGACAATATGATGACATCATATTACTGTAATATATATCCAACTATCCATCCATCTGTGTGTCTAACTATCAGTCACCCATTAATCTATCCATCCAACAATCTTATCTATTGAATTATCCATTCATCATTCTGTATATCCAGCTGTCTATCATTCTAGCCATACATCTATCCATACAACTATATCATCCATCTATCGATCCATACAACTATATCATCCATCTATCGATCCATACAACTATATCATCCATCTATCGATCCATACAACTATATCATCCATTTATCTATCAATCCATCCAGCTTTCTATCCAATTATTTATCCATCATCGTTCTATCCAACTGTATCTATCATTCTATCTACCCAACTTTCTATCCATCCATACATTTTTTTCTTGTCCAAAGGGAGTCATAAAATACAAAATATTGAATTGGTGACAAAACAATAACATCTAATCATAATTAATTTACAACATACAATAATAACAAAACCAGGGAACAGAAACATTTACATTTAGACCATCCATTCATCACATCTGGATCATGTTATAGCCTAATCTTTATACATTTATGGTCATTCATTACTGAAAGAATTAGGGATGTTTTCAAATATTGAACATTATACAATTATGCATACAAGAATAAAAAAAAAAAAATTGCCAGGGAGAAGTATTAATATAGAAAGCAGAATATCAACAACAACAAAACAACTTATCATAGTAGTACTGTATGTGTGTACGTTCTTACTTAAATCAATAAAACCATTAAGTTGGGGTTTTATAATTAAAATGCATTTATGGTAGTGAAATGTGGTTAAACATGTAAGTACATTAATCAAAAGCCTGTGTTCAGTAGGAGGACAGAAATCGATCCAGCGCCTTCGAGCGGAAGCCAGTATCAGTGAGAGCGCCGCTGCCACGCGCCCCCTGCAGGACTGGAGGAGCGTCGCGTCTCCTCGCGCTAACTTCGTCGCCGCCATATTAACACAGAGCTGAGAGGTAATACAAACCGCCCTTTATTTCAATACTTTTGTGTCGTTCTCTAGGAACTTTTAATACGTATATTATCCTTAAATCGTTCCAAGGACGATGAGGGAGTTTTGCACGGTGTATTATGCTCTCTTGTGTCTCTAGAAATGTTGAATTTGTAGATGATGGAACGTTAGCATGGTCGTGGCTAACGTGATGATATGCTAATGAAATGTAAGATAAACTCGATGATTTGACGGCTTTTAAATTATTCAACATTTAAATGATGTCGTAAATGTGTTCAAGTGTAGATCTATTTGAAAATAAAGTAGCTGAGCGGTTGCGAATGTGTAAAATAAGGGCAGGCTGTTAGATTAGTTCCTAACTGATGCTCTACATCCTGATCTCAATGAGTGTTTGAGCTCCATGTCTGAATTGGGTCCTTATTCCCTTTTTTATACTTAAAAACCTTCATAAACACGTAATATATTTAACACTCTATATTTGTATCCTGTATAAAGAGGCTGCAGATGATATTTAAGCTTTTAGCTGGATATTTCATTAAAATAGTCAATATTTAAGTGTTATAAATGCACTAAAGGTGCATTGGCTTGCATGTGAGGTTATAGGTTTATATTGATAAAAATGTCTGTTTTTAAATGCTTTTATCAGTATCCACTGAAGGGCCTTTACATTTGACAACTTTTATTTGTTATTAAAAAACAAACAAACAAGCCCAGGTGAGAAAAAGTAATGCAACACATTACTTTCCATTAAAAGTAACACAATTAGTTACTTTTTTTATGGCGCAATCTGGATGGTGGTGAACTGGTTTGAGACACTCCTTTGATCCCAAAGCATATTAAACCTAGTGAGCTATTGATTAAGGCAGCATTTAGGTATCATAGATGCATCTAAAACATGTCTGTGATGCTCAAAAAACACACTATGGCCAATGGGACATTTTTCCCTGGCAAACAAATAAGTGTTGTCACAGTGATTACTTTTAATTGGTGGGACAACCTGTCACTCACATGAGATCGACCAAAAGCAAACCACAACCACCCAATCATGTCCTGCCCCACATTTGTTCTTGTTTGAGAAGCAGTTTCCTTTGCGCGTATACGTCACGAGAGAAGAAAAGCCTAATATTAACTTTATGGGTTTAATAATAATGTTATGGAAGTTTCATTATTGAATATATCTATATCTCAAGTTGACTATTATTTTAAGCTATAAAATATTTCTTATGCTGTAAATTGGTCGTAGTGAGTATAACCTGCATAAATGATATTGCATTCTATTCTTGGAAATACATTGGTCAAAAGTTGTGGACTAATTATACATTTTTGTATAGTTTTTTAACTCCTAAATTTGGTTTTAAAAGCCTAAATTAGGCATGTACGTGCGTCCCTAATCAGATTAGGGATGTGTGCAATGACTGAATTTATAACTGTTTAAATTAGGGATGGGCATTTTTCCAAAATATTGTATTCAAATATTTGGGCTCATAAAAAACGAATATTTGAATATTTGTTTATTTAAATCACGTTATTTTTAGAAAATGAGAAAGATGTTATTTTTTTATTCATTGCGTTTTTTTCTCACCATTTCTGAACAAACTTTTGATTTGGTAATATACACAACAAGCTTACATTATATCAGTTCAAAACATTAAACAAGATGTGTAAACAAAAAATCTAGGCATAAAGAACAAAAGCATTATAAGCTCAAGTAGCGCGAGCTGAAAAAAAAACACACACACTAATAAAGCAGAACGCGGCAGTTATCGTGCAGAACGCACATATTATACACTCGAGTCAGAATATGGTTATCGTGTTTATATTGTTACACATTTTCATGTTGAGGAAAACAATAATATCATGTGGCTGATGTTATTCTCGGGGGAGAGAACGCGTGTTCCTTCTTTAACCCTCGACAACTCAATCCTCAAAACTTAACTTTTGGTATCATACAAGTTATCTCGCTCTCACTCAGTGATCACCTGTGCTTACCTGCAGTCGTGAGTGCAGTGATGGCCAGCTGTCTTTCATCATTCCACTGGAGTTTGGATTTCATGTGATGTCTCATTGTGTTTGTGATATGATTCATTCATTCAGACTTTTCAAAATGATATACTACTTTCAAGATATAATATTTAGGGTTAGGTATCGTTTGGGTTTTTTTCGATACTGGTGCCAAACAGATACTTTTGAAATGGTATCGGTGCCTGTAACAATACTTATAAATATATATTTTAAAAAGTATAGGTTTAGGTACCGTTTTAAAAGTGTATAGTTATTTCCATTTTTTTCAGTTATTTCCATATTTATATATTTCGTCTGGGACTGCAGACAAAAACTAGTTATTTTTACTAATCCTGGCATATTTACATGGTGTATTTTTATACAGCAATGTTCATGAATATGCATGGTTCCTATCAAATAAACCAATTTTAAAAAAAAAGAAATATATAAAGATATATATATAAAGAGCCTCTAAACGACGGTGGATGACATTAAAGAATGGGTTTTTATGTAAAAATTGAACAATTTATTAAAATGAAGTATTCTTAAATATATAAATAAATACAAAACGCGACAAATTTACATAACAAATTCACAATAAAACCTAAGCCACCTAACCCAACTACAACAGGCCTAATTTAACACTAAATAACACTTACAGTTGTAATAACAGCAAAATATTCTGTATTATTGGTACGCTACAAACCAGCGTCAAGTTTCAGCAATTCTTTCACAGAAATATGACCATATAGCCCTCTCTGACCAAATATTTTAGTTATTTCCATGGCGGCGCGTTATGCTTCTCACGTGACACACAGGAGCTGCAATAGTGCTGCATGACAGATATACACTCAAAATATTCACAAACTTATCTGATATTCAGATTTTTAAATATGTAAGTGAATGTGTTTTGTCATTTAAAACCCTCATGTTAGTTGATCTATAATGCGTGATGGGTGTCGCCATGCTAGTTTGCGCCTCAGAGAATCTGATCTGTCGGATTTACATCACGTAAACTCATCCACGTCTCACAAACACATGAGAGTAAGTGACCGCTGAACTGAGAGATGAATAATGGAGTAAACTATAGTTAACTATATAATGTCTATATGAGTAAAACATAGTCAAATTATAACTGAAAGGATTGTTATTGCCTCTTCCATAGACGTCAGTGTATTTTTTGCTAGTACTAACGTGCATTTAAATGTCTAAAACCTAAATTAAACATTATGCTGTTGAAAACACTGAGTAGTTGTGATGTGATGAGCACTGAGCGTGTCTCTCTCTCCACGTTTGAATTTAAGTGGCACCGAAATCTGCGTTCTGATTCGGTCCGGTTGCATACCAGTTATATAGGCACCGGGTTTTGGTACCCAACCCTAAAAACATTACTGATTTAAACTTACCCTTTGTGAAAAATATAAAGCACGACATTAAAGGTGCAAAGAACCTAGTTGTAAGGTCTAGTTAGTATTTTCCAAGTCGACTAGCAGCAGCACTATCGTTTAATCGACTGGTCTCGCACATCCCTACTTCAGATAGCCTGGTGTTACATCCTGCTGAGGTCATTGTACATTTTGTTCACTGTCTGTGCACTAGTGACTGAGATCGACACAGTTCTGACAGACAGGTGGAAAATGTTCACTACAAATGTTGCTTTGACAGGGTTTTGACTGCACACGACAGGTTGTTCATACAAACCAACAAGCGCACATCTGTGCAAATGATACCGATGTGAGTAGCAATTCTTAATGTTGTTTGTTTTACATTGCCTCACAGGTGTTTGGACTGTCACCCTCTTGTAAATTCAGTGCAAGATTCCCCAAGGCTGCCCCAAGTACAATTTAAGGTGAGTGTGAGTTAAATGGCCATTATTTTTTTTTACCTAATTTGAAATTGGGGAGCATGTAAAATGTGTCTGCATATTTGATTTGTAGATTAGATCATGTCATTTTTTCCCTCTGAGATACTATAATGGCTACTAGTGAATACAGGCTTTGTGAAGCATGTGATATCAGGTTCAGCGCTTGTCTGAGGATGCAGGAATCTTTGGAATGGCAATCAAACCCAAATCCCATCTGGCAAAACAAATTTATCCATTGTTGCTGATGGTACATTCCCATGAATGTCATTTAGCATCATTGTATTTGTGTTCCAGAATCCCTGCTTGACTTCTGGAGCATTCATAAATACGGATGTGCGACATATTTTAAAACTGGCTGGTTGACAATTTGCGATTCATTAGTCTTAAGGAGACCCTGTATAATTAGGCAGGTTACAGATTTATTTCACCCCGATCTGGTGCATTTCTTGAGCAGCATTTACATAAGACATGC
The DNA here is from genome assembly GCA_023029165.1 of Gobiocypris rarus. Lineage (NCBI taxonomy): Eukaryota > Metazoa > Chordata > Actinopteri > Cypriniformes > Gobionidae > Gobiocypris > Gobiocypris rarus. The sequence continues at coordinate 34,545,110 of CM040919.1, read as the reverse complement.
TCAAAATCAGCTGGATAGTGTAACATTTTATTTTAAGCCATCCTTAACACTTGTCATGTTTGGTCGATTAAAAGAAACCCTGGTGCGATTGCTCTGTTAGTGCGGTTAATTTGTGTGAACGCTGCCATCTGAACCCTGGTGTGCACCAAACAAGCAGACCGAGACCACTGAAAAGATATAGGTCCACTTCCAAACGTGCAGTTCAAATTAAATATTAATGCAACATGGATCAAAGACATGCAAATAAACCAAAAACAGGACATGATGTCACAAGGTGCGACCCTTAAAAGGACAAAATGCTTAAGCATTCCTGTTTTTTTCTCGTCATAGTTGTGATGTTGCCCATCACAGTTCGGTACAGGTGTCAGAACCGCGTCTCCTCGCAGCAGATCTTTGTGTGTGTGTGTGACGGAGGGATTCTTGCCGCTGTTTTGACTCCTTTACATATTTTATAAGCTCTTCACAAGTTCAGCTCTTCAGCTGGTCAAAGTACCATCATATGAGCACATTTATCCCAGCACACGGCATTGTTTTGGATGTTCGAAGTTACAGTAGAACAGACTTGAGTAAAATCTATTCACCCTAAGGTCCTGCAGGCCAGTTTTCATCAAAGCACTGATTCCTGAACTGTATCAAAATGGTTTATTAAACAGGAGGTTCCTGTTTTAAAAGGATGGTTCTCCCAAAAATGAAAAATGATCCCATGATTTACTCACCCTCAAGCCATCCTAGGTGTATATGACATTCTTCTTTCAGATGAACACAATCAGAGTTCTATTAAAAAAATGTCCTGGCTAATCCACACTTTATAATGGCCCAAAATTTGAAGAAAATTGCATCCATCCATTATAAAAGTACTCCACACGGCTCCGGGGGTTAATGAAGGCCTTCTGAAGCGAAGCATTTGTGTAGGAAAAATATCCAAATTTAAGACGTTATAAAGTAAAATATCTAGCTTCCCGGCGGACTGCCTTCTGTATTTAACTTACGAAGAAAGTCGCAGTTTAAAACACTCTATGTCCGTCATCGTCGTGCCAGTTACGCCTTTTTTCCTAAGTTAAATATGGTAGGCGGCGCTTTGAATTGGACATTTTTTAATATAACTCTGAGTGTATTTGTCTTAAAGAAGAATGTCATATACACCTAGGATGGCTTGAGGGTGAGTAAATCATGGGATAATTGTTAATATTTGGGTGAACTATCCCTTTAAAATGTGAAGAGACATTCAGAGCTCTTGTAAAATGAGTCTACAGATAGGTTAAATAAGGAATAACTGATGACGGGCCATTGAATTTTTCGAATAACTCAATGGCCCTGAGTCAGTTATTCCGCTTATACTACGGTTACCACACCTCAAGACATTGATCCGATGATGTATTTAAAAGGATTTGTCTGTTTTTTGTACTTAAATCTCTATTGTGAGTAGGACTATTTCTTCTGCGGCTCTTTTGCTAATTCCAAAACGTCATTTTAAAGCTGGTAACGGAGGTTTGAGCCGTTTATAGCATTCTACTGCAGTTATTAATGAAGAGAGAGAGATTGTGTGAATTAGGCTACCTCTGTGCGTCTCTACACAGTGCTGTTATTACCTCCCCATTTTATATTCATCGTAAATATTAAAATTTACTTTAGGAAAAATCGTCTGTCTTTTTTTTTTGTCCTGTAATTTCCGTTATTACAGTTAACTATGAGAAGTGATATGGAACTGTAATACGGTCAAGCGAGCTGCCTGGAACTATGTGCGTTTCCCAGAAAATAATTGCACACCTCAGAACGCGTTCATCAGCCAATCAGATTCAAGCATTCAACGGCCCCGTAGTATATATTAAATGGCACTCATTTTAAAAAAGTGTTTTTTATTGTAGTTATTAATATATTTTTACATTTTTAAACACTGACCGACTCGCAGTGCCTTTAATGGTGTTTTCAGAAGCATAAGCGTTACTTTTGATCTTTCACATTTAAGAATGGGGTTTTCAGACATGCAGGTCGCCATAGTTTGGGTAAACTTTAGCGGTGAACAGAAACAACAACAAATATAATTTGTGCGAATTTCCAACAAAAGGGAAATACAATTGAGATTGATCACATTGGTCAGAAGAGAGACCGATGTCAAATTTGCCGTTGTATTAGAAACATTCATGCAGCATTACCTAGTTTTCTTTTATGTAATGCCAAGGCAAGAAACCGCGAAGTATACTATTTTAAATGTTAATTAAAAAAACTTTTACTAGATTTTTGTGGAAATGCATCATCACAGTCTGTGGAAAGGGTCCATTAGTCATTATTTATTGATGTTACTCTTTACTGCATAGCTTGTGCTTCAAACGCACAGATCTGTGCTTTTACTTAAAGTGATTTTTACCAGGTGTACAATAAAATGGAAATGAAGAAGGGAACTGAGACATGAGTTGAGTTGGTTACCAGCCAGATAACATGCTAACCACCTGTAGAGGTTATTCATTACCTCACTTACTAGAAGTCCCAGTGTGCTCTTGGTGAGTTTTGCTATTCAATGTCAAACTCTGCATCATGTAGGTCAGCAGGTGAAGAAGAAGCAGCGCTGGATAGTAAATTATTCTTTTTATTCTGGATTATTCCAACAGGTTTGACCTTAGAAGCTTGTGGTGTTTGACTGGTTGTGGGTTGATTTTTAACCACCTGAAAATAAGGTTTAATTTGTTATTAGTTAACTTCATTGGTTAAGATGAACTAAAAATGAACTATAGTACTACAGCGTTTATAAACGTTTGGTCCTTTAGTGGTTAAAAAATAAAACTGCATGCATTTTGCGGCTGAACATACTTTGGTTGTGCTTTGGCTGTGCGTGACTGTGCGGATGAATATGGATATCACACTACTCATAAAACATTCACGGCTAGGCTTAAGAGATATAACCAGTTTAGATGGAAAGGATCTCAAGCTAACGATGTAATTGCAGTTATACCATTAATGTATGCTATATACGCAATATCCCATGAAAAAAATCCTCACAGGTCTAAAATGTAAACCCTCATGATAGGCTGACCATAATGAATCAGGGTAAGAAAAACACGTTTTGGTTGGATTGATTGGTTGAATCATTCAAATGTTGTTGATTTGAATGAAAAGGTTATATAGTGCACCTTTAACATGAACAAAGATGAATGCTGTGAAAACATGTCCATCATATTTAGTTCATGTTAAAGAGTTAGATCACCCAAAAATGAAATTTGTCATTAATTCCTTACCCTCATGTCGTTCCAAACCCGTAAGACCTTCGTTCATCTTCTGAACACAAATTAAGATATTCAAGCTCTCTGACCCCTACATAGAGAGCAACATAATTTACACTTTCACGGTCTAGAAAGGTAGGAAAGCTTTGATAAAATAGTCCATGTGACTCTAGTGGTTCAATCTTAATTTTATTAAGCAAAAACCCTTAAAAATAACAACTTTATTCAACAATTTCTTCACGTCTGTGTCAGTCTTCTACAGAGTTTACGATGGTCAGCTCTTGCGTCATCATCACACGCATGCGTTGTGGTGCTCATGTGAACAGCATTGGCCAATGCTAAGCCTGCAATGGTAGCTTTGATGTAACCTGAGAGCGCTGGACTGTATTTACTACGTCAACAGCGTAGAAGACAGACACAAATGTGAAGACATTGTTGAATAAAGTCAGTATTTTTGTTTGTTTACATTAAGATTGAACCACTTTAGTCACGCTGACTATTTTAATGATGTCTTTACTACCTTTATGGACCTAGAAAGTGTTAGTTGCTCAGGGGTCAGAGAAATCTCGGATTTCATCAAATATCTTAATTTGTGTTCTTTTGATGAACAAAGTTCTTACGGGTTTGGAACGACATGAGGGTGAGGAATTAATGACAGAAATTTCATTTTTGGGTGAACTAACCCTTTACCTTATGTTAACAAATGAGATCTTATTGTTAAGTGTTACCTACAACTCTAATTAATCACTTAAAATTAATAAAAGCCAAAAAATCTAGAACAAGCCATCTTGTGTGCCCTTAAGCCATCTTGTGCGTGTGTGTGTGTGTGTGCGCGTGTGTGCGCGTGTGTGTGTGTGTGTGTGTGTGTGTGTTTATGTGCGTGTTTTCAACCCTGAAAGAATGTGCTGACACCATTTGGACTGCGGTGGTCGAGTCTTCCTCGGTCTGCTTGCATCTAGATTAAAACTTTCCTCTATCTGGGCAGAGTTTCAGAACCTTAATCCAATTTATCAAGACAGTCAGGGGTCCGTGTCGTGGGCGGGCGCCTGTAAAGCCAAACATCCCAGTTGTAGATTTTTCTTTCCTGTTGTTTGTCCACGTGCAAATGGGGCCACGTATTTCAGGCCCCAAGCATTACATTGCAGTCAATGTTATCGATTGCGTCGGCCTGATAGTTCTGTCCTTGTATTGATTGTTTTGTGTGTGTGTGTGTATGCTTGTGTTTGTTTGTGTGTGTGTGTTCAGCCCTGACAGGCGCAGCCACACACACAGATCATGTCCGGCCCTGTCACGAGTCGATCCCGCGTTTATCCAGACGTCAACACACAGAGACCGCGGGAATACTGGGACTATGAATCTCACGTCGTAGAGTGGGGGTGAGTGCTGAGACAGATTTTGTTCAGCTTGTGATGACAATGCGTGATTTTGATGTGCGAATGAATGGACTGATTTTAGCTGGTTTTCAGAAATGATGCAGAGTCTGTATTTATGCAGTTTGGGTTACATTACAAGACTTCTGGAAGGTCGAAGATTACAAAAATTAAGGAAAGGTTGGATTCAAGAAGATTGGATTGTTTTAATAATGTTTTTGAAGCCTGGAAAAGCCAGGAACATTTCTATAATGAATATCTTATACCATTCAGTAAAAAAATAAAAAAACATACACACACACACACACACACACTACCAGTCAAAAGTTTGGAAACTGTACTGTTGTGATTGTTTTTGAAAGAAGTCTCTTCTGCTCACCAAGCCTACATGTATTTGATCCAAAATACAGCAAAAACAGTGAAATATATTTTTTTATAAATATATTTATATTTTTTTACAATTTAAATGAACTGTTTTCATTGTGAATATATTGTAAAATGTCATTTATTCCTGTGATCAAAGCTGAATTTATCATCATTACTCCAGTCTTCAGTGTCACATGATCCTTCAGAAATCATTCTAATATGAGGATTTGCTTCTCAAGAAACATTTATGATTATTATCAATGTTGAAAACGATTGTGTACTTTTTTTCAGGATTCTTTGATGAATAGAAAGTAGAAAAAACAGCATTTATCTGAAATATAAAGCTTTTGCAACAGTATAAATGTCTATACTGTCACTTGATCAATTTAATGCATCCCTGCTGAATAAATGTATTAATTTCTTTAAGTTCTTTCCCAAAAAATAAGATATAATCTTACCAACCCAAAAGTTTTGAACGGTAGTACAATGTTAAAAAAGCTTTCTATTTCAAATAAATACTGCCCTTTTGAACTTTCTATTCATCAAAGAATCCTAAAAGAAAATGTTTAAATGTTTCTTGAGCACCAAATCCTCATATTAGAGTGATTTCTGAAGGATCAAATGACTGAAAATTCAACTTTTTTAATTGTAAAAATATTTTACTGTTTTTACTGTTTATTTGATCAAATAAATGCAGCCTTGGTGAGCAGTCGAGACAATAAAAAAGGTAGCTTGTTCGTGATTTATAGTGAGTCAATTGTTCTTTTGAGTTGACTTTTTTGTATAAATCAGTGTAACAGGTTCACACATTGCTCTGGAGGTCAGCACAGTAATGCATCGATCTATATCACAAGATTTGCTCTTTCCTCGCAGTGACGCTGATTCTCGGTTGTGTGTTTAAGGGCAGATTTAATCTCAATGAAATAAAACAGAACACAGGGTCTTGAGGACTTTGCTGTTCAGAAACACTGTGGTAATTACAAGCTAATGGTGTTTGAACACATGTTTAATGATCAAATATAAATGATCTTGTTAGTTTTCATACGGTTGTCAGAGTTTGCACAGGATTGTGTGATGTATTTCTCTGTAGGGATACAGTGCTGATGTCTTTATTTGTCTGGGTCGGCATTTCATTTGCACTTGTAATAACAGCTGTCGATCTTGTCGACAGGAATCAAGATGACTACCAGCTGGTGCGGAAACTCGGCAGAGGGAAGTACAGCGAAGTGTTTGAAGCCATCAACATCACAAACAACGAGAAAGTAGTCGTCAAAATACTCAAGGTGAAGAGCGTTGTTATTCCAGCTTTCTGAGGAGCATTCTGAGAAGTCAGGTTGGGAATACCCTTAGACTTCACATGCTCTCCAGGTTCTCATTTTCCAAGTCATGAACAAGAACGTGTGCTGAGATAAGCCCGTTTACGTTATGGAAGGTAGTGGATGGTATCGAAACCAGAAGCTGCTGGCCGACGTTCAGATGAACGGGCGCCTGTCGAATTCTTTCCTCACCCCCTCCTCCTCTAAACCAGAGAACCAGCTCTAGATTCTAGCGATAACACCCGACGAGCTGAGAGCTTCTTTTCAAGCTAAGTGATAAATAGTTTGGAAGATTAGCGCCGTTGTCCCGTAATGTAGCCAGTCGTGTATAATGAACTTCCCCTACCTGGAGACACAAAGGATGAAGCTGCACGGATTGAGTCTAGACGCAGTTATATCAGATGTCATTGCGTCAAACTCGTCTGTGCTTCGATACAAGATGAAATCGAAATTGTTCTACTTTACTTTGTTTTGGAGCTGTGGCGATAGGAGTCTAGCTTCTTCCATTCCTTAAGCTCATTAACAAAGTGAAATCTGATTTAGTTATGTTGGTTGTCTCTCAGCCCACTTTTCATGATCCAATCAAGTCAATTCACCTTTATTTTTTCAGATTGTTAAAGCAGCAAAGCATGTGCAATGAGGTAGAAATAGCGTTATGACGTGCAAAACGAGCTGTTCTTCCTGTTGAATAAAGTGTCATAAATGCGTGTCCCGTCATTCTAAAATTCTCTTTTCACTCACCGTCTGTGAAGTGGAGCAGGACAACGTCCCACCAGTTCTTGTTTCGGACTCTCATCCACAGTCGACAGGTTTTAACCATGGGAAAGGCCGTTTTTACTGTTTGATAAAGATAAGCAGCACGGCTCAACGGTTCATGTGCTCGTCTCCTAATGAGAACCCGAAATAGATATATATGAATCTGCTTTTAAAACAAAGGAGGATGGTTAGTGTGCAACAACCGAGGGAAACTGTATATTTGTAAAGCGTGTGCATGTCAAATGATTAAATCCGATCAGAAGCTTGTGACATATAAATGCGCACATCAACCCGATCACTTTGTTTAGCGTTTATTTAAACACTGCATTCTTATTCATCATTCAGATTGAAACCAAAAGTCCATGTAAACGTAGCTACTGTGAACATCATTGACCTGATTTCAGTTTTGTTTTCATCCGCCGGTGTTTCCAAACAAACACGGATGGATAAAATCAATTCCTGCCCTACGTTATTTCCCGCTGAATATTCTGTTTTACACATTATGGAAGTTAAATGTGTTGCAAATGCAGTTTTATGTTGTCTTTAATGATTTTGTGTTGCTTGTTTTGTCGTTATTTCCATATGCAGCCAGTAAAGAAGAAGAAAATCAAGCGAGAAATCAAAATTTTGGAGAATTTGAGAGGCGGCCCCAACATCATCACACTTCTAGACATTGTCAAGGATCCAGTGGTCAGTTGGAGTGGTTTCTTGATATTTGATGTAAAAATTAGGGTTCCCACGGGTCCTTGAAATCATGAGTTTGTGAATCTAAAAAGATAATTTTTTGAAAGGAAAGATGCATAGATACATGTCCTTGAAAGTGCTTAAATTTATTTTATGCATTTTATATGGAAAAAAAAATTCATGTTTCCTCCGGTCCACTAATGTGTTATTTCACCAACAGTTCGTGGCCTATGCATTTACGCATTGCGTGAAGTTTTTGTGTTGTACGTTGCCATGACATTCACACGCGCACAAAACTACTACGATGGTACCTCAACGTTTTCAATGCTTACACCAAACCCAAATATCTTCAGTCGATGACTATTATATTACTAGAATATTGTTTGCAATAAACATAAAACAGTGATGATCTCTTGCCCAAATGTTTTATTTAATGTAATGTTAAATTGCTTTGCTTGTTAAGATAATGTAAACCCATGAGGCAAGAAAAACTTAAAAGCATATTCATATATCATAAAACTTCTGGTTGCATGAGCCTCTTTTCTTCTTTTTTTTTAATGCAAAACAGAAATATGACATAGAATATCAGATCTCCGTCATATGGCCAAAAATAAATGCAAAAAAATTTGTGATGCACCGAAATGAAAATTCTGGGCCGAAAGCAAACATTTAGGATGCACTTGGCCGAAAACCAAAACTAAATAAATTGCTTGAATTGAATGGATCTGAAATGAAAAAATCACAAACCAATAGAATAATCAAACCTTTATTAACGGTTACATATCACAACCTAAAATATTTTTTAAAATAAATATAAATAATAATACCAAATAATAATATTCTTCAAGTTATGTTCCATCAAATGAAATAGTTTTTTTAACAGTTCTTTGGCACCGCATCCCCTCTTGAGATTTTTTTTTAATCTTTTATTTTTATTTTTTATTTCGGCCCGAAAACGATAATACCATTTTTCGGCGGCTTAAATTTCGGTGCACTCCTAAAAAAAGAGCTTTTTCAGAGTTGTGACGCATGGAAACTGTAACAATGTATCTTACAACTTACAAGGTAACATGTTGTAACCTTGCTCTCACTTGAAATGTGTCCCCACATTAAGTCCTTGAATTTGTGTGTTTTAAAACACTCCTTGAAAGGTCCTTGAATTTGAGGCTAACCAAAGTGTGGGAACCCTGAAAAATATATTCTGTATTGTTGGGAATGCTGCATGTTTCAAATGCATCTTTAACCGAAGTCTCTTGTGCTTCTCCCTCAAGTCTCGAACCCCAGCTCTGGTTTTTGAACATGTGAACAACACAGACTTCAAGGTAAATCATTTCTGCTACCTGCTAAATCAATTCTGCCACCTCAACAAAATGTTAGACCAAAAAATCAGTTCGTTTAAACTCAACCATCCGCTTGTTCTGTCGTGCAGCAATTGTATCAAACGCTATCAGACTACGACATTCGGTTCTACATGTACGAGATCCTAAAGGTAAGTTCCTTCAGATACCATCTTAAAGCTGTTCACAGAAACTCCAGAGTATCTCAAGTCTGTGCCCACTTGTAGTTTTTTTCTGTTGTACCTGTATTTTTCCAATCTGTTTCAAACTCATCTTGAACCTGTGTCGTTGTCATGTTGAACTCCACTTTCTGCATTTGTTTGCTGCTGCTAGTTGTGCAGCTGTTACACACTCAGAAAGATCTTATTGCTCCAGTTTTAGTATGTTGTTCAGGTACATTTGCTGTTAGTCAGTTGTGTGGGAATCCTGGAGTTAATCTGGATCAGGTAAACCTGCGTCACTGCAGCAGAAAGAGCATCTGTCCACTGAATTAACCTCTGACCTTTACCACTCTTGCTGCATTTCCCTCCTTCTGCTTCTCACTTTGTCTTTGATTCCCAGACCCTTTTTGTATAAGGATCAACAATCTCCTGTTTATGTTATAATATTGTGAATTATTTCTATTTGAATATATTGTAAAATGTAATTTATTCCTGTGATCAGTGTCACATGATCCTTCAGAAATCATTCTAATATGAGGATTTGATGAAAGAAACATTTATGATTATTATCAATGTTGAAAACAGTTTCATATTTGTGTGGAAATGGGATTCTTCGATGAATAGAACGTTTAAAAGAGCAGAATTTATTTAGAATAGAATATTGTCAGTTTTGATCAATTTACTTTGTCTTTGCTAAAAAGATTATATATGAGATTTTATTTTATATTTATATATTTTAGAAAACACATAGAAGTTATTTCATTATGATTTTTAGAAAATATACAGATTTATTTTACTTTATATAGAACGTTTTTTTATATTCAACCTTTTTTTACCGTATTTTCCGGACTACAAGTCACTTCGGAGTGTAAGTCGCTTCAGTCAAAAAATGAGTCATGAAGAGGAAAAAAACACAAGTTGCATTTATTTAGTAGTTAATTTCACAAAATCAAAGACAAAGAACAGACATTTAATCTGGAAAGGCAAGTTATTTACTTGTGTCTACAGGTGTCCGCTGTGTTAACGTAACACATTAACAGTTATTCAGCTACACAACAGCACACAGAACATCAGACTGGACAGGTGTCCGCTGTGTTAACGTAACACATTAACAGTTATTCAGCTACACAACAGCACACAGAACATCAGGCTGAACAGGTGTCCGCTGTGTTAACGTAACACATTAACAGTTATTCAGCTACACAACAGCACACAGAACATCAGACTGGACAGGTGTCCGCTGTGTTAACGTAACACATTAACAGTTATTCAGCTACACAACAGCACACAGAACATCAGACTGGACAGGTGTCCGCTGTGTTAACGTAACACATTAACAGTTATTCAGCTACACAACAGCACACAGAACATCAGGCTGAACAGGTGTCCGCTGTGTTAACGTAACACATTAACAGTTATTCAGCTACATAACAGCACACAGAACATCAGACTGGACAGGTGTCCGGTGTTAACGTAACACATTAACAGTTATTCAGCTACACACAGCACACAGAACATCAGACTGAACAGGTGTCCGCTGTGTTAACGTAACACATTAACAGTTATTCAGCTACATAACAGCACACAGAACATCAGACTGGACAGGTGTCCGGTGTGTTAACGTAACACATTAACAGTTATTCAGCTACACAACAGCACACAGAACATCAGGCTGAACAGGTGTCCGCTGTGTTAACGAACACATTAACAGTTATTCAGCTACATAACAGCACACAGAACATCAGACTGGACAGGTGTCCGGTGTGTTAACGTAACACATTAACAGTTATTCAGCTACACAACAGCACACAGAACATCAGACTGAACAGGTGTCCGGTGTGTTAACGTAACACATTAACAGTTATTCAGCTACACAACAGCACACAGAACATCAGGCTGAACAGGTGTCCGTGTGTTAACGTAACACATTAACAGTTATTCAGCTACACAACAGCACACAGAACATCAGGCTGAACAGGTGTCCGGTGTGTTAACGTAACACAACAGTTATTCAGCTACACAACAGCACACAGAACATCAGGCTGAACAGGTGTCCGCTGTGTTAACCTAACACATTAACAGTTATTCAGCTACACAACAGCACACAGAACATCAGGCTGAACAGATGTCCGGTGTGTTAACGTAACACATTAACAGTTATTCAGCTACACAACAGCACACAGAACATCAGGCTGAACAGATGTCCGTGTGTTAACGTAACACATTTACAGTTATTCAGCTACACAACAGCACACAGAACATCAGGCTGAACAGGTGTCCGGTGTGTTAACGCAACACATTAACAGTTATTCAGCTACACAACAGCACACAGAACATCAGACTGAACAGGTGTCTGCTGTGTTAACGTAACACATTAACAGTTATTCAGCTACACAACAGCACACAGAACATCAGACTGGACAGGTGTCCGGTGTGTTAACGTAACACATTAACAGTTATTCAGCTACACAACAGCACACAGAACATGCCTGGGAGGCTGAATAGGCTAAATTAACATTACAAGCCAGCCAGCGAGTCCAACAAGCAAGTTGCCAGTAGGCAAGTTGACCAAGCTCCCGATCTCAGTCTTTCTCAGTTGTCTTTAAGTTAATATTTCAGTTAATTTTTTCAGGGGTAGGCTAAAGGAGTAGCATAGAGCGCCCTCTCGTGGCTGTAGACGTAATGTTTTCTCTTGTCAGTCAGCATTAATTAATTTTGATGTACAAGTCAGTCACACCTGACTATAAGCCAAACTATGAAAAAAAGTGTGACTTATAGTCTGGAATATACGGTAATTGATCTTAAATTTACATTCTGTATCTTTTCTTTTACATTTTAGTTCAATATTCAAATTATATTTATATTATAGTATATTACAATTTTATTAGCATATATAAAATATATTTTAAATTATAATTATTTCATCAGCAATCTTCTTTTTATCCAGTAATCACAAACAGTTAAATGATGATGTATATGTCAAGGCATGAGAAGTCTGGTTCTCTCTCTGTGTCTCTGTCAGGCTTTGGACTACTGCCACAGTATGGGAATCATGCACAGAGATGTAAAGCCACACAACGTAATGATCGACCATGAACACAGAAAGGTACTGCCCGCTCGCGTCATCACTCGCGTCAGCCTTTGTGCTAAGCCATCTCACTCCACACGTCTGATTGGCTAAATGAGGACGAGCTCGCTTACATGCACCAATCACAGTTGCTGTAGTAAAAGAGAAGCTTTGTTTGTTGCTGTGCCATCAAGCACATCACTTTGAGCTAGATCAAATTTAAATCATCTACAGTTTGCACATTCCCTACATCAACTGAGGCACTCTTGTGAATATCAAATAGTAATTATGAATCGTTAATTATTCCCTGTTGACCGAGTTCACATTTGATTCGTGTGTTTTGTTGTTTAGCTGCGTCTGATAGACTGGGGCTTAGCAGAGTTTTATCACCCCAGTCAGGAGTACAACGTCAGGGTGGCGTCTCGATATTTCAAAGGACCTGAACTGCTGGTGGACTATCAGGTGAGACAAACAAGACTTGGTTTGTTGCTTGAGACAAAAATCGTGCATCAAAAGCATCTGTTCAAGCTTCTGTTGAATAAACATGCTCATACAGAAACGGTCTAACACGGAGTCGTTTGGCTAGTTTGTTTCGTTTAGCTGCTTTTTTGAAGCTCATGTCGGTTTTGTCCCACAGATGTATGACTACAGTTTAGACATGTGGAGCTTAGGCTGCATGTTGGCGAGTATGATCTTCCGGAAAGAGCCTTTTTTCCACGGACACGACAACTATGATCAGGTGAGACCTGCTGTTTTCAGGTGTTTCCAGATATTCATTCCTGTCTTGCCACTATATAATGCCCTATTTTTGTGGCATAATCATAATTCGTCGTATACTAGGCCTATATATTACAACATTATCAGAATTAATTTGCCTCAAACAGTGTTGGGTTAATGTAATCAAACAGTTAATGTAATTGCATTAAATACTGTATAGATTATACAACAATTCTATATAAAGCAATAGTAGATTAAACAAATTTCATCCTTAATACACTTTGGTCAGTTCAAAAAGTTAGTTTGTTCAACTGGTTAAGGTTGATATAGAATTAAAAAAAAATATTAGTAATAAGTACTCCAATATTTCTAAGTGAGAGTAGTTAGTACAATAAAACTAATATTTCCCACAGTCCCTTGTGTTAGCGAAAAAAATAAAGATTTGTGACCGCTTTCTGATGTTATCCAGATGTTAGTTTGTCCCAGTGTCCTCCTGTCTGTCTTGGTAAATAAAGTGCAGTACATGCTTTGCATACTCATAAGTGTATCAATTATAATAATATAAAATATATTAGGGCTGCAACAACTAATCGATAAAATTGATCACCAATTTGATTATCGATAAGTCGCATCTGTATAATCAACAGATTAATTGATAGATCAAAATAATCATTAGTTGCAGCCCTAAAACATATTCTATATAATTATATAGGAATATAACCATATATAAAATTATAATGACAGATTTTTGTAGGCCAAAACCTGAAAACAAGTACATTTTAACACTTTTTTTCTGGTTTCTGGTTAAAATAAGCCATTAATAAAGACATTTTATTCTATCGCTTAAAATACATTAGTAATGGCCCCTTGTGATAAAGAAAAGAAATGGGACTACAGTGTTTTTGGGGGACATTAAACATCATCTCACCGAACAGGAAATTCATCTACTCCGTAATCGCTTTCACAGCTTTATGTTTACAATCACACACTTGCAAACTATTTTCACTCAAACTTAAGGACTGTGGAAGTTGTGTGTTTAGGCTTTAAAATTCATAAATGTTTTTGTTCAATTTGAGGAGGTTATCATGACCAAAACATGCAAGAATCTTTTGAAACTTTTGTTGGTCACAGAGCTTATTGTCTTCATTAATCCAAAAGCCAATGGTAAAATCCTGTTGTGTTTTTGTGAGGGAACCAGGGTGATGCTGACTTCAGGTTGGCCTACTAAAACACGTCAGCTGGTTTGATCTGTGGTGTCTGCTGCCCTCTGCTGTTTTTAACCAGGACTGTTTAACACGTCTTTCTCCAGCTTGTACGGATTGCCAAAGTCCTGGGCACAGAGGACCTCTACGACTACATCGACAAATACAACATTGAGCTCGACCCACGGTTCAACGACATTTTGGGAAGGTACATTGAGACGTGTGATTGTGTTTATGCATGTAAAACTTTGACCTCATTTGAAGGATTTTACTATCTCTCTTTCATTCATTGTCCTCTCTCTTTCCAGACATTCCCGGAAAAGGTGGGAACGGTTTGTTCACAGCGAGAACCAGCACCTGGTCAGTACCGAAGCGCTGGACTTCCTGGACAAACTGTTGCGCTATGACCACCAAGCTCGCCTCACCGCCCGCGAGGCCATGGAGCACCCTTATTTCTGTGAGTGTCTTCATCTACAGAAACTCGAAACGTTCTGTGCTTCAAACCCTGATTGCTACGTTTACATGAAGATCCATTGATCTACTTCTCAAGCCAGAGTCTAGTATCTCTTAAACACTTTTTATTCAATTGTGCTGGCTTAATGGGGACTCATTATGCAAAATACATTTTAATAAGGTGAATACAGTAAAAATCCACCACTTCCTTTTTTTTATAATCGCTATAAATCAGTTATTCAGCTACACATCAGCACACAGAACATCAGGCTAAACAGGTGTCTCTCCCAACGAGCGGTTCCAGATTTCCCTCTACTCTTATGTAAGCCCCGCCCAAGACTGGTGACGATCTGCCCTATTAGCATAGATCCCGCTCTGAGTGAGCCGCAGCACTCCGGCATTCCCGTTTCCTCACTGTAGCAGCTGCAGATATACAATGTCTGTACCAAAAAACACTACAAATGTTCTTTTATTGGATGTACCAGTGAACATATAAGTCTCCATAGACTCCCGGCATCTGAGCCTCTGTGGACATGTGGATAAATTTCATGTATGAAGGAAATGTAAAGTGTTACATATTTTCTTAAATAATTTTATGCCAGGCTGCTTCACAAACGAGGGTCCGATCAATGTTAGAAAAGATTTAAAGATGAACATGATAGTATGCTAGTCGATGAGTTGAATCAACTTTACTCCACAACAACTACATACATTTATCCACTAGCCATTCAGAAAGTCCAGTTTCATTCTGAAAGTTGTAACTTCTTCCTGAGTCTCTCCATCAGTGTCCGACTCCGGTTCGAACATGTAAGGCTGAACACTGCGACTGACAATTTCTGACGTTCTCCAGTTGTCTGTACTGTATTGAATATGCCTCGGTGTGCACCATGCATTTCATCACTGTGCTCATGTCTCCTGTCAGATCCCATTGTGAAGGAGCAGGCGAGGATGGGCTCCACTTCAGGACTGTCCGCTGGCTCCACTCCAGTCAGCACGTCCAGTATGATCACAGGTCAGTCATGTGACTCCCCCCTTGAATCATACTTAACTTTGCTTATTGAATTGAGAATTACAAATGATTACTATAGCTGGAAGCAGCAATTATCAGGGCCAAGCACAAAGAACACAACAAGTCATGCCAACATGGCTGGTAGCATCAGACCAAGTGCAACAGCGAGCAAGAAAGGACATTTTAAGATGATTTTAGGCAAATGGCTGAAAAATATAGCCACTGGCAAAGTTATTTAATGGTTTATCACTTTCAACCAATAGGTGACGCTGTGACCAAATTGATGTGGTGTGGTCAGAGTGAGGTGACAATGACATGCAAAGATTGTTTCATTATGCCAAAGCATTGCAGAGATACCGCCTCAATTTGGTCATTTTGGCATCATGCCTCAAATTTGTTGATGCGCTGTATGAAAATGATTTCGTCTGTCGACACCAAATCCATAACTTTTTGACTGCGCAGTCTAAAGATGATGCGATTTCGATTTTGGTGAAAATAGGACAAAAGTTCTAGGAGTTTAAAAAATAAGGTTTTGAAATCAAGTCAAAATTGCGGACAGGAAGTTCGTCCAAATATGGCAAAATTGGTATCAATGTTCTTGGCTTAACCAGAGGAACCTATTAAGAGTCATTATAATTGGCTAATATAATCAAAAGTTGTATGAATTTTTGGAAATGTTGTCTACATGGTTGCGCTGCCCTGAAACGTTTAGTACCTCGAGGGCATGAAAACACATGCAGAGTTTCGTAATGATACGCCAATGCTTTTGTAAAATGTAGCATTTAAAATTGTCTATATCGGAAAATTGGGTTTTGTATGACTCGGCATGATTAGCTGAAGAGACCAGTCTTGTGATATATATATGTTTTTTTTTTTGGGCTTATAAGGATAATCTCCTGACCACTAGGTGACACTGTGCTGAAACATTGCAGGAATCCTCAGGTCATGGTTGTCATGTTTGGTCAGAATTCGCTAAAGCGTTTCATAGATTCAGCTTCATGTTCATTTTTCATTTGCACTTTTTTAGAGAATGGTTTGATGAATCAACTTGAATTCCATAACTTTTTGTCGGCCTTCTCTGAAGATGATCTGGTTCAATTTTCCTGAAAATCTGAGCAACGGTGTAGGAGGAGTTTGAAAAAGTAGATTTTGTTGGAAAATCCAAATTGGTGGAAAGTTTATAATGAAGATAATGAAAATTATGCCATAGGGTGCAATCTTGAGCCAAGTAACCAGAGGAAACAGAATTTTGTTTCTATCCCTTGCGGTTCAAAAGTTGTTAGCATAAACATCATTGCAACTTTGGACAGTTGGTGGCGCTAGAGGGATTGACTGACTTCTGACTTCATTGCTATAGTGACTGTTCACTGTCCTCTATCTGTGTGCCAAATCTCACAACTTTCCGGGAGCTGTTCTATGTCATTGCATGCCTCCTAATAACGATTACAGAATTATAGGTATTTTTCTGAGATTCATATGTTTTCATGAGAAACACAAAGGCCTTGATCTGCAGGTCTTGAAGGAAACCAGCTTGTTTCTTGTGTCTGATTGTGTTGGTTTCCCTGCAGGAGGCGTCACATCCATGTCCTCGTCCCAGCCGATGGCCAACATGGCAGGCTCTCCTGTCATCTCGTCTCCCAGTGCTCTTGCCACACAGGTTCCTGCAGCCGCCGGCGCGCAGCCCTGAACACACTCACGCTCTCTCTGCCCCGGCCAGTTTTATGTTGAGTGTAACAAACAAAAGAGAGACTAAACTAGGTTTCTTTTTTTTTTCTTCCTTTTTTTTTTTTTTTTTTTCCATACAATAATTATATATTGAAGCTGGGACACACAGCAGACAGTTATGTTGCATCAGTGTCCGGCAGTTTTTCCTGATGATGGTGTCTATATAGAAGCCACTACAGTGTAGAGATTAAGAAAAATGGATAATAAAATTTATTTTATATGTCCCTATTTTTGGCTTCTGTTTGTTATTCGAACAATATGGATATTTGCTGATGAGTCTGAAAGAAAAATGAATGAACCGTTTTCTATTTGAATATATTGTAAAGTGTAATTTATTTGATCAAAGCTGAATTTATCATCATTCCTCCAGTCTTCAGTGTCACATGATCCTTCAGAAATCATTCTATTATGAGGATTTGATGCATTTATGATTATTAATGATGTTTCTGCTTAATATTTTTGTGGAAACTGATACACTACCATTTGAAAGTTTGGGTCAAGTAAGAATTTTATTAAATAAAATAAAAAACTTTTATTCAGCAAGAACACAAATTAATCTCAAGTGACTGTAAAGTTGTTTAAAATGTTACAAAAGATTCAGGTAACACTTTAGAATAATGGTCATTAGTTAACATTAGTCAACTACATTAGTTAACATGAACTAATAATGAACTGCACTTATAAAGCATTTATTTATCTTTGTTAATGTTGATTTCAACATTTACTAATACATTATTAAGATCTTTTTAGCATTAGTTAATGCACGGTGAGCTAACATGAACAAACCATGAACAGCTGGATTTATATGAACTAACGTTAACAAAGATGAACAAATTCAGTAACACATGTACTGCTCATGGTTAGTTCATGTTAGTTAATACATTTACTAATGTTAACTAATGACCATTATTCTAAAGTGTTACCAGGACTCATTTAAACAAATAAATGCTTTTGCAATGTTTTTTGAACGTTCTATTCACCAAAGAATGTATCAAAATATGAAGTAGCACAACTTCAAAATTTCAACATTGCTAATAATCAACAGAAATAACCAATAATAATCCTTCTAAAGGAATTACTAATGATCCTAAAGTCATGGTAATCCACTTGTAATGCCTTCTAAATCCATCAGAAGGAAGTACAATCCAAAAGCTTACAATGACTTCAGTCTTTAGAGAGTTATTGTGTTTTTCACTTTAGAATAATGATCCAAATAATCAGGCATTCCTTCTGAAGGATTTGGTAATACATTACTCCAATATGGAGTCATTACTAGTCGATTACCATGATCATCACTTTATAATTATGCATTTATTCATATTAATTATGAACCTGTATATAGTAGTTCTTAGTCCTCTGAGAGGTATGAAAAAAATAGGGATTACTGATTAGCTAATAGTGAACTACCACATTCAACTGAGCACTAGTACTAACTAATTAATCCGAGTATCTTGAATGTTAACAATGCGTTACTCATTTATTCCTGTGTAGTTACCCATTAATGACGGAACCGTATTCTTAAGTGTTACCAGGGATATTAAAGGGTTCACCCAAAAATGAAAATGGCCCCATGATTTACTCCCCCTCAAGTCATCCCAGGTGTTTATGACATTCTTCTTATATTAATTGTCCAATGTACATCCATCCATCATATAACGTCTCCACACAGCTCCGGGGGTTAATAAAGGCCTTCTGAAGTATCGTGTTTGTGTAAGAATAATATTTAACACTTTACAAACTGTAATCGCTAACTTTTGTATGCGCGTTCATGAGAGACTGGCGCTCAGCGTATGATGTAGGATGCAGGAGTAGCGGAAGAACCGGTGATGAACGCGGAAGTGCAGAGGATAGAGCAAAACAAAACTTGGTTCTTGAGAGAACTAGCATATTCTCACCGGAGTGTCCTACACTGAATGTGTGTATGACAGTAAGCGGAAGTTAGAGATTACAGTTTGTAAAGTTTTAAATATTATTCTTTCACAAACGTGCCACTTCGCTTCAGAAGGCCTTTATTAACCCCCCGGAGCCGTGTGGAGCACTTATATGATGGATAGATGCACTTTTATGGACTTCAAAACAGAAACTTTGTAAAGTAGTAAATGCATCTCGATTTAATCATTTTTAGATATTTAGACTAGAAACAAGACAAAAATACAAAGTAAGAAGAGCATTTTTTGCAGTGTATATGATAGACTGCTTTAGTAACATAGTACTACTGATGGAGGTAAATTAATATTCCTTTTCACAGAAAAATTTGTTCTGTGTTTTACAAGAAGTATCAAACCAAGAGTTTAAGTCATTCTCATTTCCCAGACGAGCGCAATTCTCTCCAGATGGATCATCTGATCTCCGGTTATTAGGTTGTTCCGGTGCCCTGCTGCTCCAGAACCTTTAAGAGACAAACAAGTAATAATGCATTTGAAATATTTTTAGAAAGCAGCTGTATATTGATTAACATTCTTAGACATTCTTACTTTACTCCAGTTTGATTGAGAGTTTGATTGTTCACCCAAACCCAGTGTCCTTCAGTGTCCAGATCATGGAGACCAATCCAGTGCGACTCTTTAATTTTAGAGACCAGGAAATCCTAAAGGAGAAAATGTACACGTGTGAAATAGTGTAATAGAGTATATTTACACCAAGTGAAAATAGCAGCATTTCTCAGCGATCTGCGACTTACACTAAATGAAAATAGTGATAGGAGTCTAGGGATTGGAATTTCAAGCAAAAATAATATTCGATAATCGCTGGAAATTATTCAATTATTTGAAAATCTCAACTCCTCCCCCCGCATGCACACATGTATAATAGGCTACACATATAAACAGAGAGAGAGAGACCATTCACGCTCTCAATCTGTATGAACTGTTTAATTCATTATGGAAAAGGCTATATTAACTCTAACCATATCATTATTGTAAAATGCTGAAACATATGACTGTTATTTGACATCGCCCCAAGTTACCATAACTGTTATATGCCAGGCAAGTCTACAGTGTGCGTGTGAAAAATTACTAATGTGAAACCTTTCATCCAGAGCTTAGTGCTCACTGAGGTACCGAGGCCTGTGTCCGACTGGAGCCTGTGGTATTTTTAATCCTCCCGAGTACACACACTACTGTTGCAGCCATTAAAAGTGTTGGTAACGCTTTAGATTACGGCCCGGAAAGTACTGCATAAGTAAAGCAAATTTACAGCATAACTTTCGGTAATTAAAATGTAACTATAAAGTAAGTACGTGTAGTTACAAGGGAACAATATGTAATATTTGGGGAATAAAGGGGTAATATCAGGAACATTAACACATTATTTATACTGTTAGTATTTTTTAATTAAGGGGTAATTGTATGTGTATTTACAGTAAGTGTGAATCTGCGGGCTGTAAATTAAAGTGGCTCTTGTTCCCCTCTTGTTTCGTTTAGTTACAGGGTAAGTATGAATCTGCGGGCTGCAAATTAAAGTGGTTCTTGTTCCCCTCTTGTTTCATGCAGTTTTCTGTCACAAGCTAGGCTCGAACACGGGTCTCTGGTGTGGTGAGTAGAGAGATCTACCACGGAGCCACAGAGGTGGTAATGTTGGACCCAAATGAAACACTCTATGCAGCAACTTCAGGCAAGGAAGATTTATTAACAAAAAAAAAGGTGCTTAACAAGTCACAAAAAATGCCAACAAAAGTTCTTGTCAGACAGAGGTATTAAAAAATAGTGACACTGCAAAGAATCACTGGAGAAAAACAAAAACTCCACGTGGGGAGAAAAACCCAGAGGATACGAATAACTGATAACACCTTACTTGAGACAGCTTCAAACAGAAGGAGACGCCTAGCCCAGACTCAAAAACTAAGTGAGGAACAAGTGAAAAAACCCCCAGCTAAATACTCTAGGGGCAACAAGGCAGAGGTCACCTTAATGACATTAACAAGGACACACGAGGAAGAACTAAGGCAGATGAGAACACAGGGGACCCCTAGAGGCCCGGAGGCAAACAACAGGAGGCACGAAGCTGACAGTTACAGAGTAAGTATGAATCTGCGGGCTGTAAATTAAAGTGGTGTTTGTTCCCCTCTTGTTTCGTGTAGTTACAGGGTAAGTGTGAATCTGCGGCCTGTAAATTAAAGTGGTGTTTGTTCCCCTCTTGTTTCGTGTAGTTACAGAGTAAGTGTGAATCTGCGGGCTGTAAATGAAAGTGGTGTTTGTTCCTCTCTTGTTTCGTGTAGTTACAGGGTAAGTGTGAATCTGCGGCCTGTAAATTAAAGTGGTGTTTGTTCCCCTCTTGTTTCGTGTAGTTACAGAGTAAGTGTGAATCTGCGAGCTGTAAATTAAAGTGGCTCTTGTTCCTCTCTTGTTTCGTGTAGTTACAGGGTAAGTGTGAATCTGCGGCCTGTAAATTAAAGTGGTGTTTGTTCCCCTCTTGTTTCGTGTAGTTACAGGGTAAGTACAATACACAACACATACAAAATCTGATGTCACTTGGAAATATTTATTTGAAAAACAACTTAATCCAAAACAGATGTGACAATTCTTATACATTTTAAAAAAATAAACTTTTCATTTCAAATAATAGCATCCTGACAGAGTAAAGAAGCTTCAAGCTTTCATGACGTTCTCGCGCGTGTTTAATTTGAAACACACGAGAACTGGCGTCTCTGTCTTCTAGTCTTGTTTGTTTCTCATTGCTATTATCATGTATTATGTTATTGTTTGACTGTTGTGAGCATTAAAAACAATAAAAACCGACAGCATCCGGCATCCGCATGACCTTCTCTGTGCGCTCGCGTCACCTTCAAGTTACGTCAAGCGTGAAACCCTCACACGCAGATGACTGCAGCTGGTCGGAAGCGATAGTCTACTCTACGGTTTAAAAAATGTAAAATATTGTTATTTTTCTTACAAACACTTATCGTTTCACTTCAGAACACATTGACTCATCCATTGTGATCATATGGATTACTGTAGCTAGTTATTGCTGTATGTGCTGTTTGATGCTTGAACAGGAACCCAAATGAGTTTTCATTAGCATGAGTTTTTTTTTTTTTTTCTGTTTATCAGATGGCATGAGGTAAAAGACGAGCAAACAGTGAGGATATTTCTACGTGCACTGTATTTTCTGTGTAACAGTTACATAATGCAGAATACTAGCTCGAGACATGGGATTCCTTCATAAGATTCATCTGTGGCAAGAACGAAAAAGAAGAACAAGAGGAGGATGAAGCCAAGCAAGAGAAATGTGTTGTAAATTTGTTTTAAAAAGTGATTTCTGAGTGATATCAGATTGTATATGTGTTTTTATTGTAGGCTACTTACCCTGTATGAAACAAGAGGGGAACAAGAGCCACTTTATAAATAATGTGTTAATGTTCCTGATAGTTATCCCTTTATCCCCCCAATATTACATATTGTTTCCTTATACCTACACGTACTTACTTTATAGTTACAATATAATTACCGTAAGTTATGCTGTAAATTCGTTTTACTTTCGCAGTACTTTCCGGGCTGTATTCTAAAGCGCTACCAAATTGTTTTGTTTTTAATGTCAAAGTAGTTATATTTAGTTTCATTTAGAAAAATGTTGAGCCTTTTTTGTTTGTTAAATTAAAGTTTTAGTTTTTTAAAGTGACGAGCAAGCGGCCAGTGGCCGACAGTGAGTTAACCACATATTTGATCAATTTAGCCTCTCAAATAAACACTTGACTTGTCTTGCCTATAATAAAGTCAATAGATATAAAACACTTCAAGCAAATCACAATGTTAGTTTAAATGTTTACAATCTAAATGCGATCTTCAATTCACGTCAACGAAAGCAACAGATGAGCTGCATTTTATTTATCATCAGTTCAAGATCAAATACCACATTAGGAAAAAGAGCGAACTAAGCACTGGTAAGATCATTTCGTTTCATTAGTTTTAATGAAGATGATTGTGTTTTTGAGCATCTGAGACTTTGCTACTTTCAGTTTCATTTGACGCGATGCGTGTTGCAGTGGCATTATCTGACTACACCATGTGATAGCCTATTGCAGCCGTGCTGAAGGACTGCTGATGCTGATGCTGATGCTGCCGTGGACTCTGAACACCGTGCGAGCCAGTCTTGATAGGTACGCAATAATAACTCTGGTGTAAATAATTATATTTGTTAAAAAATATATATAAATAATAAATATATTTGTTAAACCCTTTAAAAGCACATTTAGTTTTATCTGCGTGATTGAAACTGATTCCTAATTGATCTGACTTGCCTGTTCTGATTGGCTGGTTATGGTCACCAGATCGGCTCCTTTTGAAACACAGACATCTCGACTGCTCCACCAGTTCAGTTTATCAGAGCTGAATAAATACAGCTTTCCACGACAAACAATCCAGCCATCCACAGACAGATTACAAGACTGAGCTGTGAGTGATGAATAAAGTCTGGTTAAACCTTCCATTATTTAGATCATAAAGTTAATCAAACTGGTTCCATGTGCAAAAATATTCACACTTTGTGTCACACTAAGCTTGTAAACTGACACTCACCATCGTATAAGGACAGCCATTTTCTAAGTGTGTTGTATCTGGCTTTAAGATCATTAAACTCTTTCTTCATTGCTGGTGAAAAGACAATTTAAAAAAGTAAAGGAGAGACAAGCAGATACATTTTCTCACATGGTCAGTTTAATGAACACTCAACACTGTTAATGCCGTTTATGAAATATAGTTCTCTTTCATCATCTCGTGTTTGAGATCCACCTATGGGAAGGGCATCCATACCTGAGCTCTGCGGAAGCATCCAATTGCACTAGTCTGACAAGACAGGCAGAAGCGCACAGCCAATGCCCAGTAAGGCCCCACCCCTTACCCACGGGGGTTTATATTGCCTGCATGTGCTACTGTACATCAGTTTACATTCGCTTCTCGCGATCTCTGCACTGGCACAGCTCGGTCGAATTTGCGCTGCTCACTTATTGTCTGCAGGAGGAAAAATCTTCGGATCAGCCTCCATCAAAGTTGCTGCTACCCAGTGCGGCAAGCTCAACTTTTCGGACTCGGATGTGGCCCCCGGGACGTAACTTTCATCAAAACAAGGAAAGGCCCCGCAACAATCCCCCGTCACGGCAGAGCAGCCCACCCTCCCGTGGCTGCCCAGCCCATGTGTTTAGTGGACGATGTGTGTTCCCCCCGTTCAGGGGGACTGTTGTGAGGAAAAGTGCAAAAGCAGTGTCACCACACCGCACACACTATGTCCCCCTCACTCAATTAATAAAGGATTCAGCCCCAGAGTTTCCCAGAGAACAAAACACATAAAAAAACACATTAATTCAAAAAAATCACTGCATCATAAATAAGCCAGCTGGGCATGCACGATGCCAGCACGGCTTGGGTGGGCATGCTCGTGAGCCGCATGTCAGCTTGGCGCACTGCGGCACCACCCGAATGGGTAATGCACACAATATTACAAGGCTATCATCTGCAGTTTGCTATGAAACCCCCACATTTCAGCAGCATTCTCCTTTCTCACACAGAAGAAAGCACGGCCCATGTTCTGAAGGAGGAGATCTCCTCTCTTCTGATCAA
Source organism: Gobiocypris rarus (assembly GCA_023029165.1). Lineage (NCBI taxonomy): Eukaryota > Metazoa > Chordata > Actinopteri > Cypriniformes > Gobionidae > Gobiocypris > Gobiocypris rarus. The sequence goes on along the minus strand of CM040919.1, from coordinate 34,520,182 downwards.
AGGTGCAATTCAGGTGGTACCCCCCAATCTGATAAACCAGGTTTCTTTTCTTGCTATTTCCTGGTTCCAAAAAAGGACAGTTCCCTCTGCCCTATTCTGGACCTCAGGGTGTTGAACATTTGAGGAAATACAATTTCAGAATGTCAACTCATGGTTCGCTCGCCCGCGCCATAAAACGGAACGAATGGTTCACATCGGTCGATCTGAAAGAAGTTTTTTCCACATAAGCATTTATCCACCACACAGGAAGATGCCTATCAAGGCATTTGTCACAAATTCACTGTCCTGCCCTTTGGGTTAAGTCTAAACCCTTGCAGTTTCTGTCTGTGTGCGGAAGCGGGCTCGACCCCCCTGAGATTGTCTGGTCCACGGATACTGAGCTTCAGGGTGAATGTAAACAAAAGCAATTTTACACGGAGCCAGAATGTGATCTTCCTGGGCATGGAGCTGAACAAGAGTGCATTCTCTCTCTGATGAACTGTCTGTCACAGTTCAGAGAGGGGGTGAGGGTGCAATATCGCACATGTCTCAGGCTACAGGGTCTTACGGGCTTCATCTATCCAGGTTTTGCCACTAGGACACCTGAGAATGAGGGCGTTTATGAAATGGGTTTTATCGCTACATTTCAGCCCGTTACACGATCTGCAGGATATCTGCTTTGCTGCCAGTTGGGCTTCTCCACATAAGTTTGTGTGTTACTATAGGCTGGATGTCATCAGAACCTTGGTAGCACATCCGGTTTTGGGGATGGGGCCTTCCTAACCGTGCCTTCTTTTGTGTGTGCCACACACGTTTCATGCCCTGCTTGTACACTGCAGTTACGGTGTGTGTTGGTGTGGTGGGTTCATGATTATGAGACGTGTCAAGCACTGCCCCTTGGGGTGACCGTCTTCTTCTGGCTGTCAGGACCTCACTGTGAGTGTATTGGGCAATCGGGGAGCTGTCCATGTCTCTCCCATAGGTGGATCTCGAACACGTGATAATGAAAGAGAACAATAGGTTACTGTCATAACCCCGGTTCTCTGAAACAGAGTGGAGAGATCCACCAGCTTTGCCCCGCTTGCTGCACGAGAAGCAAATATACAGTGGGGGGAAACAAGTATTTGATACACTGCCGATTTTGCAGGTTTTCCTACTTACAAAGCATGTAGAAGTCTGTAATTTTTAACATTGGTACACTTCAACTGTGAGAGACGGAATCTAAAACCAAAAAAATGAAAAACATATTGTATGATTTTTAAATAATTATTTAGCATTTTATTGTATTAATTCCGTCTCTCACAGACCTGTTAGTTTTTCTTTAAGAAGCCCTCCTATTCTTCACTCATTACCTGTATTAACCGCACCAGTTTGAACTCGTTACCTGTATAAAAGACACCTGTCCACACACTCAATCAAACAGACTCCAACCTCTCCACAATGGCCAAGACCAGAGAGCTGTGTAAGGACATCAGGGATAAAATTGTAGACCTGTACAAGGCTGGGATGGGCTACAGGACAATAGGCAAGTAGCTTGGCAACTGTTGGTGCAATTATTAGAAAATGGAAGAAGTTCAGGATGACGATCAATCTCCCTCGGTTTGGGGCACCATGCAAGATCTCACCTCGTGGGGCAGCAGTGATCATGAGGAAGGTGAAGGATCAGCCCAGAACTACATGGCAGGACCTGGTCAATGACCTGAAGAGACTTGGGACCACAGTCTCAAAGAAAACCATTAGTAACACACTACGTCGTCATGGATTAAAATCCATGACGGCGTAGCAAGGTCCCCCTGCTCAAGCCAGCACATGTCCAGGCCCATCTGAAGTTTGCCAATGACCATCTGGATGATCCAGAGGAGGAATGGGAGAAGGTCATGTGGTCTGATGAGACAAAAATTTAGCTTTTTGGTCTAAACTCCACTTGCCATGTTTGGAGGAAGAAGATGAGTACAACCCCAAAAACACCATCCCAACCGTGAAGCATGGAGGTGGAAACATCATTCTTTGGTGCTTTTCTGTAAAGGGGAAAGGACGACTGCACCGTATTGAGGGGAGGATGGATGGGGCCATGTATTGCGAGATCTTGGCCAACAACCTCCTTTCCTCAGTAAGAGCATTGAAGATACCACAAACACAACATTTATTCATTTAAAATGGCTTTATTTCAAATCCAACAGTTGTTATACCAAACATGGCTTGTCAGCTTTGTAATTCTCTACCTACACTCTTTCATAGATGTAATGTTTAATGCACTGCATTAGTTTTATTCAATTTATTAATTTATATTAATATAGCCTTTAACTATAGGTCTATATTACGTTGTTCTTGCAAGTGCAAATACATTTTAACCTATGTTATAGCCTAAAATCACAAACATCAAATACTTATGTCATGCAATAAAATGCAAATTAATTACTTAAAAATCATACAGTGTGATTTTCTGATTTTTGTTTTAGATTCCGTCACAGTTCTGCAGACTTCTACATGTTTGTAAGGGGGCAAACCTGCAAAATCGGCAGTGTATCAATACTTGTTCTCCCCACTGTACTTACTGATGTACAGTAGCACATGCAGGCAATATAAACCCCGTGGGTAAGGGGTGGGGCCTTACTGGACATTGGCTGTGCGCTTCTGCCTGTCTTGTCAGACTAGTGCAATTGGATGCTTCCGCAGAGCTCAGGTATGGATGCCCTTCCCATAGGTGGATCTCAAACACGAGATGATGAAAGATAATTTTTCTCACCTGTGCCGTTGATGACGTGCTGCTCATTCAGTGATTCGAAATCAGTGAGCTTATGATTATCTGAAGACAAAAGCAGCAGTGGACAATACGTGTTTTAGAGGAAAGTCACACAACATGCAAAAATGTGACTGAAATGATATACAAAACCAAGTTTGAATGAGTTTGTTAATGGCCGTTTACACCTTCAATATGGAGGTTTGTTTGACAGTACTTGCTTGATAAAACAGCTTTACTGAAAAGTATGATTTTACAAATAAAGAGCTACTAAATATTGCATTTTGTGATGATGCTACTGTCCCACACTGAGGTCAAGCAGAAGCACTTACAGTAACTCAGTCCATCCACACTGAACAGAGCAAAGATCTAGTATCAGATATACTCACAAATCATCCAGAGAGCGCAGAGACCGCCGAGAGCAAGGACAAGAGAGAAACCCAGAAGAGCCAGAAGAACTTTAGTGCACTTAGAGGAACTGACTTCCCTCACACTTTCTTGTTCTTCAGTTGAGTTACCTTTGATGAGATAAAGGAAATGATTTCTGAACCCTTGAATCATTGCAGCATTGCTGTCTGGAACTAATCCTGAATTTACACTGGGTTTATTTCATAGTCATGAATTAAAATACATTTTTAACACAACCTGACATTTTATTAATTGTGCTCTAGTCCTGAGAACTCAGATCAATCTTTCAGTTAAAATCTCCTTTCATCATATGGTTGAGTCTTGAATGAATGTTTACCGGTGGGGTTTTATTGTGATCATTCTACCCAAACACTGCTAGAGAAAACGTCTCAGGGTTACTTCACCATATCCCTGTGAGATCTTAGAAGCTCAAACAATATGAAAATAAAATGTATCGAAATTTAAGATTGAAGGACATAATTCACAAATACTGTTCTAAGTTTCATTCTGGATGTTTGAAATAAAACACATCGACTGCTAGAGAAAACAAGCATTTGTGTAATTAAATATCTGACTCAAAACCTTATACAGTTTTAAGTGAAATAAAGATCTTGTGAAAACTATTTCCATGTGACAGCTTTCTATCATGACACATTAGAACAAATATAACACCGTTCTTAGATAGGCATCACAGCGTCTAAAGAACAGAAACACTTCTGGTCCGCTCACAGGAAGACAAGTGCAAACTTTATACCAGTTCACACATCACTGTTACTGTTACTTTAAGCAAGCTCTCTGTATACATTTTTTGTATATTTATGCTTTTGGCAAATTTTATATCACATTTAATACTGTATGTGAACATATTCTGCGTTCTGAACCCATGACTTTGGTGTTGGGATCTTCATGATCTACTGTCTGAGCTTCCGGAGCTTTTTTTTATTTAAATGACAGTGTCTGATCCCAGGGAATGCATGAATGGATAATGTGTATACCTTGAATGCAATATAAGCCGTTTTTGACAAAAGCATCTGCTAAATATGTAATTGTTGAATGAACATGCGAAAACCTTACACAGTTACTGCAGTGCTAAATCTTAGAAATAGTAATTCTAATGCAAATACTGATAACATCCCAGCCTTACCTTTGTATTGAGAGCAGTTTTCATCTGAAAGAACTGTTGAAAGTATGAAATCTGAATTTTCATAGATTGAATCCATTTCATGAGCCTGACAGAAGACACATCCGCTGAGACTTGAGTGCTGCTGGAGTTTGTTCAGAATAAGGACGCATACAATCTCTTCAATACAGACAGGAAATTATGACGTTATGAGTCTGAAGAACAAATCTAGCAACTAATATTATATGGTTGATATACACTGAGGAGCCAAAATATAATGACCAGTTACAGGTGAAGTGAATACATGGCCAAATATTAAGGTATGAGAGGATTAGTGTCACGGCGTGTTTGGATTTTCAATCAATCAAACAAACTTTATTTATAACACACTTTAAAACAACTGATGTGTACCAAAGTTCTGTACAGCAAAAAAGCCATAACTCAAAATACAGGCGCTGGTCATAGAATTAGAATATCATAAAAAAGTTGATTTATTTCACTAATTCCATTCAAAAAGTGAAACTATTGTATATTATATTCATTCATTACACACAGACTGATATATTGCAAATGTTTATTTCTTTTAATTTTGAGGATTAATCCCAAATTCAATATCTCAGAAAATTAGAATATTACTTAAGATCAATACAAAGAAAGGATTTTTAGAAATCTTGGCCACTTGAAAAGTATGAAGATGAAAAGTATGAGCATGTACAGCACTCAATACTTAGTTGGGGCTCCTTGTGCCTGAATTACTGCAGCAATGCAGCGTGGCATGGAGTCCATCAGTCTGTGGCACTGCTCAGGTGTTTAATAAACATTTGAAATAATAATAATAATAATAATAATCAATTTTATTTATATTGCACTTTACATTTAGAACAATCTCAAAGTGCTACAGGGTCAAGAATTAAAATTAAGTTAAGAAATTAAAAGTAAACTGTACATTTTCATTTGTATGCTTTTTTAAAAAGATATGTTTTTAAGTCTTTTAAAAAAACATCTGTGGTCTGTGGGGCCCTGAGGTGGTCAGGGAGGGCGTTCCATAGCCTGGGGGCAGCAGAAGCAAAAGCCCTGTCACCCATGCTGCAAAGCTTGGTTCTGGGGGTTTGGAGGGTGTGTGAGGTTGCAGACCGGGTGTGTGAGGAGTTCCTGAAGATGAAGGGGGGCATGTCCATGAATGCACTGGTGAGTGAGGAGGGAGACCTTGTACTCAATTCTGAGTGGGACAGGGAGCCAGTGTAGGGATTTCAGAATGGGAGTGATGTGGTCTTGCTTGCGCACCCTCATCAGGATCCTGGCAGCGCTGTTCTGTATGTACTGGAGTCTCTGGATGCTCCTGCCAGAGATCCCGATGAGGAGTGCATTACAGTAGTCCAGCCTGGAGGAGACAAAGGCATGAACAAGCTTCTCTGCATCTGATAGGGTGAGTGTTTGACGGAGTTTGGCGATGTTCTTTAGGTGGTAAAATGATGTCTTACAGAGGTGTTTGATGTGGGTGTCAAAGGTGAGTTGTTGGTCCATTTTAACACCCAAGTTGGTGACAGATGTGGAGAGGGAGATGGTTTGGCCAGAGAAAGTGATATTGGTGATGGTGGAAGAGCGGAGCTGATGTGGTGTGCCAACCAGGATGGCCTCCGTTTTGGAACTGTTGAGCTGAAGAAAGTTGAGCTTCATCCACGCCTCTATCTCCTCCAGGCAGTTAGTCAGTGTAGAAGTTGGCAGAGGAGCAGAAGAAGTGGGGGTTGTCTTGAGGTAGAGCTGTGTGTCATCCGCATAGCAGTGAAATGCTATGCCATGTCTGCTAATGATATTGCCAAGGGGAAGCATGTAGAGGGAAAAGAGGGTGGGGCCCAGCACAGAACCCTGAGGCACACCGCAGGTGACGTTGTGGGTGTGTGACTTGGCTTTGCCCAGGCCAACATGCTCAGTTCTGTCGGTCAGGTAGGAGGTGAACCAGTTGTGAGCGTTTTCTGAGAGTCCAATGGTGTATTGCAGACGGTGGAGAAGGATGTTGTGGTCTACCGTATCAAAAGCAGCTGTAAGGTCCAGGAGGATGAGTAGTGATGGGGAACCAGTATCTGCTGCCATCAGGAGGTCGTTGGTGACTCTGACCAAGGCTGTTTCTGTGTTATGACCAGGGCGGACACCAGACTGACACTTTTCATACAGTTTATTGTGTTTGAGGTGATCATGGAGTTGAGCTGCAACTATTTTTTCCAGAACCTTTGATAGGAATGGTAGATTGGAGATGGGCCTGTAATTGGGATATGGCCGGCCAGGAGGGAGTGGTTTATGATCTTGGTGATGAATGGAGAGATGGCAGAGATGTTTGCCTTCAGCAGGGCTGAAGGAAAAGGGTCCAGGGCACAGGTGGACGGCTTCATTTTTTTCATAATGTCTTCTACTTCCTCCTGTGTAGCTTCGGAGAAGGTGCAGAGAGACTGTACAATCTCAAGCGGTGGGTCAGCAGTTGGGAGGTGCAGGACCGCAGTGGTGGAGAGGTGAGAGCAGATGGTGTTAACTTTTTCCTTTAAAAAAGTGATGTGCATGTTGCATCTCTCTTCGGTGATCTCAGAGTGGGAGGGTGAGGGGGGTTTGAGAAGGTGATTTATAGTAGAAAAAAGTTGCTTGGAGTCACCAGGGCTGTTGTTGATGATGTTGGAATAAAACCTGGAACGTGCATCCCTCAGTGCTTCTGCATACGCCCTCCTATGTTCCCTGTATGCCTGTTTGTGGACAGTCAATCCAGAGGCCTTGAGCCGACGCTCAAGGACACGCCCAGTCCCCTTCATCTTTCGCAGTTCGCAGGTGTACCAGGGTGCTGAGCGCGAGAATGAGACTGACCTGGATGTTAAGGTGGCGTGGAGGTCCAGGAGATTGCTCAGGGACTGGTTGTAGAAGTCCACGGAGTCATCAACAGAAAGGAAGTCAGTAGAGGCAGAGGAGAGAAGTTGAAGGTCTAGGGTCAGGGCATCTGCGTTAATGTTATAAAATATATCAGTCTGTGTGTAAATAATGAATATAATATACAAGTTTCACTTTTTGAATGGAATTAGAGAAATAAATCAACTTTTTGATGATATTCTAATTCTATGACCAGCACCTGTACAAATAACAAATATAAAATACAGTTTTAAGTGAAATAAAGATCTTGTGTAACTACGTCCATATGACAGCTTTCTATCATGACACATTAAAAAAACATAACACTGTTTTTAGATAGGCATCACAGCGTCTCAAGAACAGAAACATTTCTGGTCCGCTCACAGGAAGACAAGTGGAAAACTTTATGCCAGTATAACCGCATAAAAAATGCAGATGCTTTTATCCAAATATTATATTGTATATCAAATATACATTGAATATCACAAATATCACATATATACTGTATGTGAACTTATTCTGCTTTCTGAACCCATGACTTTGTCATTGGGATCCTCATGATCTACTGTCTGAGTAGAGAATAAAACCTTGAGAATATTGAGGTCTTTCAAAAAGGCCATTAATTGATTGTAAACTATCTTTTCAAGAATTTTTGAAAGAAAATGTAGATTGGACAATGGCCTAAAATTGCTGAGATCTGCAGGAACCAGACCAGGTTTTTTTAATCAGAGGTTGCATTACTGCGTGTTTAAAATTTCCAGGGAACACACCTGAGGACAGACTGCTATTAGCAACTGCAAGAACAGATGGCCCTACTGTGGGGAAAACCTCCTTAAAAAGTCTAGGAAGCACAGCATCATGCGGTGAGCCTGAGGGCTTCAAATGACCAACAATCTCCTGTAACACAGACAGTCACAGACTCAAACTTATCAAAGACAGCAGAGCAAAGGACTGAGGGGTCATAAACAGAAGGTGAGATTAGAGCCCTAGTAAAATAGTCAATAGTTTTAAACAAGACACAAGGCATGTTACAGTTTTGTTTCATGTTAATGTTTTCTGTTTGAGTTGATCAGTCATGTGTTCCTGTTTGTCATGTGATCCTGCCATGTACTCCATTGTCATGTAATTCCTTAGTGTCGTGTTATGTTCCTATTGGTTGGTGTAGTTATGTGTCAATTCCTGATTGGTTCCCTTGTTTCATGTGTCTTGTTCTCATTGGTTGTTTTAGTCATAAAATGCCACTAGTCCTGTATATCCCTCATGTTTCCATTGTCTCTTGTTGAGTATTGTGATTGTTCCCTGTAACCCGAAGTTGGTGAGTGTCTGTTTATGTTTCAAGTCAAGTCTGTTCTAGTTAAGTCATTGTTTGTGTTACATCTATTCACTTGCTTCCAATGGAACCTGTTACAATTAGATGTTACGCAAACAATCTGTTCTTATAATAAACATATTAGATGCAGGGGAAATTGGCAGGAATGAAGATCTGAGCAGTTTTGGCAAGGTGATTGGGTCAGAGTAGCCTATCTCTGAAACGGGAAGGCTTGTGTGTTGCTCCCGGTCAGAAGTGATGAGAATTTACCAACAGGACAAACCACAGTGATGGGAATAACGGCGTTATAAATAAAAGGCGTTACTAATGGAATTATTTTTTTCAGTAACGAGTAATCAAACGAATTACTGTTTCTCCCATTACAACGCCGTTAGCGTTACTGAGAGAAAAAAACGCGGCGTTACTATAATTGAGCTGACTGAAGCGGTTTTCATCCGACCAGGCTCTCTGTCAGTCGGACCTGCAACGCTTTTCCTTCTCTGGTGTGTGTGTGTGCGGGCGTGCATGACATGCGTATTGGGGGTGGGTGGGTTAGTACACATAACTGATGATGATTGGCTATGGATGCAGATAAGACTCATTAATAATTCATGCAAAAAACACAATGCACACACGCGTAGTTAATTTCACATGCACGAAACCAAATTCACACGGACAAAAAACAATTCACGTGCATGAAAAAAATATATACATTCACAAAAAGTGATTCACGTGCGAATAAATATATATATATATATATATATATATATATATATATATATATATATATATATATATATATATATATATATATATGCAAAACACAATTCGTAGATCTACAGCTGTGCAAAAAAAAACTTTTGAGTGTTTAATATTTACGAGTTTGTCCTTGAATGTGAATACTCAGGTGTGAATAGCCTTGGATTTGTGTGTGTGTATTTTGAGACTTCCCTGGCAGCGCTGCACTCTCACCCAGGTCAGTCGTACTCTTTAGCCAATCAGATTCGAGCTTACTTTTCAACCAATCATAAACCACTAAGTGTGTTGCATTCAAGGAGCACAGCATTGCGCACCTTTGCGCAACCCCATTCACTTAACAGCCCTTAATTGTTCGTTCGTGGACAAATGTGGGCATGGAGGTCTCAGGTGTGATCAAATTTTTATTTATTATAAATGTTATATCACTGTCTTCGATCAAATTTATACTGTCCATTTATGGTGTTTTTATTTATTTTTGCAGTATTTGAATTCATTTACTCCTAAGAGTACCACATTTTCTATGTAAATTATGTTTATTTTTATGTTTTATTTAATATTTATTTAACTACATTAAAAATATAATTCCACTAAGTTCTGAGAGTTAAAACCTAAATATGAAGTGTGTGTGTGGGTGGAGCCAGGGGTTGATTGGATCATTTCATTGGTTTTCATCATTGATTGGATCATTTTTTTGTATGTGTGAAGGAGTTTTTATAAAAAAATAAAAAAAAGCCCAGCTCTGTCATAGGCTCATTGAATGCGCTGTTTGTGTGTGTATGATTGAGAGTTTTTGCCATGTTGAGAATGTTGTACAAAATCAGCCCTTCATTTGTGTGTATGTTAGTTATACATTGCATTGGATTTAATTAATTTATTTTTTTTTACAAAAACATCAAGAATGCTCTAAATTACAGTTTTTCCCATTCATTCCTATGGGTGTCCATTTTTGTCCACGAACAAACAATGAAGGAGTTTTTTCTTCACCCACTTAACATTGCAGCATCGAGTGTGTGTTTTGTGTGTGTTCAGGTGGCAAACTTAGGAAAAGTAGCCAAGTCTTGTACCGTTCAGATCAAGGGAAGTATTTTTAAAAAAATTAAAATAATTTTGCCCACATTTGTCCCCAATAGGATTTAGAAACGGGAATGAAGCCTCATCCTCACTCAAAGAAATAGAAGAAGCCTCATCCAGCCACAAGTAGAAAAAACCTCATTCTAAATAACTGTATGAAATCAGAATGTAAAAATAAAAATGTGATACCATTTTGAGTAGCCTATTGAAAATGATCATTCTAATGAATCTGATTTTATAAATTGATGTCTGTTAGGTCAGTATGAACATGATTTTACAGTTACAAAGCATTAAACAAATGTGTAGTTTATTGACTACCACTACAATGAAACAATGTAGTTCAGACATACAACAACAGATATTTAGAGGCTTCTTCTACTTCGTTGAGTGAGGATGAGGCTTCATTCCGTTTCTAATTAAATCATATTGCGCAAAAGGTGCGCATTGCTGTGCTCCTTGAATGCAACACACTTAGTGGCTTATCATTGGTTGAAAAGTAAGCTCGAATCTGATTGGCTAAAGAGTACGACTGACCTGGGTGAGAGTGCAGCGCTGCCAGGAAGTCTCAAAATACACACACACAAATCCAAAGCAATTCACACCTGAGTATTCACATTCAAGGACAAACTGGTAAATATTAAACACTCAAAAGTTTTTTTGCACAGCTGTAGATCTACGAATTGTGTTTTTCATTTGTGAAATGTATTTTATGAATATATATATTTTTGCGCACGTGAATCAATTTTTGTGAATGTATATATTTTTTCATGCACATGAATTGTTTTTGCCCATGTGAATTTGGTTTCGTGCATGTGAAATGAGCTACGCGTGTGTGCATTGTGTTTTTGCTTGAATTATTAATGAGTCTTATCTGCTTCCATAATTGGTGGGTGGGAGACAAGGTTGAGGCTGATAGGTTGAGTTCACACACAAACACACACACACACACGCACTATGACACACACGCATATGCACTGTCAGCGATGGCAAGTCCAACGACTTCAAAGTGGAATTAAAACAAACTGGAAGTATGCGCAACTTTTCCCCCGTTGAGATGAAAGGTAAGAATGTTTATGTAACGTGCAACTTATGCCCAGGAAGAAAGAGTCTCTCCACGTCGGTGGAAAGTAATTCTAATCTAATGAAGCCCCTCACATCATCACATGCCGCCACAAAATTAGTGGATAAAAACCCATGTGGTAACGCTCCACTACCAAAGGAGTAGTAGCCTATAGTACTGATAGTATTTACAATAATGTATTGAATTTGAAAGGTGTCTCTCACATTGTCCCACAGCAACATTACAACTATGTACATTAATGTAATGTATTCTATTTCATATTATGTCCAATTCAGGGGGCATGCAAGTTAAAAAAAAAGAAACTTAGTAGTTACTTTCCCTGGTAATTAGTTACTTTTATAATGATGTAAATCAGTTACTAACTCAGTTACTATTTTTAAGAAGTAACTAGTAACTATAACTAATTACTTTTTTCAAGTGACATGTCCAACACACACACACACACACACACACACACACACACACACACACACACACACACACACACACACGTTTGTTTTTGTGAAATGTGGGGACATTCCATAGGCGTAATGGTTTTTATACCGTACAAAACGTATTTTTTATCCCCCTACACTGCCCCTGGCCCTAAACCTACCCATCACAGGAGACTGCGCAGTTTACTTTCTGTGAACAAAACCTCATCCTGTGTGATTTATAAGCATTTTGAAAAGTGAGGACATGGGGAACGTCCTCATATTTCACCCTCTTTTTGTAATCCTAATGTCATACCCATGTCATTATACACATTTGTGTCCTGATATTTCACAAAAACATGCCCACACACACACACACACACACACACACACACACACACACACACACACACACACACACACACACACCTTTCCAATGATGGTTGAGCCTCAGGTAATGTTTCTCATTGTGGTTTGTGCTTCGGATGCTTGTAATGTTTCAGAAATGTCATTTTACCTCACGTGTTAATTTAGTTCCTTGTTCGTATATTCAAGTTGTTTTCACTGTTCCACTGACTATTTAGGGGCCAAGCACCGAAGGTCATTGACGGCCTTCTTCTTCTTCGGCTCTTGAGAACCGTAAGGTAAAAAGTTCTGAAAGTTGGCACACAGATAGAGGACAGGCCAAACATTCATCATAGCAAATTTGGAGCCTACTGCTCCAGAGATTTTTTCCATATTGGCCATTTAGATTTGAAACCGTTAGTCCGATCAAGATGAAACCACCGTGGGAAAATCGGAATCATAGCGGGTTGACCAAATGTTAATAGCCAAATGGCAAAATTAAGTGGCAAAAATATGCAATAAAATTTGCACATGGGTCATTTTTTATTTGATCACGAATATAAATGTCTATAACTCCTTAACAAAATTAAGATATTTTCACCAAATTTGACACATTATGTATGGGCGCACTCTGAGGACACATCCAAAATTGTTGGGATTGTCACTTGATGTCGGTATAATTCAACAAAACATGAAATACAGTATTATGATGTAAACTGCTATATTTTACGAATGCATTGTTGTATCATTACTAAACTCGGTGTGTGCCATCAGTAGTATAACCTGAAGGTACTCAAAAAGTTTCACAACAGTGTCACCTTGTGGTCCAAAGTCATAATGAAATTTCTAAAAAATGCTAATAGCTTTTGATTAATTTAGCCTATTGCAATGAAACTGGCCTTAACAGATTCCCTGGGTCACATCGAGAACACAGAGACCAAAGTTGGCCACGCAAGCTGCCTGTCCGCCATCTTGATTTTGTTTAAACTTTTTTCACCAAATTCGAGTAAGTAGAACATCTTCAGACTGTGCTGGCAAAAAGTTATGGAAAGTTATGCCGTCTTAAAGGCAGTATCTCTGCAATACTTTGTCATATTGACACCAAACTTTGCATGTGTCATTGTTACCTCACTCTGACCACACCACATCAATTTAGTCACAGCGCCACCAATTGGTTGAAAGTTATAAACCACTAAATCAAATTACTAGTGCCTGTATTTGATTTTTCAGCCGTTTTTCCTAAAATCATCTTAAAATGTCTATAATTGCTCATTGTTGCAGTAAGCCTGATGCTTCCAGCCATGTTGGCATGACTTCTTTGTGCTTGGCCCCGATAATTGCTGCTTGCAGCTATATTTCTCTTTGCTATTATGTGCACTTTACCTTGATCCTTCAAACGATGAGATGGTAGTGGGATATTAAACAGGCTACAGCAAGAGACTTTCTTGGGAGTAGGCAGGTTTGCTTGATTTCCAGCTCTAATGCTGCTGATAGAGAACTTGCTGAATCTACATTCATGCTGACCAATGGTGTGCTACTGGATGTCACATCACGTGAAGTGTGGAATAACATGGTAAATGAACATAAATAGTCCATGGATAACCACTGCTGTGACAAAGACGATACTTGTAAAGTCTTGACCTATGTGCTAGCGGGAGCTGGATAAGTACGATCTCCTTCACACGTGGACTGCATTTTGCTGTTATACCTTTTACAATAAGAACGTGGGTCTCACAAGCTCAATGGACCATAAACAAAGAAAACAAGCCAAGGAAAAGTGTTGGAGAACTGAAGGACTTACTGAATGAAAAGTTTAATGCAAACATACAGCTGTAAAGAACCTCAGCAATCAGCACTAAAAAGATTTGTATCCATTTTAAAGTGCTGTAACTGCTTTAGCGGAAGCAGAAATAATGATTAGGAGTGACAAAATATTACAATATAGTTTGTTTACCTCAATGAATGTGTCAGAATATAACTCTTACTATTTAACTACTTTGTCTTCAAAATTGACCAAAACAAATGTAATATTCAAAATAAACTGTTCAACTTATTTCATTGACTCGCTTAAAAGGTGAGGTTTTGCCTGCACAGCTTGCATCAGATTTATCACATATGCAAACATACAAAATATGGCAAATAAAGCAGGTCATCCGGATATATTTTTCACACTGAATACATGTACAGACAGAGTATGCATACTATACTGCAGCAATATAGTTAGCGTTATCCTGAACATCCCGTCCTCCATCACTGCTGGAAACTGAGAAGCTTCTGTTGTTTCCTGAAGAAACACTGGAGGGCGTCACAGACTTGTGCAGAAGTGAACTACAGAAACCCAAATGCTAAAATAAAAATACTCTTAGTATATTGTGCTCATTTTTGAAAATATGCCCTAAAAATTAAGCGAAAAATTCTGTATTTTAACTTTTTCATTTCTAAATTCATCATATAAGTTGGTCTCTTTTCAGTCTCTTGATTCATATCGATTCGTTTAAGGACTTTTTGAGGTCGTCCAAGTGGTAGCTGTGTAGCTGGCACAAACACAATGAAATGTCTGAAATTAGCTGCCAATATATTTTTTTCAGGCTCATCAGTTTCTGGTAAACGGAAGCTCAGGCATGTTCTTCAGAAAATTAACAACTAAGCCACTCAATTCATATGGATTAGTTTTACAGTCTCTTTTGAGAACTTTTTGAAGCGCCAAATTGGTAGCTGTCAATGGAGGGACAGAAAGATTTCATCAAAAAGATCTTCATTTGTGTTCAGAAGATGAATGAAAGACTTATGGGTTTGGACCGACATGACGGTAAGAAATTAATGACAGATTTTTTTTAAGTTGAACTAACCCTTCAAAACTTCACCAAATGTGTTTGTTCAAATATATATTTTTAATTATTATTATTGTTTAATTTTTAACAGTTATTTTAGATACATACACAACATAGATCTTGTCTAATTTGTAGGCTAATGGCGCTTTTCCACTACACAGTACCAGCTCGCCTCGACTCGCCTTTGTTTGGTGTAAAAGTTGTACCTGTACCTGCTTCCAGGTACCTTTTTTCGTATCACCTCCGATAAGGTTCTGACCGAGCTGAGACGATACTAAAATGTGATGTGAAAACACCGCAGACTGCTGATTGGTCAGAGAGAATCGTCCCTATTCACTGCGTCATCATTGCACGCGCCATACGGAGAATCCTGAATAACCGCGCCATTTTAAAATAGTTTGGCCAGATATTGCGTGAAAGTGATATACCCATTACAATTATGGCAACTCGGAAGAATACGCCGTGGTCAAACGAGGAGGTGCAGACTTTCCTTTGTTTGGTTAGCGGGTGTGTGTCGCGAAGAAGATTACGTCACGGCAGTTTCCTGCGGCGTCGCTATGACGTCCAGTTACTGTTGTAGAGGTACTATCTGCAATGGAAAAGGAGCGAAAAGCGGGTCAGGTCCAGTTGAGCTGGTACTGGTAATGGAAAAGCGCCATTATAGATAGTACTTGGTTGTTCCAAGTAAACTTTTCATAACTGCAAGGCTGCCACCTGTGCTGTTTTGGACAGAAATCTGGAAATCACACTGAAATTATTATTATTTTTTTTCTGTGCATTTATATCACAGACCTCTTTAATAACGTAAAGTTGATGGAGGTAAATTAATATTCTATTTCACAGATAAATCTGTTCCTTGTTTTACAAGGAGCATCAAACCAACAGTCTAAGTTGCTTTTCCCGTCTCCCAGACGAGCACAGTTCTCTCCAAACGGGTCGTCTTTTCTCCCGTTATTAGGTTGTTTCACACCCCTGCTGCTCCAGAACCTTTAAGAGACAAACATTTAAAAAAAATTTTTTTCAATATTTTTAGAAATCATCTGTATATTAACATTCTTAGACATGGTCACGCATGAGTTCTTACTTTACTCCAGTTTCAGTGAGAGTTTGGTTGTTCACCCAAACCCAGTGTCCTTCAGTGTCCAGATCATTGAGACCAATCCAGTGCGACTCTTTAATTTTGGAGACCAGGAAAGTCTAATGGAGAGAATTGAAAGTAATTGTGTAAAATAACTGTTTTGGGTGTATGTGAAGGTAAATTTAAAGGTAATTTAGAAACCCTTTAAAAACACATTTAGTTTTATCCGTGTGATTGAAACTGATTCCTAATTGATCTGACTTGCCTGTTCTGATTGGCTGGTTATGGTCACCAGATCGGCTCCTTTTGAAACACAGACATCTCGACTGCTCCACCAGTTCAGTTTATCAGAGCTGAATAAATACAGCTTTCCACGACAAACAAACCAGCCATCCACAGACAGATTACAAGACTGAGCTGTCAGTGATGAATAAAGTGATTAAATCAAAGTGAATCAAACAAATATTCACACTTTGTGTCACACTAAGCTTGTAAACTGACACTCACCGTTGTAAGAGGACATACATTTTCTAAGTGTGTTGTATCTGGCTGTAAGATAGTTAAACTTTTTCTTCATTGCTGATGAAAAGACAATTAAATAGTAAAGAAGCAGTTAAGGTTTCTCACATGGTCAGTTCAATGAACACTCAACACTGTTAATGAAACATGTCTGGGCTCTACCGTTATGACATATAGTTTTCTCACCTGTGCTGTTGACGTGCTGCTCATTCAGTGATTCGAAATTGGCGAGTTTATCATTATCTGATTAAGACAAAAGCAGCCGTGGAAAATATGTGTTTTAGAGGAAAGTCACACACATGCACACTTAAGACTGAGATGATCTACAAAACCAAGTTTGAATGGAGTTCAACCCAAAAGTTACTCCATGATTTACTCACCCTCAAGCCATCTTATAGTGTTTATGACATTTTTCTTTCAGACTAATACAATCAGAGGTTACCAAGAGCCCTGTTAAAGGTAGGGTAGGTAAGAATTGGTTAGAAAACTTTTTTTCCAAATTTTTTTAAACTTTCTTTATATATCAATGCATAATTAAAATGTAAGTACTCTGAAAAAGAAAGTATAAAAATTGAGTGACTCTAGACCTCTCACGACTGTTTTAAAGCTACACTGTGTGATATTTTCCCCCATCTAGGGGTGAAAAGGTAAAGGACCATCTAGTGAATATTGGTTTCTGTTCCTGTCAATTCCAAATTTTAACTTCTACGGTGGCCGATTTACATGGCTTCCAGTTCGACCTCGTCCATGAGTGTTCCTTCAAGTGATGAGGTTACTTTAGAAAACTATTATAATTTGCAGTTATTTAATTTGTCAGTTAACATGTAGGTTAAGACATCTATGTAAAATGAATAATAGTTTTACGTTTTTGTTATTTTTTTACCATTTCATGCTAACATCAGCTATCAGGTTCCCAGACGAATGCAAGCTAATCTTAGTAAAGTAACTTTTATCGGTGCTATCGTTATTCTGTATATTGTACGACATCGCTAGCGTAAGGCAAAGTTTACATTGTAGGCTTTATCAGTCTCAAGCAATCCTCCTCTTCACATTCGACACGGTGCCATCGAGTTTTAAAACGCGAAAGGCGAAGCTTGAATTTACGGGTATGTCCCTCTTTGGCTACTGTACTTTCAAGATGGAGGGGCAACATGGCGACGCGCATTCGAACCCCTCACCCGTATGTATTTTCAATGGCATATTATACACTTACGAGAATACTTTATTACTTGAAAGAAGTAAATATGCATTAATGAGCAGATATATTTGTGAAAGAACTAATTGTTTTAAGCTAAGAATAAACTAAAAAAGTTACACAGTGTAGCTTTAAAGACGGCTCATTATTTCCATTCACTCCACCTACGAGTGGTGACATCATAGTGACATCATGTCAGAATCACATGTAATAAAGAATCTAACTTTATCACTATGAATGTAACAAATAAGATGTCTTTTAGTACTCAATATCAAGTTAGAATACTGAATCTGGTAAAGTTTAAAATATATTTGTTTGATTCGGTAACAAGCTAGTTAGTATTTATAAGGCAAAGCTAAAAACAGGTATGATACATGTTTTTGTGTAAGATTCATAACATAGGTATGCAGTGTTTTGCATGTAAGAGTTTCCATGATGAAAGCATTGTTGACTCTGATGAGGACTACACTCCGGAGACAAGTACCGCATCGTCGGCTTGAGGACAAGGTCGGGGTCGAGGGTGAAGCAGAGGAGGTCTACAAGAGCCGAGCGCGGGCAACTAGGGTCCGAGGAAGCAGAGGTGTGCGCATGTGGGCAGATCCTGTAGCAAAAGGGGTGGTAGCCATGGTAGCGAGAGAGAGTGACAGTCGCACAAGCCAATCACTTGTTTCGTCCCGTACAAAAATAATGAGCGGTGTTTATTGCAGATTAAAAAGTCTAGAGTCACTCGATTTTTATACTCTCTTTTTCAGACTACTTACATTTTAATTATGTATTGACATATAAAGAAAGTTTAAACAAATTTGGACAAAAGTGTTTTAGATCATTCTTACCTATACCCTACCTTTAATGTAAACTATAAAAGGAAAAAAATAAACTATAGCACTCGAATATGTGAATTCAGTACTTTACTTTAATAGCATTTGAGGAATAGGAAAATGCATACATTTAAATAGAAAATATTGATGTTTAAATCAAACACAGTGCAGATTGGACCAATGAGGAGAGAGTAGAGTTAGCCCCGCCCTATGATCGGAACTTTGTGGGAGAGATGCACGAGAGAAAATGCTCAATGCACGAGAGAGAAGCAGCAGTTCCAACGCGGTCCTGAAAAAGAAATGAGAAACAGAATAAAAACACATAAATTAGTGAGTGTGTCAAGAGAAACAACAGATTTTAAGAACATGTGCATTGGAAGTCGTCAGTCGACCATCACGGCTGGTGCTGGCGCAACTGTTACTGAGGGGAGAGAAACTTCCAGAGGAGTTTCGCCTGATTAGAAACTTCATAATTAGAAATTCGAATTCTCTTGGTAAGTGAAGTGATTAAATCCTCAACTACAGAGATTTTCTTGTATACATGTTCTGAAAATGATACCATCAGATACGGTTATATTATGTGCATAAAAGCTCCTCTGTTTAAAACGGAGGGATATAGCGTGAATTTGTTAAAATAACTAATGTTCAGGTTTAAAAACTACTTTAAAGTTTACCCATTGTGCCCCTTTTTACAAGATGTAGTATAAGTCTCAGGTGTCCTCAGAGTGTGCCTGTGAAGTTTCAGATCTAAATTCCTAACAGATCATTTAAAATACCATTTTGAAAATGGCAATTTTGGGGTTTAAGAAAAAGGACCTGTTCTGTGTGTGGCTCCTTTAATGCAAATGAGAGGGCGGAGTCTACACATCTCCTTCACAGCAGTGAACATGCGAATGAAAACATGATATCTGTTTGTTTTAATGATCATCTCTATCGCAGACACATTCATGTGACATTGCAGTTCTTCATCATCATGAAATATTATCTGCATTCGTTTTAAAGCCTTAACACTCTCAACTTACACACACATGCTCCTGTCGCATGCGCACAGAGCTGGATGTCAGCACATCCGTGAGTAGTCTATTAAACTAGACTAGTTCTCTATCAAACAACAGAAGATAAACAGAAATTCACGCACTGTTCTTGACTGCCTGAACTTTAGTAGCTTTAATAAGAACACATCTCTTACTTGAGTGCTGCTGTTAATGCTCTGGAGGAGATAAAGCTCTCTGAGGGAGGGGTCTGTGCTAGTATGTCAGTGTCAATCAACATGTGTGGGCGGGGCCTCTGCAGTGTGATGTCACACTGCAGGAATCTGGAAATGGCTTGTTCTGCATGAGACACTGTTTATGATTTATGGGGATTAAAAAAAAAAGGAGTTGGTGGATTTTTACTATTATAGGGTGGTTGTGTACACACACTGCCAACACACATTTATGTTCAAACACCTTAAAAAAGTGAATTTTGCATAGTAGGTGCACTTTAAGCAGTTACAAGTGTTATTTTAATGTTTTTTTGTCGTGTATTTGAGTTATGTGAAATGGCGGATGGTGATGCACATGTGGTACAAGCAAACGAGGCCTAAGCACGCCATTTGAAAATGCTCTTAGCATGTCTATGCAATTTCAATGTGTTACTGTTAAATGAACATGGAGTTAAATATGTTAAAATGTTGTTAATTCGCAGATTAGCTGCTGTGATGATGTATATCTTGAATGGAATTGTCTAACTGTATTTTTGGCCTTGTCTTTTGCAAGGTTTTTTTTCCTTTGCTCCTTTTCCCGTTTCTTCTATTCTTCTATTTTCCTTATCACTTCCTGAATCGGATGCTGCACGTTTGATGGACACTGGACGAATCTAAAGAAGATTTTGAACCTGTGTTGTCCCTGCTTCACTTCGAGAGCAACTCTTGCAAGCAGGAAATGAAAGCTTTAGCATAAGTTCTGCCAGGAAGACTTTATTATCATGTCACTGCAACTTTGTTATCTATCCAATCACATTCTAATACTTGGGTATAAAAGATTGGTACTTACTCATGTCTGAGTTCGCAGATGCTGACGCTCCAATGCTCCGCCATCCTCCCCACCACCTCCAAGTCAAATCCTTCCCTACATCCACCCCACCACCACCAGCTCTTCCATACCTCACGTGGGGGTCGGCTGCGCCTCTGCCTTCGTCTTCAGGCAGGATATGCAGAGACTGGACCCTCAGATTGAAAGCTACAGACTACAGACTACACAAAGCTACAGAAAGCTATGCCAAAGTACTTTATTGCTTGCTGGGTTGTTAATAAATGGATAATTGTCACAGTATTTATTCTCCCGAGTCTTTCTGGTAGAACTGGCGAGCCATGCCCATATAAGGATCGAGCTACGAGAACCAAGAAACTGAGTGGTATGATTGTGCACACGCTTTTCTGACCTGAACTGTGTTGCTCAGAACTAAATTGCGGAAGAAGGATCTTGTGTAAACAGCATCGAACGGGAGCTGGACTCCAGTGAAACCCTAATTCACATTGGGACTGAGTAAGATTGATTCATTGTGATTTATTTTATTTTCTACTGATTATTTTCTACGTTCAACTCCACTGTTCTTTTGTTTCATTTATATATTTTGTTTCATTATATTTTTGTTGTTTTTCTGAAGAGCCAGAGTGAAAGGGTATTTCAAGGTGTAATTTGGGGTAAATTATATTCATACTCAAATCTAAAGTTGTTCTTTATATTAAATACGCGAATTAGAAACAAATTGAATAAATAGGTAAAATTAAGAGTCAGTTTATTTTATTAGCTTGAACCTAAATAGGTCAAAAATAAATAAATAATAAGAAGTACTAAAACTAAATAGAAATTTAAATATATAAGGATTATAAGAATACATTCATTCCTATAATTATTTTATTATCCATTACCCCTTTTGGTCACTATTTCTCTTTTCTTTGTTGTTTTTGATGTATTGAATCTCTGACATTATCATCATTATTATTTGTATTGCATTATTAATATTGTCCTAATACAACTGTTTCTAATGCAGCCAGTGTTGTCGTCATTCCTTCTACCCTTGTTGCTGTCATCTCTTGAGCGAATCTGATTCTTCTGGTCGCTGGTCCAAATTTAGAGATAGTGTATTCCTTTTCCGCTCATTTCCGTTATTCACTGTTTGGGAGGGAGGGTTGCACTTGCGCCGCAACGTGTGTTACAAAAATGTCCTGGCTAATCCACACTTTATAATGACACTGAATGGCAGCCCAAAATCTGAAGTCCATCCATTATAAAAGTACTCAACATGGCTCCGGGGGTTAATAAAGGCCTTATGAACCAGATTTGACATCTAGCTTCCGACTGCCAACTTATGAAAAAGTGTAATGCCTCTTGCAGTTCAAAACGCTTACGCTACATCCTACGTCATACGCTGTGTCAGTTGCTCTTTTTTCGTATAATGGATGGATGCACTTTTGGGCTCCCATTTACTGCCATTAGTAAGCTTGGATTAGCCAGGATATTTTTATATAACTCCATAGATGAACCCAAGTGCAGTTTTATTTAAACAAGGTGATATAAACAGAATCCAACAATGACTTGGCTTGAACTTCGCATGACTTGCCTAAAACAGACTTGAACATGAACCATAAGCAAACTTGACAAACTCAGCAACAGAGGTTACAGGAACAAAAAACAATACTCGAAGAGACAATGGAAACATGAGGACCATTTATACAGGACTAGTGGGATCACATGACTATGATAACCAATTAACAGCCAAAACTCAACCACATGACAAGACAATGAGCCAATGAGAACTATGGACACATGACTTGACCAACCACTGCGAACATGACACATGGAAACAATCATAACAATACACATGAAACTAGGTAAGCACATGACATGATCACATAAAGGCAAGGAGGTCACATGACAAGAACTAGGAAACATGACTGAGGGAAAATAAAAGACATGAAAACATAAACGTGAAACAAAACATAAGAGGCTGTCCACACTCCAGTCCAGTAGGTGGCGGTAATGCGCCTTTTAATCTGGTTTTCCAGTCGCCAATAAAATCAGAAGAAGAAGAAGTTATGAAACAAATTCTGGACATACAGCTGCAGTGGTTTACATTCCCTTTTTAAATAAAGCATCGGAAAAATAATTACAGATCATGTTTCAGTATATACAGCAGAAATGATTGGAATTTTAATGGCACTTCAATGGGTGGAAGAAGTGCACCCCACGGATGCAGTGATTTCTTCAGATTCTTTTTCAGTTTTGATGAGTTAAGCAGTGGAAGATCATCATCTAGGCAGGATATATTGTATGAGATACTACAATATCTATACAGAATGTATGGAATAGGAGTAAACTTTTCTTTTTTATTGGTTCCAGCGCATGTGAGGGTAGAGGGCAATGAGGAGGTAGATTTGTTGGCAAAGAGATCTCTGAAACGCACTGAAATAGATATTAATGTCTCACTGAGTAAAACTGAAGTTAAAGTAATAATAAAATCTGCTCTAAACAGGATGTGGTAAGAGAAATGGGACAAAGAGATAAAAGGTAGACATCATGTATAATATTCAAAATAAAGTTGGGGTTGAGAGAAATAAATACGGAAGCAGGAAGGAAGTTTCCATAAGATCTAGGCTTAGAATAGGGCACACATCCCTTAATTACTCTCTGTTTATCATAGGGAAAAGAGAATCAGAAAATTGTGCGCAATGTGATGTGCCAGAGACAGTTGTGTGTTGATTGATTGCACTGTGTATAGCAGAGAAAGAATCGATTTTTCAGAATTTTTAAGCTCTATAGGAATTAAGAAATTGTCAGTAAATAACATTTCGTAACGCACAGAAAGACACAAGGGTTTATAGTGCTCTATTGAAGTACCTAAGGGAAACAGGATTGGTTAACAGAATATAGTTTTTTTTCTCTCTCTTTGTCAACGCTTTATACTCCTGTCCAGATGGTGGTGGTAAATACAGCATTTAGCTGGTTTGCCAACCGCCATAAAATACCAGAAGAAGAAGAAGAAGAAGAAGATATGAAACAACCCAAAACAACCGTGACACATATACACCTAGGATGGCTTGAGTGAGTAAATAATGGGCTAATTTTCATGTTTTGGTGAACTATCCCTTTAAGTCTTCAGGGTTAATTAATGGCAGTTTACACCTTCACTATGGAGGTTTGTTTGACAATACTTGCCTGATAAAACAGCTTTACTGAAAAGTATGATTTTACAAGTAAAAAGCTACTAAATATTGCATTTTGTGATGATGCTACTGTCCCACACCGAGGTCAAGCAGAAGCACTTACAGTAACTCAGTCCATCCACACTGAACAGAGCAAAGATCTAGTATCAGATATACTCACAAATCATCCAGAGAGCGCAGAGACCGCCGAGAGCAAGGACAAGAGAGAAACCCAGAAGAGCCAGAAGAACTTTAGTCCACTTAGGAGAAGCGACCTTTCTCTCTTGCTTTTGAGTGGAGTTACCTGAGGTTAGAAATTTGATTAGATAAATATTTATTTCTGAACCCTTGAATCATGTGCAGCATTGCTGTCTGGAACCATTCCTGAAATTGCAGATGACTCCTGAAAAGAGTTTTACATTTCGGTTAAAATCTATTTTCATATACTCTTGTCTGTTTGTCAGTGTGATTTTTTTTGTTTTGTTTTGTTATTCCAGATAAGATAAAATGTAAAGGAAAATGTGGATATCTAGAAATAATATAATATAAACAATATAATATCTAGAAATAAATAATATACTTGGATATAAAGACCAGTTAATTTTTATTATGCCCTTCACTCGCTAACTTCCCTCTGTCTTGCAGTTTTAATTTTGACAGCAAATTTTGATTTAGTTTTAGTCATAGTCTTTTGACTAAAATGCCATTTAGTTTTAGTCATATTTTAGTCCCCTGAATTGTTTTTAGTTTTAGTCTAGTTTTAGTCAACTACATGTAGAGTAAATTTAGTCGACTGAAATCTAATGAGTTTTTAGTTCAATTGTAATGCATTAATTGAGCATTTAAGCATTACATAACTGAATGCTTTACTTAAACTGACATTTTGACATCATTGTGTTTGTGTTTGACATTAAAAATACACAAGAGAGAGAGAGAGCTCAATTCACTTCTTCTTTTTTTTTTAAACATCTAGTTTTTATAATTTTGCAGTTCTGTTTTAGTTAGTATATCAGGTTAAGCTAAAGCTTCAAGTTTGTTTATATATTTTTTTTATTTCAGTTAACATTTATTTAATTTCAAGAATTTTTTTTATGGTTTTATTCTTTTTTTTCTATTATAACTCTGATACTTTATTGAATATGTGTCAAATACTAGTCTTTCCTCCTGACTATGAATTAAATGGGAATTACATGAAATACAGTTTATTAGGTAACCAAAAACGAATATATAATTTATGACTTTTAATTATGAACAAGCCCGAAATACACCAGGACTCTTATTTTGAAATGCCTTACTATTGCAGTTGCAGCTTCTCTTTCAAGTTCAGATGAGGGAGATAAAAAATGCATTGTTGTTACAACGGTCTAAAACATATTACAATATAAACATCGTATAGTAAACTTTGTCCTTATTCATTAGCATTAATTCATAAACAATTTCCTGTTATAAATGTGTGCTATTCATTGATTGAGCCGCGCATTGGAGATGCGTGAGCCTGGAGAAGCTCAACAGCGCCGTGTTTTCCTGTGGTTAGAGCCGCACGTTACAGCTCAAATGTGCGCATCTGTTGCTATACACAGGACATCAGGGGCCTATACCATGAAGCCGGTTTAGCTAGCTAGCCAGATATGTTTAAGCTTAGTTTGTACCAATCCTGGGTTTTAAGTACCATTAAAGTGGTTTGGCTTTTAGCAGTGTTCATCTCCATAGTAACTTATGCTCCACAGCTAACCTGCTCCAGAGCAGGTTATGTTCTGGATAAGAGATCGCAAACTGAATTTGAACCAATCAGCTGTGAGCAAAGTGACTCATCTCTGATACAATAAAGCCACTCCCCCTGTTTCTCTTGCTCCAAATTAAAGGTCACTACATGATTAAAAAAAAATTGTCTAATGATGATTACTTAATATAATAATTGTATTAACATGTATAATTATATAATGATATTTTATAAATTACATAGTAAAATATGTTAAAATAGAAAAGTTATTTTACATTTTAATAATATTTCACAATATTAAAGTTTTTTTAAATAACATAAATGCAGCCTTGGTGCTTAAATTGTATATATATATATATATATATATATATATATATATATATATATATATATATATATATATATATATATATATATATATATATAAATAACTCATTTCACTACTTTCACTACTTGCCTGAATTGATTGGTTTGGTTTTGTCAACTCAAAACTAATCCTATAACTCTGAGTTTGTTGATCTACCATCATGGTACAGGCCCCAGCTCTGATCGGATCTCTTCCCTAATCGTCCCTCCCTGACATTTTCGTTTCATTTTTAATCGTTGACGAAAATGACAGTAGATTTTCGTCATAGTTTTTGTCATCCAACACTAGTTTTTATTTAGTTATCGTCTCGTTATCGTCAGTGAAAAAAGGTAGTTGACAAAAAATATGACGAAAATTATTCGTCAATGAAATGCACACTGCTGTCTTGTTCACTCGGATGTGTGTCATTCAGGGTGCGACCTACGGGGGAGCTCGGTTTCAGTTACCACACCAAAACTGAGGACTGAAAATAAGTGATTTTTTATATGACATTTCCTTTACTTGTCTACTTAATAATTATTTACATCCATAAGTAGGCCATATTTGCCACAATTAGCTCATAAACACAATAAGCGTTTTCGTTCCAACTGTACCCGAACAGTACCCAGTACAGTTGAGACACCCATAATGCTGTAAAACTGCCTTACCAGTTCTCTGAGTTTGTAAAATACATTTAAAAATGAGAATTCAAATTTTTTTATTTCCATTCAGTATTTTATTTGATTATTTATCAATAATAAATTGCCATTGATAGCTTATTTTAAGCAAAAACTAGAAAAAATAAATAAATCCCAAAACAAGATTTTTTTTATTTTTTATGTTTTATGTTTGGACTTGAAACAAGACAAAAATACTAACTAAGAAAGCATTTTTTTGCAGTGTATCAACTGTATGTTTACCATCTTAAATATCTTACTGGTAAACATGGCCTTGCATGCTCTAATATCCTTATGTCATTCATGCTAGAAAATATGTAAATTAAGACTACACAGTTCAAATATCACAAACATCAAATGCTGTTTTAATTTGTTTTGTACATTATCTGAATGTGACTGTTAACTTGCAATCTTACATCATGCAAACTAAACTGCATGTGCCGCAATAGGATTCTAGTGCGGGTACAATTGATACTCTGCGTCTCAGCTGTACCCCGCTGACCACCTCGCACATTTCTCTAGATTTTACGATGGTCTTGCATGACACACAGTCATGCAATACGCCAGTTTTCAGAGCACAGATTAAGGTTTACGAAAATGTAAGTTAACTTTAACAGTCATTTAAGGATGAGAAGCTATTCGATGTGGAAGAGCTGTGGTGAAATGAAAAATGTTCCACGATCGAAGAGGGCTCTAATACGCATGTGTGACGAAGCAAATATCACGAATTGTTGCGAACGCAAGTTATTTGAGGTGTCTCAAATGTACCCCTGTACCAACTGTACTCGGTCTACCCAGACTTGGGCTCCCCTGAAAATGTGATTTGTGAAATTTTGGGGGGTCTCAAAAAATATTGACAATGAGTTACATTGACGTGTAATTTCAGTTTTGTGTAATGTGATCATTGTGGATTATGTTTTTTTTTTCGTTTGTTCTCCTGCTCTTCAATTAAATGCAGTCATTTTCGGATTGCAATTTTCCTCCCTTATGTATTATTTGTTTCTGTTTACTCTGTAGCGGAGTACTCAGTCACCTCTGAACCAAATGTGAAACCTAATTGGTCAGAACCCATCCAGGAGGATGGGCAGACATTTGAGTTTAAAATCTCAGCACCCGAACAGAGAATTAGACAAGACAAAAGATGACGATATGACGACGATGAGTAGCCCAGACAGAGGCAGATCAAGATCAGAGAAAATGGTTTAACAATTTCTTTCAAGCCATCTAAATACTCTCACTTTCCTTTCTTTTTCTTAGTTTCTAGTATTCTAAGTTAAGTTTTGCCGCAAAGAACCGTTTTTTTAGTGAGTGCTAGTGCTGGTTTATACTAGTTAGTGCGGGTCCAGGCTGGTTTATGCTGGTTTATGCTGGTATGGTGCTGGACTGGTCCAGGATGGTTTATGCTGGTCCAGGTTGGTTTAGTCTGGTTTATGCTGGTATATGCCGGTCCAGGTTGGTTTATGCTGGTATTGTGCTGGTTTAACTGGTGGACTAACATGTTCCTCCTGTTCTCAGGCAAAACGGAGCTGATTTTTGATTTACCCGCATGGTCTTGCGGGGTTTAATGTGGAAAGGCCAGCTATCTGTATAAAAGCAGTGTTTTGGCTCATTGTGTCAGAGTCCTGCCCCAACAGTCTAGTCTGTTTTGTCTGTGTTTGTCTTCTCTCATCCTGTCTCCTTGTTTTTTGAACCGGTTAACAAACTGTCCGACAGAACCGGTTCACGGAAAAGAACCGAACTTCCCATCACTATGAAGGAGTAGGTTTATATTGCTTTATTTCTACTACAAACGCAAGTAATATCTCCAGATTCTAACTGAACTGGTGCATTGATAATCAAAATTAATAACCCCATCTAAGAAACGATAGGAGGGTTAAATTAATAATTGATGGTTCATTCATGTCATTTGTTATAAATGCATATATTGTTAGAAACTCGGGATTTCACATATTAAATATTTTTTCACTATTGTTTGGATATGTATATCTGCTGCAGAGTTGTTAGTTATGGCCCGTTCAAATAAATGCTGGATGAGTCATTTACTCGGCCTTAAACTAAGTGACTCTTTCAAAATTTCGTATGAATTACTTAATCATTTAATTTGAGCTAAATAGACATTTTTCCCTTACACACGTCTTACAACTTCAAGTAGTGTTGCAATTAGTGAAATAAAGTAGACTCACAACAAGAGATGACTGATCATTAGACATCTGTGGTTAACAAGAAGAATCACTGAGTGATTGAAGATCATGAAGATAAGAGGAACAAGAACAGAAAAAATGGGAAGAGACGAGGAGAAACACAACAACTACAACAGCCACAAAGATGATGACATCAACTGCAAAAAAAAAATCTATATCTCATCAGAGGATGATTAAACAACTCCACAAACAGCATTACCATATTCACTTATTACAAACCAGTATAGCTTTATTTCATTGGTACATAAAGGTGGTTGAAGTCCTTTGTTTGGGCACTTGGCCATTGACTTCAGCTGAACTAATTCTCTTTCTAATTTTGTTGAAAGTGCATGCTATTACTTTTGTCAACGATATTTCATGCTCATTATAGTGTTGCACGATATACCGGTACTAGAAAAGTATTGCGATACCCTGCTATTACAAATAGTTAGATATGGAATTGTGTGCAGAGCTCTGCTTCCACCGTTCACTAAACATTGGAAGCAGAAGAGTTAAATATATACACACAGCACATGACAAAGAAAGCAACACAAACATGCGCGAATTAGAAAATATGTGAAGAGATGTGCTCACGCTACCGGACTCTGACCTGAAGCACGAGCACACGCCTTTCAGACAACATGCGATCACGATTCAGTTCTTTCGGATTATGGATTTCAATGGTCAAAAATATGTAAAAATGCCCATCCTGTGAGTATTCAGGTAAACACAGTCGGGGGTGTCTTTAGTGAACGTGTACAGTTGAGGTGATTGGATCGGTGCCGGATCTAATATTCTGTGTGATTAATGTTAATCAAACAACAGTGGAAAAAAGAAAACCACCCCATGACTGGCTAAATAATTTTAATATATTCATTAAGAATCAGTGTATAGTTAATTTATTGAAGACTAGTGAAGACTAGCAGTTTTTTTTTTTTTTTCTTGACTTGTTATACTGTTAAATAGACCTATAGCTGAAAAATAAAGCACTGTTTTTTGTCATATTGTTTGTAATTTGCATTTTTAGCTTATTTTTAAAAACAAAGAAAATTAGAAGCAATTGCAATTAGAAGAAATGGTCAAAAACCAGGGCAGGAACATGCTGGCCAAGTGAGTTTTTAATAAAAAAAATTAAGTAAGACTATGATTAATAAGTTCTGTTGTCATATTATTCATTTACTGGGTGGTATTTTGACCGTGGTATCGATTTAGTATCGGTATCGAGGTATTTTAGTCTGGTATCGTATCGAAGTCATGACAATGTCTGGTATCGTGACAACACTAGCTCATTACTGCACTGATCTTTTATTTTGTGCACTTTTTGGAACTTTTTTTGTGACCGTCAGCTGGATTTTGACATGTGAGTTCCCAAATGAGTCTTTAAAAATAGCATTTTTCAGTTTTGAACTTTCATTATTCAGGTTGTTATTAACTGTCCCATTGAAAGAGCTCTTCCCCTAGCCCGTTATTTTTTTGTGTGAAAATGCTTGCGCACAGTTCTTGAAATTATGGCTTTATTTCTTAAAACTTACACAAGACCACAACCACACGTCTCTTGCAAAACCAAACACTTAATTCAAAACCATTTTAACTCTTCTAAAGACTGTATTTTTGTGAAGTAACTCTACACACAAACATAAAATAATGAACTACACTTGACGGCAAATTACACACAGATGTAAAAAATGTAAAACACTACTATCTTGTGTCTTTTGCATGTTCATTGTGCAGTGGAGTGTACAGGATTTTGTCATAGTACTCACACTAATGAGTGACACACATGTATGTGCACAAATACATTGTAGAGACAGTATATATGCACAACTGATGAATTTTACACACTTATGGAACTGAACTGAATCAAAACTGAACTGACTTCAGCTGAATAAGGACACTATTGACTTGTTAGAGCTGCTTTACAGCAGAATTAGTTGCTATTGTAAAGCTTCTGTGAAACAATCTCTATTGTATAAAGCGCTTAAGAAATAAAGTTGACTTTCTGATATAAACTATATTGCCAAAAGTATTGAGACACTCCTCCAAATCATTGAATTCAGGTGTTCCAATCACTTCCATGGCCACAGGTGTATAAAATCAAGCACTAGGACTTATTGCCACCTGTGCAATAAGTCCATTTGTGAAATTAGCTCACAACTAAATATTCCTCAGTCAACTGTTAGTAAAACAAAGTGGAAGCAATTGGGAAAAACAGCAACTCGGCCACTCAAAATCACAGATCGGGGTCAGCGCATTCTGAAGAGCACAGTGCGCAGAAGACGCCAACTTCCTGCAGAGTCAATAGCTACAGACCTCCAAACTTTGTGTGGCCTTCAGATTAGCTCAAGAACAGTGTGTAGAGAGCTTCATGGAAGGGGTTTCCATGGCCGAGCAGCTCATCCAAGCCTTACATCATCAAGAGCAATGCAAAGTATCGTATGCAGTGGTGTAAAGCACGCCGCCACTGGACTCTAGAACAGAGGAGACGTGTTCACTGGAGTGACCAATCACGCTTCTCTGTCTGGCAATCTGATGGATGAGTCTGGGTTTGGCGGTTGCTAAGAGAACGGTACTTGCCTGACTGCAATGTGCCAAGTGTAAAGTTTGGTGGAGGGGGGATTATGGTGTGGGGTTGTTTTTCAGGGATTGGGCTTGGCTCCTTAGTTCCAGTGAAAGGAACTCTTAATGCTTCAGCATAACAAGACATTTTGGACAATTTCATGCTAGCAACTTTGTGGGAACAGTTTTAGGATACCCCTTCCTGTTCCAACATGACTGCGCAGCAGTGCACAAAGCGTCATAAACCAGCCTGGACCAGCACTAACCAACACAAACCAGCACTATACCGGCATAAACCAGCACTATACCAGCCTGGACCAGCACTAACTAGCATAAACCAGCACTATACTAGCACTAACCAGCATAAACCAGCCTGGACCAACATGGAAACAATAGACCCTTTCACACAGCAATACCAATTACTGTAAAATTAACAGAATGGATTTACCGGTAATTACACAAATATTCTGCTCACACAAGCAATGGCATTCTAGCTTTTTACCGGCAAGAGACCATTACAGACAAAATACAGATCAATTCTGTGATTTCAGTTATCAGAAATGATCTTTAAACGCTGCACAGTTGTCTTCATCCGCCCGCATGAGGAGAAATTCTGTTCAATTTGACAAAATCTTTTTGACGTCTGAGTGACAGGCATAACTGATGATCAAACAGAACGTGCGTTTGCTCTTAAAAACATGGCACGCGCATAATAGTATCCAACAGCAGAGCCACACACTGTAAAAAAAAGCATCTACCAATTGTGTAATTGTTGAATGAACATAAAAAAACTATATTATAGTAAACTATACACCATTACCACAGACAGTGCTAAATCATTGCAATAGAAATGAATTCATACTGATAACATCCGTCCTTACCTTTGTGTTGTGAGCTGTTTTTACCTGAAGCAACTGTTGAAAATATGAAATCAGAATTTTCATAGTCTGGATCCATTTCATGAGCCTGACAGAATCACGTCCGCTGAGATTTGAGCGCTGCTGGAGTTTGTTCAGAACAAGGAAGTCACATAAAATGTCATCCTTATTACAAGTTTTTCTGAATTGCTAAATCACATTTCTCGAAACCATTACTCACAGACTCAAAACAAAACACAAAACCAAATCTTCCAACTACTTCAGAGAACCTCTGGCAAAATCGAACCGCCAGTCAAAATAGAAACACTACAGATCATTCATTAGACACTACATCAAAAAATGGAGAACACAGCATCCAAAGCATGTAGTTACAGTAATCACAACTTACAGTAGTAAGGTGAATAAATTGTTTACTGTATGCACTGTAAGTATAGTATTGTACTAAATGTCTGTATATTCAGCACTTGCATACTGTAAAAATCCTGAGTTCAACTGCAAAAGCCAAAAAATAAATAAATATGCTGTCGAACTGCCTGAACTTGTTTAAGGTTTTACAGAAAGAGCGATTTATGTGACATATTGGTTTAGGCAACTGAGAATTTGGTTCAGAGAATGGGGTATAATGTTTTATCAATTCAGAACAACTGTAATACAGACCGGAAGTATGAGTAAGAATAAGAGATTGGGCAACTACATGTTTGACTACATGTGACAGCCTCTACGGTATAATTATATTTTTGTGCTTTCCCAAAGAGAGGAGCAAGGCTGTCTACAGCAGATGATGTCACCTTCTAAAATAACATTTTCAATATAATTTCAAGCCACATTCTGTCACATATGGACTGGTAAATATTGCACTTCAGCATCACAGAATGATCTCATTCATGACACACATTCCATGGGATCATTCTGTGATACTCTTCGATCCTTTTTAAGCTTGACGATGGTCAATATTCACTGCCATTATGTGACTTAAAAAAATCTCCCTTTGTAGTCTGAAAAAGAAATAATGATGTACTGCATTAACCCTTGTGTGGTGTTCATATTTTTGTTTTTCAGCCAGTGTTCGTCAAACAGTTTTATGCTTAAATACTCCACAGATGTTTACTTCATCCCAATTACAAGCAATATAAACAGCATTTATGGTTAATATTTGCCCTTTACCTTTGTTAGATCACATTTATGTATTAAAGTGTTACTCGTTTTTTGTTTGCTTTTTTAATGAAATGTAATTTAAAAAAAAGAGGCAACACTTTACTTGAAGGGGTGTGCATAAGACTGACATGACACCTTCATAATCATGAGATGACACACGTCATGAATATGAAGGAGTTTTTATGCATCTTCATGACAACTGTCAGTAAGTGTCATTCGCTCAATTATGTAATTTTTAATGCAAAGATGACATGTAAGAATGTTTATAATTTAAGAAAATGTTCCTATAATGTAAAGTGTAAACAAAACTAGAACATTGAAACATTGTGAGAATGTTTTGGGAATGTTGTTGTGGTAATAATGATCTGTTGTCAGTAACACATTGGAACAATGTTTCAAGATAACAAAGGAGGAACATATTCTCTGCCACATTAGGGAAATGCTATAAAGACACAATTGAGGCCTGAGGTGGCAGAAGCATGTTCGCCAATGGTGCTGAACTCTGTCAGAAGAGCCTGTGGTTGGTTGACTCTTTAGGGAACTTGAAAGCTTGAAGAATACCATGTTTGTCCTTTAGTGTGACACCAGAACCACAGATTTGTTTTGTTTTTCATCTCAAAATATCTTAAAAACACAGTTCAGTACTGCAGTAGGGAAAATATAATCTTAAAAAGGTATACTTTTCAGCTGTTTTGAAAGGATGACATTTAATTGTGTATGATTTGTCTCATGCGTTAAAGGTAAAATAGAAAATTACAATGGCACTAAACAACTTCCTTAAGGCACACCACATTCAATCTCTTAAATAACTTCCATTATAAAATACACATTGTCCCATTAGACAGATCATTTTTAAACCAATGTACATTATGAGAAGTACATTTATAACATTTCAGTTTATCCAGCAATAATTTATGATCTATACATCAAAATCGGAGCTAAATTCTAACAAAACTGCTCCTACAAAGTTATTGTTATCAATCCGTGCATCTGTGTTAATGCTGTTCCTGTTGAGTTTCCTTCTCAATATGCATGCTGAAAATTATTAAAGAAGAATTAAATTGGTTCACAAACTATTGTTTCCAATACTTTGGTACAAACTGTTTGCCAACGTATTATTCACTTATTTTAACATTTGCAATTGATCTCCCAATCCTCCTTGTTCCCAGTTGTGTTTGCTGTACCCCTTACCACATCTCTCTCAACTCTTTCTCAGTCCATGTTGCCCTAACATTCTTCACTGTACATTTTTTCATAAGTGCATGTTTGTCCACCAAAGGGTAAAATAATATATCAAATGCTGACAATGGATTATCAGGGTGGTCATAACCATCAATCCAATATACATTAATTGGACAAAATGCATCTGGAATACATCCAGACAAAATGATTCTTAACTGAAGTACTTTTGGTTTCCTAAGTTTTCTAAGTGGTTGCATGCTTGCTAAATAATGTAGCAGTTATGCAAATGTGCTTAAAGCCCTTAAACTGCTTGCAGCTTTAATTCACATTATTGTTATTATTGTATTATTATATAATCCTTCACCTACCCAATAAATACTTTTATTATGAAACATTTCGTTAGGCAGTTTATTTCCACTTTTAGAACATTTTCTTAATTTTTAATGAAAGTAAATGCCTTTCCGATGTGATATGTGATGGGAAAAATGAGAAGAGCGAGTTCGGCAAAAGGCGGATTTGTACCCGCATCGATCGTGTCAAAACCCAGCTCCATGAAGCCTTGAGACAAGAAAAAATGTTGTCCATATATTTTAGTTGTAGGCTACCTAGCAAGCACTTGTTAATTCCAAGAACTTCTCAGAAGTGCATTTCTGCATTTCACTGGCCATAGTAAGCAAATCCAAAAGAGCTTCCCTCTTAAATATAGACAGATATCTATTAGATTTTGTGCATGTATATGACCTTTCACTGACATTTTATGCATCACTGATAGCAGTAAATTAATAGTCCTTTTCACAGATAAACCTTTTCTCTCTTTTACAAGAAGCATCAAACCAAGATTGAAAATTGCCATTATGATCTCCCAGACTAGCACAGTTTTCTCCAGACGGATCCTGTACTCTCCAGTTATCAGGTTGTATTGGCCTCCCATTGAACCAGAACCTTTAACACACAAACAAGTAATAATGCATTTGGTCTGTTGTTGAACAAAGAAAAAATCCTCTTAGTTTTGCAATACCAAACCAATTAAGACAATTAAAACACTTACATCCACAGATCTACCCTGTGGAAGAAATCTGATCAGCTGTTCGTCTGTTTTGG
The DNA here is from genome assembly GCA_023029165.1 of Gobiocypris rarus. Classification (NCBI taxonomy): domain Eukaryota; kingdom Metazoa; phylum Chordata; class Actinopteri; order Cypriniformes; family Gobionidae; genus Gobiocypris; species Gobiocypris rarus. The sequence continues at coordinate 34,484,650 of CM040919.1, read as the reverse complement.
AGCGCCTAAAAAGTGTCTTCCAGCCTTCAAGCAGACAATCAGCAAGTGGAGTGTCGAGGCTATATCCTTTGCTTTTGAGGTCTCTGGCCTGCCGTGTCTGCTGGCGGTCAGAGCTCATTCTACCAGGGGTATGGCGGCTTCTAAAGCCTTCATTTTGGGAGTTCCCTTTCAAGAGGTTTGTGATTCGGCGGGCTGGTCTTCCCCGCTTACATTTGTGAGATTTTACAGCCTGGACCTGGATGCTGCCCCAGGGTCTCAGGTGCTTACGACCTAGTTGCCGCAGTTTCACAATCAGGCCTTTGTAATTATGGCGTTTGGGTATTATCGTTCCCAAAGCGTAATTGAGACCGAATGAGTTCCCTCGAAAGGGTACGTCTCAGGTTACGACTCTAACCCTAGTTCACTGAGAAGGGAACGAGACACTGCGTCGTCTGGCCATACTTCTGGCATCCCTGTGATCGACCCTGTAATACCGGTTAAACCGGATGTCCTTTTATCCTTTCCTGGTCATGACGTCACCCACCCATGACATCCACTCCCACCATTGGACTAGTTGACGTACGTGCTTCAGATACAGCCACGCAGGGGTGTTCCCAAAGCGGCATTGACGCAGCGTCTCATTCCCTTCTCAGGGAACTAGGGTTACAGTCATAACCAGAGATGTTTTATTACTTCTTAAAACTAAAACTAATGACATAGCTCTGATCTCTGTGAATACAGTCAGAGGCAATGGTAGCCACATTTGCTGCCAGCATTCTAACAAGCACAGTCACAATTTGCATACATTCACAATAAATAATGTGCGGTACTTACATGTTCTGAATATGAAGTTGGGAAAACAGCTGGTAATGATCTATCTTTGAGAAGCAACTTTTGTGCAAATCCAATCCTGTGTTTTACTGATCCTCATTTGCAAAGCAGCCCAGTGTACATTGATTCACACAAACTTAAATAGGACCAAACAATAGCATTCTAGGTTAGTCCCCTAAAGGTCCCGCAAACATTATGGGAATGTAGTGTAGACCACTGAACTAAACAAGATATGTTGATGCGCAGTCCCGAATGAAACATCCTCATCTGACTAACAGGGAACTGTATTGGGAACTTTCTATTAATGTCCCAAATATCCTCTTTATAACATTGCTATGTGACCATAGAATAACCAAAATGAAACGCCCCCCTAAAGTCATATCGGGAACGTTAGTATATGACCAACAGAGGACCATTTGAGGATCTATTACCATTTGAGAAGACAAAATAAATAAATAGCTAAAAAAGATCACACATCTTCTTACTTTACTCCAGTTTCAGTGAGAGTTTGGTTGTTCACCCAAACCCAGTGTCCTTCAGTGTCCAGATCATTGAGACCAATCCAGTGCGACTCTTTAATTTTAGAGACCAGGAAATTCTAAAGGAGAAAATATAGGTTATACTGTCAAATAATTGTTTGGGATATAGGTAAAAGTAAACTTTAAAATAAATCATCTGTGTGATCAAAACTTGACGTGATTCATAACGCTTGCATAAAGTATCAACTGATTCCTAATTGATCTGACTCGCCTGTTCTGATTGGCTGGTTATGGTCACCAGATCGGCTCCTTTTGAAACACAGACATCTCGACTGCTCCACCAGTTCAGTTTATCAGAGCTGAATAAATACAGCTTTCCACGACAAACAAACCAGCCATCCACAGAGATATTACAAGACTGAGCTGTGGATGATAATTAATAATGAAAAAAAGATGTAATTAAACTTTTTTTTTTTTACTTTTTATTATTTGGATTACCATGTGCAAAAATATTCACCACTGTAAAAGGACAACCATTTTCTAAGTGTGTTGTATCTGGCTGTAAGATCGTTAAACTCTTTCTTCATCTCTGGTGAAAGACAATTAAATAGTGAAGGAGAAACAAACAGCCATTTAGAAAATTCAGAAAAAAAATGTCAGAACAGAAGCCTGTGGCATTTTTAAATGCTCATATTAATAAAAATGTCAAATTAAAGCCAACTCACCAACATGAAGCAGAAGCTGTTCTCTAACTCTGGTGAGGTTGGTTTTAAGTTCCTCTAGTTCTCTTATCATAACTTAATAGATAAAGCAGATACAGTTTCTCACACGGTCAGTTCAAACACTCAACACTGTTAATGAAACATGTCTGTGCTTTACCGTTTATGAAATATAGTTTTCTCACCTGTGCTGTTTATCTCTTGAGCTGCCAGTTGCTCTGAAACCATGACGTGCTGCTCATTCAGTGATTCGAAATCAGTGCGCTTATGATTATCTGATTAAGACAAAAGCAGCCGTGGACAATATGTGTTTTAGAGGAAAGTCACACACATGCACACTTAAGACTGAGATGATCTACAAAACCAAAGGGCACAGTGCGTTGTGTAATGAGACGCAAACACTTCCACTTCAGCTCAGCAGTAAATTCTCTAAATGTACTCCACCACCTGGAGTTTGTTAATGGCAGTTTACACCTTCAATATGGAGGTTTGTTTGACAATACTTGCCTGATAAAACAGCTTTACTGAAAAGTATGATTTTACAAGTAAAAAGCTACTAAATATTGCATTTTGTGATGATGCTACTGTCCCACACCGAGGTCAAGCAGAAGCACTTACAGTAACAGAGCAAAGATCTAGTATCAGATATACTCACAAATCATCCAGAGAGCGCAGAGACCGCCGAGAGCAAGGACAAGAGAGAAACCCAGAAGAGCCAGAAGAACTTTAGTCCACTTAGAGGAACTGACTTCCCTCTCACTTTCTTGTTCTTCAGTTGAGTTACCTTTGATGAGATAAAGGAAATGATTTCTGAACCCTTGAATCATTGCAGCATTGCTGTCTGGAACTAATCCTGAATTTACACTGGGTTTATTTCAGTAAAATACATTTAACAGAATACATTTTAAACACATTTATTGACCCAACCTGACATTTTATTAATTGTGCTCTAGTCCTGAGAACTCAGATCAATCTTTCAGTTAAAATCTCCTTTCATCATATGGTTGAGTCTTGTCTGAAAATAAAATGTATTGAAATTTAAGATTGAAGGACAGAATTCACAAATACTGTTCTAAGTTTCATACTGGATGTTTGAAATAAAACACATCGACTGCTAGAGAAAACAAGCATTTGTGTAATTAAATATCTGACTCAAAACCTTATACAGTTTTAAGTGAAATAAAGATCTTGTGAAAACTATTTCCATGTGACAGCTTTCTATCATGACACATTAGAACAAATATAACACCGTTCTTAGATAGGCATCACAGCGTCTAAAGAACAGAAACACTTCTGGTCCGCTCACAGGAAGACAAGTGCAAACTTTATACCAGTTCACACATCACTGTTACTGTTACTTTAAGCAAGCTCTCTGTATATTATTTTTTTGTGTGTGTGTGTGTATATTTATGCTTTTGGCAAATATTTAATACTGTATGTGAACATATTCTGTGTTCTGAGCCCATGATCTACTGTCTGAGCTACAAGGGGCTTTTTTATTTTATTTAAATGACAGCGTTTGCATCCCAGGGAACGCGTGAATGGATAATGTGTATACCTTGAATGCAATATAAGCCGTTTTTTGACAAAAGCATTTTTAAAAAAATGTTCAATTGTTGAATGAACATACAAAATCCTTACACAGTTACTGCAGTGCTAAATCTTAGAAATAGTAATTTTAATGCAAATACTGATAACATCCGGGCTTTACCTTTGTGTTGAGAGCAGTTTCCATCTGAAAGAACTGTTGAAAGTATGAAATCTGAATTTTCATAGATTGAATCCATTTCATGAGCCTGACAGAAGACGCGTCCGCTGAGACTTGAGCGCTGCTGGAGTTTCTTAGAATGAGGAAGTCACATAAAATGTCATTCTCTTTAACATAGACAGTGATAATAATGAAATTATGAGTCTGAAGAACAAATCTAGCAACCAATTTTACATGAATGATATACACTGATGAGCCAAAATATTTTGATTGTAGTCACAGGTGAAGTGAATATTGTTGATCATCTAACAAGGCCACATATTAGGGTCTGAGATGATTAGATGTTAAGCAAATAATCCGTTCTCATAATAAACATGTTAGATGCAGGAGAAATGGACAGGAATAACGATCTGAGCGACTTTGACAAATGCCAAATTGTTTTGTCAAGGAGACTGGGTCAGAGTATCTCTGAAACGGGAAGGCTTGTGTGTTGCTCCCGGTCAGTAGTGATGATAATTTACCAACAGGGTGTTGGACGCCCAAGGCTTAATGATGCAGGACGGTAATGAAGGATATCCCGTCCGAGCCAGCACAAGTCGCACAAAATTTTACTGATGGCTATGGGAAGAAAGTGTCACAAACTCACTGTGGGACAACTACAATCCGGCGGAGGTGATGCTCTAGGCAGTGTGATGCTGGGACACCCTGAGTCCAGTCATTCATATGGACATACATTTTACATCTGTCACCTACCTAAACATTGTTGCAGACCAGGTGACAATGGTGTTCCCTGGCGGAAGTGGCTCTTTCAGCAGGATAATCAGGTTTACACACACAGCTCTTACTGGTCTACGTCTCTGTTAAACACACTCCCATCTGGGTCACCAGTAATACATAAAATGTAAACAGTATCTGGCGTTGGAGGCGGGTACGCTAACAAGGACGCTAAGGAACACAGACCCCAGCACACCTATTGGGGCCAGGGGAGGGGGTTTACATGCACAGCTCTCACTAGTTTGCTTTCATTACACATCCTTGTTTCCTTGTCTTGTATGATGTAGGTCCTTGGGAGTAGGTTGATGTAGGTCCTCTTTGGATGCAAGGAAAGGTAACAGATGAAGGAATTGAAGGAGCATGTATTTGTAATTTAGAATATCCTTGTTTCAGTCAAATATCAGTTGCACTTAAATGATCTGTCAGAAAAAGTGTTTGCAATGTGACGTCATATTTATGTAAAAATACATAAAGCACCTTTAAGGTTATTTTTATTTATTTCTATAATATATGTGGCCTTCTCACCTTTATAACTGTGCATTTGTGTGAACTGTTATATTTTATCTCTTTTATCTTTTAATTGTTTTGTAGAGCTAGAACTACAACAAAGTAAACACTTTAATATAGTGATGTTCTGTTCTGTGCCGAGGCTTCAGGGAGTGTCGAGAAATCCCAGAAGCTTTCAGTGAATCGCATATCAAGGCTTGTATCAGTTACGCCCAAAGCGTAACGCCCAAAGCCTCGCTTCCGCCTGACTGGTTCAGGAAGCGGTTCGAATCTTGCCCTCTGCCCAGTTAAACCCAGCCATTTTCGTTTTTTCTTTTTTAGAATAATAATATTGCCTCTCTTGCCTATTATGACCAAATAATTGATTTACGCGTTCATTTCAAGCCAATATGTTTATTACACAGTTATGTTGTACAATCATTATATACCACCAGAAAAAAAACACATGATATTCATATTATCTCTAGGGATTAACTGGCAAAAAAAAAAAAACGTTTATCACAGATCAGATCATCTGTAATGTAACAACAACTAGCAGATGCTGCTTGCAAAGATCTAGCCTGCAAAAATAATTAAAAACATATATTTTGACCTGGGGTATATTTTAAAATATATTTAATAGTACTGAAAAAGTATAATAACACTGCAATGCACAAATACTACAACAAATTGTCACTTAAGATGACATAAAAAAAATGGAAAAATCGTATTCTTGAACTGATTTTGAACTGGTCTCGTGTTATATGAGAATGTGCTAGCTTGCAGTTTAACACACAAGTGTTTGTTTTATTATTCATACCACATCACTAAATAAGTGCCTTTATAGAAGTCATATACTGTATATTAACTTAAAAGAGATAAATACAATTGTCTCTTCATTTTTAATGGACAGCAATATATATAATCATGTCTGGTGACTTGGCAAATATGTTTCCAGTATTATTGGTATATCAGTGCATTGCAAATGAACTGGTTCTATTTCCATTTACAGTGATGAAAACGTAATGAATTAAACTGCTGCAGCAGCTTCACACACAAATCTTTTCTCTTGAAAACAGAAAGCATCCGTCCAGAAATCCGTCTCTCCCGCTGGATGTCCCAGACTAGCACAGTCTTCCCCGGCAGGATGGCCTTTAGTCCAGTTATCAGGCTCTCTGACTCCATTACCTCGCTTTATCCAGAATCTGCAGAACATAAAAAAACAAAATACATCTACTGAAGTACTTCCCTTTTCGAAAGGGAAGTCGCACTGCGTCCTGAGACACATTGGGGAACGCCTCAGCGTGACTGATGACTAAAGCACAGTAACGTCATGACAATCGTATTGGCCGGTGAGAGCCATGACGTCACTACTAGTGCTACCCAGAAGTATAAAAGGGGCGTCTAGAGACCATGCCATCCTCGTCTTCATCTTTAGGGACTGTTTTGCTGAAGTACACACGTAAGTGAATCATGGCATGTGACAAGTGCTTTAGAAAGTGGATGCAGGATAGGATGCAGTGTGTCTCAGGAAGCAATGTCTCGTTCCTTGTTCCTAGGGACCCAGGGCTTCAAGTATGGTTGTTTTTCCATGCAAAGGTAGTATTTTAAACATGAATGAAGCTCTTACTCTACTGAATCATTAAGTGGCTGGTTGTTCACCCAAACCCAGTGACCCTCAGTGTCCAGATCATTGAGACCAATCCAGTGCGTCACTTTAACTTTAGAGGTGAGAAAATCCTGATGGAGAAAAAAGATCAGATGTAAGACACTCACGGCTCAGAAAAGAGAACTGCATAAATATCTGAAGTCACATTTCTTCTAAGAGAAAACTAAACCACAACCATAAGCAACTGAAATTCCAATAATTCTTCTCTGCATTTAACTTCTGCTTTAGTTTATAATCTAGCTTATACTTGAATCTTGGCATCATGTACTGCAAATATTGTTGGTTCTTAAAAATACAATGTTTGTGAGGTTACTAATTTGTAAGTTAAGAAATCAGTTTCAGATGAAAAAAATATATAGTTTGGATTGCCGGTATGGTTCTGTTCTGGGCAAGAACTGCCTGTGCATCCATGCAGCCTAGCATGGATAAGAGCAGGGAGAGCAGCAATAACCCCCCTTAGGTTAAACAGAACAGAACCAACATGATGTATTGCAGATATCATTAATGCTGATATTTAACATACAAAATAATTCAGGAATTTAGTCTGATTCAAGGGGAATTTGAATACCAAATCCTGACTGGACGAGAGGAGGAGCTGGGGATGGAGGAGGGTAAATGAGCTCTGGAGAATGCTTCTGTCTTCAGTCTGAAGGTCTGGCTGAGCGAGACTAGTGCCGCGCACTGGGCAACCCGTAACCTGTGTTTTTCCAACCTTCTACATGTGAAAGTGCATTGGAACGGCAGTCAAGTCCGTAACTTCCCACCCGTGAACTCGTACTTGATCGATGTACTCTCAGTTAGGAGTTCTGACGTCACATAGCCCACAAAACAACAATGGCTGCCCCTTGGGATGCGGTGTTAATGGAAGTTGTACACGTTATTTTACAAATAACGAAAAATAAAAGGTATAACAGCTTATCAGCCCCACTTTGTATTAGGTGGCCTTAACTACTATGTACTTACATAAAAAATAAGTACAATGTACTTACTGTGTTCATATTGTGTTGCAAAACACCTTTGCTGATATTGAGGTGGGATACGGGTAGGGTTAGGGACAGGTGTGGTGGGATGGGTAAGTTTAAGGGTAGGGTTAGGTGTAAGGGAAGTGTCAACTGTGTAATTACAAATGTAACAACAGAAATTAATTACAGATGTAATTACATGCAGGTATTTTTTTAAATGTAAGTACAATGTAAAAACATGTATGTACACAATAAGTGCAATGTATCAAATGATTAATTAAAGTTTTAGTACATAGTAGTTAAGGACACCTAATATAAAGTGGGTCCGTCTATCTTGCCTAATGTGTCGGTTTTTCTTCTCAGTTTCCCTCAAATAAGCAAGGAGTAAGCACCTTTGGCTATAGAAATGATTGTAAATGAGCATAAGTCCCGTACGGTCCGACATGCTTTGTTTACAGCTACCCCAATTCCTGGCGCTCAGGGAGTGAGGCGTGACTTTAGCTGGAACTCTATAAAGTCATGAGTCGTGTGTTTGAAGTCGTGACTTACAGGCTGAAAAACCTGCCTGGAACGCAGCATAACTTCAACCAGACCTCTGCCCCCTTTTTTGTGTATTCTGTGTATTCTAGCTAAAGTTGAAGAAGTAAAAAAAACATAATAGGACCCCTATATAAACTGACATGATGTGATGTGTCGTGAAGGCCAAGTATAATAAACCATACTCATAATTTGTCCTCTGTATTTAACCCATCCAAGTTAGTGCACAGAAATCAGGAGCAGTGAGTAGTGAACACACACGCTCTGCAAACCATGGACACACACCCCCGGAGCAGTGGTTAGCCATTCACTGCGATTAATGGTTAGGTGCCTTGCTCAAGGGCACCTCAGCCGTGGGAATTGAATGTGGAAGAGAGTGCTGTTCATTCACTCCCTCACCTACATTTTCCTGCCAGTATTGAGAATCGAACCAGCAACCTTCAGGTTACAAGTCTGAAATCTCTACATCTCTAACCATTAGGCCCCAAAGGATTAAAGGTTATTCACGTAACCATTTATACCAATAAAGAACCTTTATTTATTGGAGTGAAGTGTGAAGTGCAGAACACACCTGCTCTGCTTGGCTGTTTATGATCACTAGATGTCCTCCTAGACTCACACAGTGATCTCGACTCTGTGTCCAGTTCATCTTGACTGTTGAGAAGTAGTAGCACTTTCCCCCAGAGTGAATCCAGTGGACGGCACAAAGTGCACAACCTGTGCTGGCTTTAGTGAAAGAGAGACAATTCAGTTGTTCATTATTTCAAACTCATGTTCTCTTTATTTGAGTAATTATGCTTATTAACAGTTTGCACAAGGCTCAAATCTTAAGACGTACGGTTCAATCTGTTCAGCTTTCGAAGTGTCTCCTCATGCTGGCTGTGAAGCGCATCAAACTGTTCTTTGTAATCTGCATCCAAAACAAAGAAGCACAGTGAGGAGCAGATAGTGCTGGTAGCCTAGACTTTTATGCTATTTTCATTCACAATCAGAAGTGAAATTTTCTGGTTGCCTTATTTCCCTCACCTGTGGCGTTGGTGTCCTGATCAGACACAGACAAATTGAAATCTGAATTAAAAAAAAAAGCATCAGATGCAACACAAATAAACAGAATATCAAGTGCTCACATTTAGGCATGAAAGAAGAGTTTTTAAATAGTTACGTGTAGCACGTGTGAGAAGCAGCGCCAGGGTACCGACGCCTCCGAGAGCAAAGACAAGAGAGAAACTGAGAACGATCAGAAGAACTTTAGCCCATTTATGCAGAGCGACTTCTTTCTTGAGGGTCTTCTGATCTGTGATTAGAGGTCAGGTGAAGTTTATAATAATAACCTGTGCAAGTGTTTAAAATAAGAACTAAATACAGTATAAGGGAAAATGTTGTTGTACATCATGCTGTGTAAAACACAAGAAATTGACAAATATGTAAATAAATTCACATTAAATACTGATTTAAGTGTTTAACAGCGTTTTACTATTTCCCCAAATAAAACACCACATTAAAGATGTGTTCATTTAAAAAAACTTCTTCTACGTGCATGTCGTTTACAGTAGTAAAGTCAGCTTTATTTCTATTGCGCTTTATTTAATACAGATGCTTCAAAGCAGCCTCACAGCGAAACAGGAAAATAATGATCCAGTGATGCAAATGCAACGTATGACTGTATGTTGCAGCTCTCAAACTGTTTATCAGTGTTCAGTCTGTCTGTTTGATGGGTTTGTGAGCAATTTGAACGCAAAGTAGAGGATGTTATTTTAATTCTATCTTAACACTTAACACTTTGTAGAAATTTAAAAAAAAATTGGTTTAAACCAGGGTGAGGTATGTGTGAAGTAAAAGAAAGAGGTCAATTCCTTGAAGGAAGGAAGAAAGTGTGACATTTAGAATACATTTTTAATTAAAAAAACTTCTAGTACTTTGACGTTTAAATTCACTTATTCAAAATGTATTTGTATACAATGTAAAAGTATGTGTTGTGGGTCATTGTATATAAGTACATGTTGAATTGTCAAAGCAATAAAATGAACAATTAAAATATCATTTCAGCAAGACAAAAAAAGAGAAAAACATTGAGAAAAGAGATAGATAGATAGATAGATAGATAGATAGATAGATAGATAGATAGATAGATAGATAGATAGATAGATAGATAGATAGATAGATAGATAGATAGATAGATAGATAGAAAAAAATATATATATACAAATATTATTATTACAGAAATTGAGTAACAAAATTGATAAAAATTTGATAAATTGTCTAACCTTTGTATCGGGAGCATTTCTCACTGGATGAAGTCGCTGAATGTATGAAATCTGAATTTTCATAGACTAAATCCATTTCATCAATCTGACAGACGTCTTGCCTCTGAGTGACTGAGAATAGGGAAGTCACAAAAACTTATCAGTCTCATCACAGACATACACAGTAACACAAGAAGCAAGGAAGTCATGGGCAGCTGCAAATGAGATCAAAACACTAATAATATTAGCAACGTACAATGTGCATGCAGTCTGTGAACGGGGCATCAACTGCATTGGCACATCAACTGTCTCGAGTTGCGCTGGGCCACCTCAAATCGCCGTTACTAGGCAAGCATGTACTGGTCCGGATGGACAGCACTGTGACCACTGCGTACATCAATCAACAAGTTGGTCTACACTCAGTTTGTCACATGTCACAACTTGCCCACCATCTCCTCTGTGGAATCTGTAGTCGCTTCACGCCACTCATTCACTCACATTCCGGGATTGCTCAATCGTGCAGGTGACAAGCTCTTATGACAGCAGGTACTCCCGGGAGAGTGGAGACTCCACCCCCAGGTGGTCCAACTGATTTGGAGGCGCTTCGGGACTGCACAGGTAGACACGTCGCACTTCCAGTTCTTTTACTCCCTGACCGAGGGGACCCTTGGCACGAATGCACTGGCACACAGCTGCGCAAGTAAGCCTTCTCACACAAACATTGTTCAAAGTCAGGGAGGATGTGGAGCAGGTCTTGCTGGTTGCGCTGTATTGACCCAACTGGTTTACAGAACTAGTGCGCCTCGCGACAGCACCTCCTTGGCCCAGGAAGGATCTGCTTTCTCAGACACCCTCTGGCACCAATATCCAGATCTCTGGAGACTCAGTGTCTGTTCCCTGGATGGGACGAGGAGGTTTTAGTTTATCTAAATGGTTGTAGACACCATTCATTCAGCTAGAGCCCCGTCTATGAGGCGCCTTTCAAGCGAAACCTGTTCATAGTGTTTCCTTCCCACAATCTCAAGTCGTTTTGTTGTGATGTCAAAACGAAACATTAGCATATTGCACGTCCATTGCAGACACCAGGGTAAACTTGAACTACCTCAAACACTGCAGTGGATACTGGATAGCAGTGTCAAGAAGACGCTGTGCTCTACAATGTGTTTATTGTTTTTCATATTGTGTAGGTATCTAGCTAACTCACCTTATTACTGTCTTACTAAAATACTGCTGTAAATCAGCTGTGGGCTGCAGTATTACCTAAAACTGTGTCTATTAATGCAGACTGTCTGTCATTCTTACTACTTTAAGTAAAGATAAAGGATGGAGCAAGATTTGTTTTGCAAACTTTAGTGCTGGGCAAACGTATATTATTGAGACAGTTCCCGCATGTGCACTGCTAAATTAGAAACACACACACACACGTTTGTTTTTGTGAAATGTGGGACATTCCATTGGCGTAATGGTTTTTATACCGTACAAACCGTATTTTCTATCCCCTACACTGCCCCTGCCCCTAAACCTACCCATCACAGGAGACTGCGCAGTTTACTTTCTGTGAAAAAAACCTCATCCTGTGTGATTTATAAGCATTTTGAAAAGTGAGGACATGGGGAACGTCCTCATATTTCAGAGCATTATAGACTAATCACAACAGACTGGGCCATCTGACCAATCAGAGCAGAGTAGACCAATCACAACAGACTGGGCCATCTGACCAATCAGAGCAGAGTTGGCTCATGGAGAGGAGGGAGACTGATTCATCCATTGAGTCGTTTGAGAATCATTTAATATTGTGGTGATGTGCAATGTATGTTATGTGAAAATTAAAGTGTTTTTTGACCTTTGATGCAAGTAAACCTGTTGTTGGAGACCTCCAAAACTAAATTAGGAAACTTTAAAATAGCATAATAGGGGCACTTTAAGTGTATTAGTTGAATGTCTCGCTCATGAAGACAGTCCCTTGCCACCGCCTGCTGGGGTAACAATGCAACTGCACTGACAGCCTGCAATTACAGTCAGTTTTATAGGCTATTTAATAAGCGAAAGTATCCTAATATGGATAATGTTGTTGCGTAAGCTCTGTTTTAAAAAAGGCCTATTAAAATGTTCATTGTAAAATGAATATTTGTTGTGCTTATTTTATACTCAATTAAAACAACAATTACATCATTACTGTAAATAATATAACCAAGGCAACATCTGTGGTATTACTTTATCTAAAAAAAGAAGTTAACAGTGACAGTCAACAAAGAGTTTACATATCACTTATATAAAGCTTGAATGATCGGGATCGGTCTCGGCCGATTATGATGATAGTTGATATCGGTTGCAAAAATAATGATCAGAGCATCCCTACAAAGCGAAAAGCAAATACTGTAAACTAGCCTCCTGCGTGTCATCCCAGTGTTTGAGCATACACTGGAAAATGACGTACTTTGGTCTAGAAGCAAGTAGCAATATAACTGAAGTTAAAAAGAAAAACATTACAGAAGCTTACATTTATTTGAAAGACAATACACTGCAATTTATTTGCATTTTAAAACCAGAAAACAACAGCCCACAGTGTTAGTGGTGCCAGTAAAGGATATTTCAGGATAGTACAAGAACATCAGTGTCTGCCATGAAGAGTCGTTAACTTGTGATTAAGGGTTAGTTCACCCAAAAATGAAATTCCTGTGTTTAATTACCCCCATGTCGTTCCAAACCCATAACACCTTCGTTCATCTTTGGAACACAAATGAAGATATTTCTGATGAAATCCCAGAGCTTTCTGACCCCCTATAGACAGCAATGTCATTACTACCTTTTAAGGTCCAGAAAGGTAGTAAAGACATCGTTAAGAATTCCATCTGATTACAGTGGTTTAACCTTAACGTTATGAAGTGACGAGAATAAAAAACAAAACAAAAATAATGACTTAATTCAACAATTTCTTCTCTTCCTTGTCAATCTCCAACGCTGTTCATGTGATCACCAAAGCGCATGTGTTCGGTGCTGACGCAGGATCCAGCCAATACAGAGCAGCTTCAGCGGCTCTGGACCAATACAATGTGAACGTCAGAGACTGACAGGGAAGAGAAGAAATTGTTGAATATAGTCGTTATTTAAAAAAAAAAAAAATTCACAGAAGCACATAACATGCACTGAAACACCAATGGTTTTTCTTACTAAGACTTTTTTAGAAAACTTTACTTAATGTCCATTAATTTGTTGAACTTTAGTAATTTAGTAATCTGAACTATCTGCATGCTATGCCTTTGTTACTAAGAAAACCCAAGTTAACACTACTTGACTGGTTTGAGTACTATTGCCAAACCCCAAAAAATAAGTGGGCGGGAAAAGTGTTCTTGAGGCAGGGCAATTTTTAATAGACCAAATTTCCTCACCATAATTGTGATTGGTGTTCCCTTCGGTCGCACACTTGGAACTTCATTCATATTATTTTAGTTTACTTTATTAATGCAGCATTGCAACAAGAAATCACAGTTATCTGATTTCAAAGGAGGGGAAGTAATACATAAATACAATTATAACTCATGTCAGATAATGATATTTGATTAATGTCTTGCTAATATTTATGGAATAACCTTTTAATTGGGTTGATTTAATCCCTCATTGTTTGTGTCATCAGCAATTGACCATGTGTGAGTCACACAGACTTCAACATTCAGCATGCCAAACACAACAATGGTAACAAAGATTTTTTTTTTTTTATTAATAAGACCTTTACAAGTTTATTTGCTGCCATTATTGGGGTTATACTGACAAAAGACAAATGGTAAAATAAAGCCAAAAATAGTAAAAATGAAGCAATTAATTTATTCATGCCGCAATGCACTCTGGGAGTACGCTTCCTCAGACCACAGATAGAATTAAGTTGACAAAACTTAAACGGTTTAAAACAATTAATTTGATCAACGTAAAAGTGAGGGTAATAAGTTTCCTCATTCCTTTTTTAAGTTATTTTAACTGATCCGGGTTTACAGTGTGGTATATAAAGACAGTGGATAGATATATTCAAATACAATGTGACAGACAATGTTGCATGTTGTAAAAATGCACAATTATCAGATTTTCAGTGATTAAATTCCATTCTGTTTCTCACACAAACTTCAAAAGACACACATTACATTGTGTTCATTTAGCTATATCACATAAGTCTTATAGTTTTTTTGACACGAAACACAGATCTTGTTGCATTTTTAACCTGACATGAGTAAGCAAATCCAAAAGAGCCCTCATCAAAATACACCTCATTCATTAGTTCCACTGTTGAGGTAAATTAATATTTCTTTACACAAATAAACCGTTTCTTTTTTTTACAAGAAGCATCAAACCAATATTGAAAGTTGCCATTCCCATCTCCCAGACTAGCACAGTTCTCTCCAGAGGGATCATGTGCTTTCCAGTTATCAGGTTCACTCGGCCCTCCATTGAACCAGAACCTTTAACACACAAACATTTTAATTTCTTGCAATCATTTTATAAAACAGCTGTAGTTTAGGTTATTAGCTTTTTGTTGTTGTTTCACAACTTGTCATAAATTCACAATAGTTATGTCTTTTTTTTTAGTAGATTTATGATGTCACACATGCAGATTACTTACTGTACTCCAGTTTGATTGAGAGTTTGGTTATTCACCCAAACCCAGTGTCCTTCAGTGTCCAGATCATTGAGACCAATCCAGTGCGTCACTTTAATTTTAGAGACCAGGAAATCCTTAAGGAGAAAATTTGGTTTGGTTATGTTACACATCTCATTACATACAATTCAGATGCCAAACTCACGCCGAAAACACTTGGGTTAACATCATTTCCTGTGCAGGAAACAGTGGGCGGTTTTGGCCATGATGTGTTCATCTTCTTCCTCTTGAGGTTCAGTCACTTGTGGTTTAATTCTTCCAGCAGATTTTGGCCATTTTATCCACTTATGTTTTTTTTATATGGACTGGTTACACAAATGGTAATCATACCAATAATCTGGGCTGCGTTTCCCAAAAGCATCGTAAGCCTAAATTGATCGTAGAGACCATTGGTGGCAATTGTTCTACGATCAGTTTAAGCTTACGATGCTTTTGGGAAATGCAGCCCTGTAATAATATGACCACCCTGCAATGAAATCCAGTCCTTGTTTCTGACTCTTTTTGGGATGCTGCTGAATCCAAACATAGTGTGTTGCTTTTGCACATCATCTTTTTTTATAAACAAAGCATGATGTGCATTTCATAGCAAATTTGCCTTCGACAACCAAAAGACTCTCATTCTTCCTCTGAGTAAGGGTACAACTATCTGTTCAATTCTCAACTGATATTTACATATATGACATAATTGTATGTCTAATCCTGGTTTCAAGGTTAGAATTAATTAAAAAAATGAAAACAATATACAGATGCTGCATCTGTGGGTGTTTTACAATATCCAAAATCATTATAAGTTGTTTCTTTGACTTATTAAAATATCTTACTTTACTGCAACTATCTTTCTGCTTCATCATATTTATTGTGTGTGATTTATAAATGACCTTATATCCTACATCAAATATTTTGATTTTCTACGTCTGGTAACTTTATATCCTATATCAGAATAGTATATAAGCCTACTATGAATATTAAAATACGCTGAACCATGTGTCCTGTATCATAGCTACATGAATGACCTTTGCAGAAAAAAACCCAGTCAAAATCAGTTAGGTATTCAGCGAGATATGATTAATTAAATGCGCTGACAGCTCGTCGCACCGGGCAAACGAGTTACACTGAGTGGAGCTGGCGACCGATCCAAGATGGCGGCTCCACGGCTCGTTCGATAGGGCGTCTACTTATATAATGTCTATGCTTGAGACCGTCACTGGTCTTCCTATTGCACGTGAAGCTGGTCGTCGTGCGCCACTTGAGCCAGGCAGCGTTGACTCACAGACTGACTTCATGGTTCAGACTTCAATCAACTGCGATCATTGAGCCAAGATACTTGAATGTCTCGGTTCTTGGTAGGTCAGTGCTCTCAATCTTGATTGTACCATGCTCATTCAGGTCTGTCGTCATGTTCTCAATGGGGCGTGGGATGAAAGTTCCCAGCTGATTGCTCGATACCTAGACATTCTGCTCGAGGCTGGCTTTCTCTTCAGCAGCAAGCATAACGTTGTCCGCATTGAGAAGTGTCAAACACAAACCAACTCACCAACACAAAGAGTGAGTGTTTCTTTAACTCTGGTGTCATTGGTTTTAAGTTCCTTTAGTACCTTCAAGGTTCTTGATGCATGTCAGATGGCCTGAACGTGGTTGAATACCTTTGCAGGGGCTTTTGTTTTTCTCGATGCTTCTTAGCATTATCAAATTAGGTCATATTTATTTTCAAGATGCAGGGCTGTATAATCTTTGTGTTCATTTACATATGTATAATATCAATTACTTAATAATTGATCTGACTTGCCTGTTCTGATCGGCTGGTTATGGTCACCAGATCGGCTCCTTTTGAAACACAGACATCTCGACTGCTCCACCAGTTCAGTTTATCAGAGCTGAATAAATACAGCTTTCCATGACAAGCTATCCAGCCATCCACAGACAGATTACAAGACTGAGCTGTGAGTGATGAAATAAAAAAAAAGACAATTAAACATTTCAATATTTAGATCAATCAAAACTTGAATCAAAGTCTAATCAATCTTAAGTCCCTTGTGCTTTCCTTGCACTTTAAAAAGTGTGTGTGTGTGTGTGTGTGTGTGTGTGTGTGTGAGAGAGAGAGAGAGAGAGAGAGAGAGAGAGAGAGAGAGATAAATGCTCTCTGCAGCAGAAAGACTTTGATGAACTTAAAGACAGATTTAGTTTGTTCCTGTAACTAAATGTCAGTTTGCACACACAAAATGTGACAAAATGTGACGCTTAACAAAACAACGTTATGTAATAAAAAATATCAAACACAGGTCAACTCACCAACACAAAGGGAGAGCGTTTCTTTAACTCTGGTGTCATTGGTTTTTAGTTCCTCTAGTTCTCTCATAACTTGAAGAAAATGGGAAGAATAAAGTTACTCACATGGCCAGTTCTGTGAACACTAAACATGTTTGTGCTGTAATGTTATGAAATATTAACGCTTTCTCACCAGTGCTGTTCATCTCTTGAGCTGATTTTAAATCGGCAAGCGTACTGACATCTGATTAAAGAGAAAACAATAGCAGCAGAGATGATGACAAAGGACCAGCTCGCTGTCTATTACAGTTTGAACAATCTGTCAGTTTAAGTCAAAGAAGAGGTATTTAAAGTATAAAGTTTACTAAACTAGAAAACTGTACACCTAATACTGAAAAGTTTGAATGAGTTTGTACATTAATGCTTCAGACTGAATTAACTGCAGTTTTAATGTGAAGGTTTAGGGGTTTAGATAAAACTAGAGCTTTCAATTTAATATGTTAATTTAGTACAATTATATAATTATTGTATTATTTTTTATTATATATTTAGATTAACTTTAGGCATTATTTTAGGCATCAGAACAGACATTTAATTTTCAATGTAATATCCAGACAAACTTCATATATATTGTTGTATTTAGGTAATCAGCCCCAGATAAAAAGGCTAACACATTTTCACAGGCCTTAAATGTCTATAAACACAATCATGCAATCATGTTTCTTTAACAAAAGAAAATAAATGCTGTGTTTGACAATGTTTGCTTAATTTGCAATTTAAAACAGCTTTGTCAGAGAAAAGTATGATTTTGAAAAATAAAATAATTCCATTGCATCACAACTGAGATGTTTCTGCTCTACACTATAGATAAAGTAAATGCCCCCTGAACAGAGTGCAGCCTGAATGCACCCTGAACAGAGCAAAGATGTAGTTTCAGATATACTCACAAATCACCCAGAGAGCGCAGAGACCGCCGAGAGCAAAGACAAGAGAGAAACCCAGAAGAGCCAGAAGAACTTTAGTCCACTTAGGAGATGTGACCTCTCGCTCTCTTTCTGGGTTTTGAAGAGACATACCTGAGGACACAAATGGTGTTAAACATACAAAATATTCCAAAGAATATATTTTACAAAATAAGTTAACCAAAGCTATATGTCTAACCAAGTTGATTTCACAAATATTTAGTCAGCTAAAGGATTTAAAGTACTGTTTCCAATTCCAAAAAGGTTTTCACTGGATGAATTTAAGCTTTCGAATAATGACGCATTTATGATGATTACACAAATATGTGATGGGAAAAATAATAATAAATTTAAAAAAGCGCAGCAAGTCTCCTGTATCAGGACAGTGACTTTTAACAGGCTAAATAGTGTGAGATTAACCACACAGGTCTTTCTGCTGTGATAAATCTTCCTAAAATGTTCTTAAACTTTCTGTCATATCATCTAAACAGACCTGAGCAGAGTATATTATATAATATCTTACCTCTGTACAGAGAGCAGTTGCCATCTGAAGCTCTTTCTGAAGGCATGCAATCAAAGTTTTCGTAGATTGAATCCATTTCTTTAACCTGATCAAATGTGTGTAGGTTGAGTGTTTGCTGGAATCAAGGAAGCCACAGAAATATTACTACTGTTGTCATGCAGTATGTCCAGTCTGGAGAAGTAAGCTAATGGAGGAAAAAGAACAAACATTTTAAATTACCAATATAAAGACATTACATTTGAAAACAGTCACATGTCCTTTTACGTTTAAACAAATATGTAAAGTAGGTTGTGTCTTTACACACAATAATATGCAGTACATACTGGTGTGGAGGATGCAGTGATGCCGCTCGAGTGCGTCTGTGTGTATCTGTGCTCATACTGCTACTGTAGAGACATGCAGGAAGACAAAACCTCAAGCTCACATCTTAAGAAAGATAGTCCTTCTATCTGGTATCTCAGAGTTCAATGTGGGAAAAGTATGTACTACCCATTAAATATTTGTAATTTTTCTACATGGTCAGTGGACTATACGTGAAGCTGATTTAATGCAATAGTTGAAAATAAAAGTTGAAAATTTGTTTGTTCATAAAAATATCTACAGAACTTCAACAGTTTCCTGTGGAAAAAATATAAAAACAAGCTTCCTATATAATTGTCCCCAACATCAACAAGGATTTTGGTGTAGAACACTTTGAGAAAATGCGGTCGCTCCACTCTCACAGTTTCAGACATGGTATCATCCGATATAGCCAATTATTGAGTGTCTATTTACACCAAGTGCAAATAGTTTTGTTGATAAGCACTACCCAATAATGCCTAGTTGGGCGACACAAATTTAAAAAGACGTACATTCAGTATCTCGTGTCAGTAAAGAATAAGGCTCAGGGATCTATAGTTTTGATTGATCAACCCGCTTTCAAATCCGCCTTTTGGCGAGCTCTTCTCCGTTTTTCCATCACATATCACATCGGAAAAGCATTTACTTTAAATAAAAATAAGGTTTTTTTATATATATATATATAAAAGTGGAAATAAACTACCTAACGAAATGTTTCATAATAATAAAAGTATTTATTGGGTAGGTGAAGGAGGGCTTTTATTGTCCCTTTAAGGCGGCATCCATTTAATTATTTTAATAAATATAATAATTTACACTTTCTTATTATTGCAACCTATAAATGTACAACAATACTGATGTGGAATATAGTATGTGCATAATAGTATGTCTGCCAAAATAAATTATAAATGTGACCCTGGACCACAAAACCAGTCATAAGGGTCAATTTCTTGAAATTGAGACTTATACATCACTTGAAAGCTGAATAAATAAGCTTTCCATTAATATGTGGTTTGTTAGGACAATATTTGGCCAATATACAACTATTTAAATATCTGGAATCTGAGGGTGCAAAACAATCTAAATATTGAGAAAATCCCCTTAAATTGTCCAAATGAAATCCTTAGCAATGCATATTACTACTACTAATAGTTTTTAAGATATTTATGGTAGTACATTTACAAAATATCTTCATGGAACATGATCTTTACTTAATATGATTTTTGGCATAAAAGAAAAATTGATAATTTTGACCCATGCACACAATATATTGTTGGCTGTTGTCACTCACTTAAAAATGTTGGGTTAAAAATAACCCAACAAGTAACCCAATATGTGTAACCCAACGGTTGGGTTAAATAAATAACCCAACGTTTTTTACTGTGCACAAATATACCTGTGTGACTTATGACTGGTTTTGTGGTCCAGGGATACATAATTACTGTTTACACATATTACAAAGAACTGTTACTTTTACACGGTGTAAATAGAATATATCACTATTTTCGCTTAGTGTAAATATAATCTAGTTGCTATTTTCACCTAGTGCAAATAGCCGCAAATCATTCTTTTTAATGAATCGTTGAACTGCTAGTTGCAATTAGCTAATGATTTGCAAAGGTTTCATTATGTTATGACTTTACTTGTTGAGGCACATGACTATTAGCTACTTGTTAAGTAATATGTCATTGTGATTATGGCTTTTGAATTAGTTAATAGTCATGTGCCTCAACAAATAAAGTCATAGCATAATGAAACCTTTGCAAATCATTAGCTAATGATTAATTAAAGCAGACAACTGGAAGTTATACATAAAATGTTATTAGGGAATTAATACAATATGACACATTTAACTAATAACAATTTAAGGATTAATTAATCTATTAATAATATAGAATCGTCATTAGTTGCTGATGCAGTGATCATTAATTAATGGTTTAGTTCTTCATGAGTCATACATTAACTCATGATTATCTGTGCATTAGTTAAGCATGAATTAATGCATATTAGTGCACCCGTATTGCAAAGTGTTACATTTCAAGCTAATGATTAATTATGGAAACGGTATTCCCTGGTGGCTGTGGCTCTTCCAGCAGGATAATGCTCCTGCCACAAAGCAAAAATGGTTCAGGAATGGTTTGAGGAGCACAACAATGAGTTTGAGGTGTTGACTTGGCCTCCAAATTCCCCAAATCTCAATCCAATTGAGCATCTGTGGGATGTGCTGAACACACAAGTCTGATCCATGGAGGCCCCATCTTGCAGTTTACAGGACTTAAAGGATCTGCAACTAACATCTTGTTGCCAGTCTGCCAGATACCATAGCACACCTTCAGGGGTCTGATGTAGTCCATGCCTCGAAAGGTCAAGGCTGTCTTGGCAGCAAAAGGTGGACCAACACAATATTAGGTCATAATGTTATGCCTGATCAGTGTATATATATATATATATACACCAGTGGTGTGCGGTGGTGTTTTAAAATGAGGCACTTCTTTCAAATATATATATCAAATGTAAATGTTCCTGGTTAAATAAACATTACATAAAAAAGAGTTCGTGTAAAAATACAAAATAGAAATATTCTATTTATTAACTGCATTAAAACCAAGTATGGATTTCACAACATTAGTTACACATTTTTACATTTATTCTAAAATAATTACTGAAAGCAGTAACAGTTTAAATGATACACACTGGTCACAGACACAGAGCTGAGGGTGAATGCAGGTGAAGTGGGTCTCTTGTTAAACGTGTAACGTAGATACCTAAATATTTTCTTTTCTTTATTACTTTTGTTAAGTTCATTGAAAAGTTTAACATCTCTACTTTTTGCTTTGTGTATTAAATGTTGATGTAATTTTCTCACATTTATCTGCTACAAAATAATGTTTTTAAAGGTGTCATGAACTGGCTTTTTTTATACTGTTGTCTGAGGTCAACTAATGACGTTCGTGTGGTTTTTACATTCAAAAACATCATAATGAATAAGTTATAGGCTATTTTCTGCACTGGTTTTGAGGCTTTCTCCTGAACGCTGGGTTTTGATGGGCGTGCCGCACTGGAGACTTGGAAGTGAACGCCCACGGCTGGGATTGGATAAGATTTGCATATTTAATGAGCTTCAGCTCCCCTGTCAGTTCAGTTCACATTAGAGAGGGATCGTTTTGAAAGCAGCAACCGGAATGATTCTCTCGATCACAGGGCTCGTCTTTATCAAACAAACACAATGATTTATTTCTCATCCACCCGAGATTGATTGGAATATTATTTCTGTATTACATGGCCCGCCCGATCGGTCGATAAGCACGAACCGCACGCACACACAGACAAACACACACACACACACACACACACACACACACACACGTGCGCGTGCCCAGATCAAGAAAGGAATATTTCACTATTTGAGATTCATTGGCCTGCCGGTGGGCTAATGTTTTGGTAGACCATCTGGAAAACACAAAGCCCCGGGACTACTATTACATATAAAAAAGACGTTTTACTCACATAAGTTTGTTGCACCATTCCTGTCGAATCCAATATAGAGGTACAACACTGTGTCTGCAAATCCAGCACCTGAGACTTGTGTACAAACGATTCCGCAGTGAAATGAAGCGAACACACGTACATGTCTTCCCCACGTGAGCTGGAACCTGCCAGTGATATCTTTGATTATAGAATGTTAAAATGAGCAGTAAGTCTAGAGAGGCGTAGACACACCTGGTTTTCAGACCAGCACGCCCACGGGCACACAAATGCATTTGCTATTTAAACAACGTTGCGGTGGACATGAAAATGCTAACTGCGTTGGGCTGAAACTAGCAAAAAACACTTGCGTCGCACCTGGCACCACATTGCGCTAGTGTCACTGGTGTTTCACTGGTGTCGCTCGTCCTTATGTGCCTGCGAGCTCCCTAATGAGAGGACTCGAGACCGGTGTGCCTCGCAGGTGACGCTTATTCTCAATCACGCTCGCTACTCCCACGTCTCTCGCTCGCCAACCTCGCCACAATAAAATGTAATCATATGTGGTGTGTAACACAGGGACTTCTGTGTGGGAATGTCCTTTTACTGCATTTTTTTTTTATTGCAAATGATATGGTAATTCATAATTTTTACTTGCAAAACCATGATGTTAAACAATTTATATATTTTTTCACTGATAAGGTATCAATTAACATGTTTTACTGTAGCATTTGTACAGTTTTCTGTAAAAAAAAATAAAATGAAATAAATGATTGCATGCTACAATATCAAATATTGAGAAAGTGATAAGTACATTCTTAAAAATGTATTTTGTTCCCCAAAAGTTTGTTTGGAAGACATGATAATACGCAAATGCCAGAATTGTATTTTTTGAGAACTATTCAGAAGGAGTGAATTAAACCGCTGCAGCAGATTCGCAAACCAATCTTTTCTTTTCAAAACAGAAAGCATCCATCCAGAATTCCGTTCTTCCCGATGCATTACCCAGACTAGCACAGTCTTCCCCGGCCGGATCTTTTTCCGTCCAGTTATCAGGCTCGTTGAGTCCATTCTCTCGTTTCATCCAGAATCTGCAGAAATATATGCATCATTACACTTCTTTTTTCATGACATGTTGCTCCATGAACACATTAATATGCAAATTAGATAGAGTGTATACATTGCATTAAATGGGAAAACCCATGTCTGGCCATTTTACCCACATATTGCATATTGTAAAATGGGATATAAATTAATTCTGATATATCGTTCATAACATAGTTGAGAATCATCTTTAAACAAAGTAAAAGAAAATCCTGAAACCTAAAAATTGATTGGTGAATGAAAAAAATCCCATTGTTTTTGCCTATACATTTACGTTTATATATTTTTTTAAATAAATGTTTTTTCCACTGAATGAATAAAAAATTATTTTTCAAAAAATTATTTTTTTTGTGTGTTCTAATTTAGGGGTGTCCGAAATTGGTCCTCGAGGGTCACTGTCCTACAGAGTTTAGCTCCAACTTGCCACAACACACGTGTCTGGAAGATTCTGTGCTGCGTTCCAGTTCATTTTTATAATGCTCTTCACCTGCTAACTTCCCTCCGTCTCCTTCACTCGGATGTGCGTCATTGCTTACGTTGCATAAGTGTCCACTTCTGGCTGAACCTTTGCAATGGACTGAACTGGAACGCCCTTGATCACTTGAAATCCACTATAGAGTTGATTTATTTATTTATTTAATTCGTAAAGGAAAATAAATAAGTTTAATGTTGATTGATATATCAAAGTTATTTGAGGTTGGGTAAATTAAACGCGATATGCAGTGATGTCACAATCGTGTGTCATTGTGGTATATGAAGCTGCCAAATCAAAATCTACTTCAAATGTACAAATTGAGGGAGAAAGGGTCTATCCATATAAACTTCGAACACACTTCAAAATGGTGGCAGGGATTCCCCCGAGGGGAAGTGCTTAAGGAAGTTTGCAAGTGTGTGTCTAAAAGTGGAGAGGAACACAGCCCTAGTATGCCTAGTAAGACCTTGATTAGCTGGTACAGGCGGGTTCATTGGGGTTGGAGCTTAACTCTGCAGGACAGTGACCCTCCAGGAAAAGGATTGGAAATCCCTGCTCAAAACAATGTAATGACATTGAAAAATACTAAAACTTTTTTTCCTGAAAACATGAATGAAGCTCTTACTCTACTGAATCATTAAGTGGCTGGTTGTTCACCCAAACCCAGTGACCCTCAGTGTCCAGATCATTGAGACCAATCCAGTGCGTCACTTCAACTTTAGAGGTGAGAAAATCCTGATGGAGAAAAAAAGATTGCCTTGTGATATATTATAATGCACGTAAGGTTTAGAGCAGAGAAATGTATAGCCTAATATGTAATGTCTGTGAAAATCAAAATGGCTGTGTATTTAAATTAAAATGGCTTAATTTAGTAATCTTTAGGCAACAAATTCATTGAAATGTAATATGCTCCACTGCTGAAACTACTTTCTTTTGTAGATATCATGCATCAAATTGAAGGCGTTTGACATGTTTAGTCAGTGGACAAGCTGGGTCTGGTTGTTTCTTCACAAATCTTTTGAAAAAGATGCGAACTTTCACCCGATCTGCTGACACCATCAGAGACTTCATTAAACCATGATCATCTTCAAATCTTGTTCTTACTCACTTACACAATTTTCTGTAGTAGCTAATCTATCTTATACTGTACTTGGTATTGTGTACAGCAAATATTGCAACTTGATGTTTTTAATATCTTTGGGAAAAAAAGTATACACATTTTTTTGTGTAACTCGGAAATACATCATGTCACAGAAGTAAAAGGGATTAATATACTGTATATGAAGTGCAGAACACACCTGCTCTGCTTGGCTGTTTATGATCACTAGATGTCCTCCTAGACTCACACAGTGATCTCGACTCTGTGTCCAGTTCATCTTGACCGTTGAGAAGTAGTAGCACTTTCCCCCAGAGTGAACCCAGTGGACAGCACAAAGTGCACAACCTGTGCTGGCTTTAGTGAAAGAGAGACAATTCAGTTGTTAATTTTTTCAAACTCATGTTCTCTTTATTTGAGTAATTATGCTTATTAACAGTTTGCACAAGGCTCAAATCTTAAGACGTACGGTTCAATCTGTTCAGCTTTCGAAGTGTCTCCTCATGCTGGCTGTGAAGCGCATCAAACTGTTCTTTGTAATCTGCATGACAAGGCCAAAGACAAACACAATCAGGATGAGATGAGAATGATCCATTCTTCAAGTTTGGTTCAGCAGACTACATACTACATACGCTTGGTACATACTTGGTACAAAGAAATTTGTTCATTTTCTCGAGGTGGCAAGAACAAGAACAAAGTTCATTCTGACCAGTACCTTCCATACTTCAAGAGAAAAACAGGTGCCGAACATGTCCGTTTCTCTGCATTAACCCCGCCCACTTTAAATTTTCTAACCAATCACACAATAGTTCTCGGACACCCCCAAGAAGAAAGTTCTGCTCAGACTGCAACCGCTGCTGTCTGCCAGTCGTATAAAGCATGTCAGTGGTCACAGTTGTTGAGCTATGAAAGTAAAAAACATGCACATACGAATCCATATTAAACTGCGGCTCGTGACGATACATTGATGTCTTAAGACACGAAACCATCGGTTCATGCGGGAAACTGAATTGGTTCAAAGAAATAACTTGTGTTTACTGAACAAAAATAACTGTGATGAAATTAGTTTTCTCCAAGCCTTTTGGTTTGTATGAATCTGAATATAGAATAACTTACTGGTGTAGTTGTCTGTAAGCTCTCTCACCATGACTAAGACAGAAACAATTATGAAAAGGAAGAAAAAACAAGTGGTTGGAGAAATGTTGAAATGGATTGAAAATATTAATAAAAAATACTAAAATTAATATTAACTCACTCTCATTAATGTGCAGGTGTTCTCTAACTCTGGTGAAGTTGTCTGTAAGTTCCTCAACCTCTCTCGCCATGACTGGTACATAAACAGTTATGAAGATGTAAATGGATAAAATATGTAGTCACTTGTCTTCGTGCACTGTGAATGAAACGGTTACTGTACTGGATGCATGAGACATTTTACTCACTTGTGCCATCAGTTTGCTGGGAAGACAGTTGCATTGAAACACTGATATCTGATATAAAGACAAAACATAAGAAGTAGCAGTAATATCAGTAATGTGTGTGTGTGTATATGTATACACACACACACACACACACACACACACACACACACACACACACACACACACACACACACACACACACACACACACACACACACACACACACACACACACACACACACACACACACACACACTGCCCTAAACCTACCCATCACACACACACACACACACACACACACACACACACACACACACACACACACACACACACACACACACACACACACACACACACATGTTGTGTTTCCATGTTTTATGGGGACATTCCATAGGCGTAATGCTTTTATACTGTACAAACCGTATTTTCTATCCCCTACACTGCCCCTGCCCCTAAACCTACCCATCACACACACACACACATACACATACACACACACACACACACACACACACACACACACACACACGCACTGCCCCTAAACCTACCCATCAGACACACACACACACACACACACACACACACACACACACACACACACACACACACACACACACACACACACACACACACACACACACACACACACACACATGTTGTGTTTCCATGTTTTGTGGGGACATTCCATAGGCGTAATGCATTTTATACTGTACAAACCGTATTTTCTATCCCCCTACACTGCCCCTGCCCCTAAACCTACCCATCACGGGAGACATTCTGCATTTTTACTTTTTCAAAATACATCACTTAGTGTGATTTAAAAGATGTTTTCCTCATGGGGACTAAAAATGTCCCCACAAGGACAAAAATTTGGATATTGCATCTTTGTGGGGACATTTTGTCCCCATACCGTAGGGATTACCAGTCCACACACACACACACACACACACACACACACACACACACACACACTGCCCCTGGCCCTAAACTTACCCATCACAGGAAACATTCTGCATTTTTATTACTCATCCTGTGTGATTTATAAGCCTTTTAAAAAGTGGGGGACCGCTGGCTGGTGATCAATATAGGTGATCTCAGGTTTTACTATCCTTATGGGGACATTTGGTCCCCACAATGTAATATAAACAAGGACACACACACACACCGATCAGGCATAACATTATGACTAATATTGTGTTGGTCCCCCTTTTGCTGCCAAGACAGCCCTGACCCGTCGAGGCATGGACTTCACTAGACCCCTGAAGGTTCTGGCACCAAGATGTTAGCAGCAGATCCTTTAAGTCCTGTATGTGAGGTAGGGCCTCCATGGATCGAACTTGTTTTCTGAACCATTTTTGCTTTGTTGCGGCGCATTATCCTGCTGAAAGAGCCACAGCCACCAGGAATACCGTTTCCATGAAAGGTACATGCAGTTTTGGAGATGCTCTGACCCAGTCATCTAGCCATCACAATTTGGCCCTTGTTAGACTCAAATCCTTACACATCCTTACACTATATATATATATATATATATATATATATATATATATATATATATATATATATGTGTGTGTGTGTGTGTGTGTGTGTGTGTGTGTGTGTGTGTGTTATACTCACACAGTATCCCAAGAATACAGAGACCTCCGAGAGCAAAAACAAGACAGACAGCAAAAGCAATCAGAAGAACTTTAGTCCACTTAGGGGGATGAACTTCCCTTTTTTTTTCTTGCTCTTCAGTAAAGTTACCTGGGGTCAGAAATTTGATGAGATGATATTTGTGAAAAACTGAACCCTTGAATCAGCAGAGAATTTCGGTAACTATTGCTGAATTTACATTTAGCTAACTTCCTTTTTACAAAATGCATTTTCATTGTGTGTGACAACAGACATTTTATGAACTGTAGTACTCTTGTCCAAAGAACTAAGTTTCATTTAAAAAATACCTTCATATTTGCAGTTGAATGTTTTGATCATTGGTACACAAAATATACTTAAAGTTTATCTTGAAAACTACTGAGAAAACTGTGCCTGTGTGAACACTTGCCATCATAATGAGAGAAAACAATTACATTACTGTTCCCTGGGAATCAATCACTGTCATCACTGTCATTTCAATAAAAAGCTCTGTCTTCCTGTAGCTCAGACAGTAGATCATGATGATACTAACACCAAGGTCAGTTGTTCATAAAGCAGAGCTCACATGCAATGTTACAAGAAATACAATATGTTTTAGATAAAAGCATCTGCCAAAAGCACAAATGTACGTAGCGTGAATTTAGATACTGGCTAAAACCACAATGAGAACTGGTGTGAACTTTATCACATGGCTTCTGTGTTTATGTGCTCAAAGTGCTGTGACAATGTGGCTTTGAACAAAAACATACACACTTAAAAAGCCTTCAAAAGATGGTCATTCTCCAAAGAAGCTTGTGAACTATTCTCAAAAGAAACTTTTTTTCTTAGTGTGAAGACATTTTAATAATCTGAAGAACTGTTTGTTGAATGGAATAATTCCATGAATGTTAAAGTTTCTTAATGGAACCATCAATGCCAATAAGTAACATTTATCTTTAAGAGTTTACAAATAAAAACCTTATACACCATTACTACAGTGATAAATCATGAATGCATTCTGATAATATCCCAGCCTTACCTTTGTGTTGAGAGCAGTTTTTATCTGAAGGAACTGTTGAAAGTATGAAATCAGAATTTTCATAGATTGAATCCATTTCATGAGCCTGACAGAAGACACATCCGCTGAGACTTGAGCGCTGCTGGAGTTTCTTAGAATGAGGAAGACGCATACAATCTTTTCAATACAGACAGGAAATAATAAAGTTATGAATCTGAATAAACAATCTATTTTTTAATATGAATTAAAATATAATTTTAAATATGTCATGATTAAGCAAAAAATCTTAAAATCATAAAATTAGCAGATCGTGACACCAACAACAACAAAAGTAGGCCTTGTTTCGCAGTCAAAATTGTGAAATGAATTATAAATGAACTGGCTTTGATGTCACAGAGTTTGGGAAATATCACTTAAATATCATATTAACTTCTTGTTATTACCAAAAGAAGAAGAAGAGAGAGAGAGAGAGAGAGAGAGAGAGAGAGAGAGAGAGAGAGAGAGAGAGAGAGAGAGAGAGAAACAGTTTAAGAAATGTATGAGCCCTTGTGTGATTTTAGTTGTTTTGTGTCAAATGTCAGGTTGCAACACTGAGAAGAAGGACCGCGAGTCGAATCCCAGCTCTGACACGACTAAAACTTTTATTTAAATGTTGACCTTATTTGTAACCCAATTTACCTTCTGGGATCTTTGATGATGCTGGTTATTAATCATGAAATGCAATGGAGGATATTTTTCTATGTAATGGGGAGGGGAGAGCGGGGCACAACCTTACGCTTTTTGACTGTCTCAGTTTGTGTAAATCCACTTGGGGTTCAGAGTATTTATTTTTCCCCACAATTAATTTCACACGTCTAGTACAATTATGTGGTTTTGTTTCATTAATACGGTGTATACTTTTTTCTTGATTTACCCCAAAGGACTGGAAGTGAAACGTGCCAACATGCCCCGTAGGTGGGGGACATTCTAACATGACCAAATGAAAGATTAAAATTTTATCTGATATGATAAAAAATCCAAAACAAACTAAAATATTTTGTAAATATATAAAAATAAAATAACTTTTTCAAATAAAAATTAAGGCATTTTTTAATCATTAACGTCACATTTTCTCATTGTTTCTCAATAGAATTAATTAAAGTATAGAATATAATAGCATAATTGTAATAGGGGCTCATGTTTATGGAATGTCAGGGCTGCCAATATTAAAAATAAATAAATATATAAATAAATATACAAAGAAATGTAAAAAAACAAAAATTAATAATTGTTTAAACATTTATTTCCATATTTATGTATTTATTTATTTCCATATATATTTATTTGTTATTTTATTTATTTCCACATTTATCCCTTTCTACATTTATTTATTTCTGAGGCCACAGTGACACCTAAATACAATAAGTACAGCCGACTGACGCTGATACCAGACCATTGCATTTTAATGTAACTTCCAAAAACAATCCTGACAGCAACAGAAACAATTTGTTCTGTTAAGCGGTGGTAGTCGTTAGCCTACTTCCATAAACTCATGTCCAGGGGCAACTTTATGAAATGTATGAACGTCACGTTAATCCAAATATATGGCATGAAGTTTAATATGAAACTAAAACAGACAGCAGGGGGCAGCATGTCATTGTCTTAATGAGTGAGTTACTTGATTCCTTAAAATACACTCAATCAAAAACACTGCGGCTCAGCTGTAGATTTGTTCCTGATCATTTCTATTTAGGCCTATATGCGTTATTTAAAATAATAATAATAAAAATAAATAAATAAACGCATGACCAAGTGTTCAAAATGTTGGCAGAGAAGGGGTCATGTTCGGGGGAACAACATGATCGGCTATTTTTGAGTTTAATGCACAAACCTGCGTGACCATATAGCAGCTACATTCAGAAATGAAAATTACGAATGCATTAATATTTTGTTTTGCAATTCAGAAAAGTCGATTTAATATTTACAGGTTATTGCATTTGCTGCTATATTTAACTTCATTTTTCAAGGCAGGTCAAATGTTCAAGTTAATTGGTACCACCTGTTTTACACTCAGGCAGTTACTGTAAGAAATTAAGATGTTTTGAACTTCTTATGTTTTGCTGCAGCATAAATCCAGGTGAGTATTTTATTTTATTATTATTATAATTATTTTGTATTATTGATCAATTGATTGTATTGATTGATTGATTGCTAAAGAACACATAAATTTTTAAAGGGGACCTATTATGCCTATTTTTTCTAAATGATAAGTCTCAGGTGTCACCAGATTGTGTTGAAATTTAATCTCAAAATACCTCACAGATCATTTATTACACCATGTTGTAAATACCCATTTTTAAGTGGAAGGAAATTAATACACAATTACTATCGCACACCGGTAATAGATAGGTGCGTAGGAAAGAGGATAACCAAAAATCTCAACAAAAAAAAGGAAATACCGCACTGTCCGCACACTATCAATATCTTATTGTATTTCAGCCACACCACAAGGTGTCACTGTGGCCTCAACGCTTCACCCTCGCCTACTCTGAGCTCGATTGCTATGTCTGAGGTAAACCCCGCCCTCCTCATTACCCTACGCACCAATAAATGTCGGAAGAAATAAATGCATAAATAAATAAATGAATAAATAAATAAATAAATATAGAAATAAATACATTTAGAAAGGAATAAATGTGGAAATAAATAAAAATAGAAATAAATAAATGTATAAATAAATAAAATAATAAATAAATATATATATATGGAAATAAATAAATACATAAATAAATATGGAAATAAATGTATAAATAATTATTCACTTTTGTTTTTTTTTGCTTTTCTATGTATATTTATTTATTTTTGCTTTTTTACATTTCTTTGTATATTTATTTATATATTTATTTATTTTTAATATTGGCAGCCCTGACATTCCATAACCATGGTAACACAATGTTATAGAACATGCCCCACCTGCACAAATGATTTGTCTTAT
The DNA here is from genome assembly GCA_023029165.1 of Gobiocypris rarus. Lineage (NCBI taxonomy): Eukaryota > Metazoa > Chordata > Actinopteri > Cypriniformes > Gobionidae > Gobiocypris > Gobiocypris rarus. The sequence continues at coordinate 34,452,368 of CM040919.1, read as the reverse complement.
TTTAAATAAACACAAAAAAACAGAGATGAAAAATTAAGGCAAGTAAGAAATTTACTTTTGCTACGGTGAAATAAATGTTCAGTGATATCTTCCAAATATTTTTAAAATTTTCTCTCTATAAAATAACTCTCTATAAGTGTTGATATGGCACTTAGTAAAATCCAGAGAATACAAGAACTATTTAAACCGAGGGGTAAACAAGCTTAACGAGGGAAACTGACACACCTGGAGCAGAATGAAAATGGAAAAAACTACAAAATGGACACAGGAAAGAGCACAGAGACTTCAACATAAAAGTCCCACAGCGCACAAGACACAGAAGCAGATCTGACACAGTTTGTCCCATTTGTTGTATATACAATGCTATTTTTTTAATTATTTTGTATTGTATTATTTCACCTTTAAATAAAATAAATCTTTATCTAAACTGTATATCTATATTCTAAATCTTTTCTAACTGTATTATCTGTATTTTTTGAGTAGTTTGATGACGCTGGTTAATCCCAGCTCCCATTCTATACATTTTTTTATTTTTATTTTATTGTACAATGCCATTTTCTCCATTATTTGTTATTATATTATTTCACCTTCAAATGTAAGAAATATTTATTTTATTTTCTAACTTTACTCTTTTTCTAATTGTATTATCTTTTATTTTTTTCCCCAAAGTATTTTGACAAATGCTTGAAAGGTGCTATAAAATATAAAGTTGTTATAAAAATATAAAATGATTGTGGGCACCTGCAGTGGTTACTGAAAAGAGTTGTGAATTAATACACGCTTGCAGTTATATGAACAATAAAGATTTTTATTTTAACAAAAACAAATCAACCAGGGGCCTGTGCCATGATGGCAGATCAACAAACTCAGGGTTATAAGATTAGTTTTGAGTTGACAAAACCAAACCAATCAATTCAGGCTTTGTTGGTCCCATGATGCTGATCCTCATCTTTCTCTGTCAACTCAGGCTTTGACCCTGTGTTTATGGAGCGCATGCACGTGAAAGTGTGACATCAGCAGTGAGCAGCCAATCACATGCCTTTCAACGCAAAGTCTTTTTTTTTTTAAGCAGTCTCTTGTGCTCACCAAGTCTGCATTTATTTATATATATATATATATATATATATATATATATATATATATATATATATATATATATATATATATATATATATATATATATATATATATATATATATATGTATATATATATATAAAATAAATGCAGACTTGGTGAGCACAAGAGACTGCTTAAAAAAAAAAAAAAATTAAAAATAACATATTTTACTATGTAATTTATAATTGAACAATTATTATATTAAGTAATCATCATTAGACAATATATATATATAATCATGTAGTGACCTTTAATTTGGAGCAAGAGAAACAGGGGAGTGGCTTTATTGCATCAGAGATGAGTCACTTTGCTCACAGCTGATTGGTCCAATTTCAGTTTGAGATCTCTTATCCAGAACATAACCTGCTCCGGAGCAGGTTAGCTGTGGAGCTATGGAGATGAACACTGCTAAAACCTAAACCACTTTAATGGTACTTAAAACCCAGGATTGGCACAAACCTATCTTAAACATATCTGGCTATCCAGCTAAACCACCTTCATGGTATAGGCCCCAGGTGGTGGACCACTGGTTCGTTGGTTCACCCTTGATTAGTCTCAGGTGTGTCCTGTTTACTTTTTAACCTGCGTTGGTTGCTTGGTAACCTGAAGCGTTCTTTGTTTAAGACCACATCCACACAAACCCAAAGCTTTCCCTATCCGACCTTTTTTCGTGTGGACGGAGCATAAATTAGCTCAAAGTTACTGGTAAATGTAATTACCTTGACAAATAACGATACATCATTAAAAATATCTAAGATTCAAGCTTCAATTTTGATCCCTGTTTTAGGCTACTCTCAAAATCTTATAGTGACCATAATTTGTTAATATCTGTCAGGAGTTATGAATATGAAAAAAAGAGTCGATACCTTCTGTTTGAAATATGAGCGTTAGACAGTCACATTCAATGAGAAACTCCTGTAGCCTATGATCGTCATGAAAATACTTGACAAAACAACATTCCTCAGGGCTTTTAGATCAAAAGCATGCATTTGGGGAAATATTGATATATTCTCCTACGTTTGTGTCAAATTTCAATATAGAGGAGTAAGATTTAGGCAAGGTAAGTTTACTCACTTATTTGTGTGTGTGTGTGTGTGTGTGTGTGTGTGTGTGTGTGTGTGTGTGTGTGTGTGTGTGTGTGTGTGTGTGTGTGTGTGTGTGTGTGTGTGTGTGTGATCTGATGTGTGATCAGTGGCCTGTTGCACAAAGCTGGTTTCAGTTGCTACCCAGGTAAGTTTGAGATTAGTTTGAGCAAACTCTGGTTTTTCGGGCTCAAGAAGGTGGATTGGTTTTTAGCAGTGTTAATCACCATGGTAACTTACACTACACAGCTAACCTGCTCTGGAGCAGGTTTTATTCTGGGTTAGAGATCACAAACTCAAACTGGACCAATCAGCTGCAAGAAAAACTCACACCACCTGTATCTCTCAAATTAAAGTAGTTTATAGTGAAAACTTTAGAGACAAAATTGCTCATCTTTTGGTGCAAATAATTTATTATATATTATGAATTATAATTACTTTTAATTCACATAATATATTCATATAATTATATTATATTGACAAGTAGCCAAATATTAATATAAATATAAAACATGCATTCATAATTCTTTCAAACAACGTGTATTTATTTGAGCTCTTTGTGAACCTATAATTATTAGGCATATTTCTTTGATTAACATCATGCATTGATATAGTCAGATATTCTTTCAGCTGCCTTCTTAAATTGACGCTGCAGCAGAAGTGTTTATTCCTGCTTTAAACGCATTTAATTTCATGATAATTTTCAGAACGATCTCTCAATCTTCAGAAGAGAAGTCAATCGAACAGACACTGTGATTGGCTGTTTGCCGCATGTCACGCTTTCAGGTGCACGCGCTTCAGTGTTAATCACAAACTCTGGATTAAACCTGAGTTGACAGAGAAAGTTTATACCAAGCTTTGAGAAACAATTGAACTTGATCTAAACCAGGTTGGATTTATCTGGATTTGTCAACTCTAAACCTACTCTGAAACTCAGAGTTTGTTCAGCTAGCTTCATGCAACAGGCCTCTGATGTGATGTTTTGATTAAAACATTTTTAATTCCATTTCTTACCAAAATGTGTCAATGTAATAATTATGCGTGCTGGATACTCTGATATACTTCATACTGACAGCCCGAGGGCACTCTGTGCACACATTTAGTCCACACATGACACTCGTGATGAACAGCGGTGTCAAGTGACATTCCACATAATCAGAGGCTTGTAACAATCAGATCGAGAAGACAATAAACACGCGGTTGTGATGATATATGGTTTATCTGTGTTCTTCATGCCATGTCGGGTATTTTCAGTAATACAATGCTAATCGACCTTTATCACTGTGCACTGTGCAAAATACTATTATATATATATTTATATATATATATATATATATATATATATATATATATATATATATATATATATATATATATATATATATATATATATATAAAATATTTATTTATTTATTATTATTTTTTTTTTTATATAACAGCTATAGTTTCAGTTGTATGTAAATTGTAAAGTGACCCACATTTGGGTTTTTTGACCACTGAAAAAGTAATACAATTGACTAATTTACTCCTGGAGCCGCATTAAGATCTCCATATCTCTGGGATTGAGCCATCAGGGGCCTTTAAAAGGAAGATACCAAAAGAAAAGTTTGAACCAAAATACAAAAGGATATCAAGAGATACCTTCTTGAGTTACAGGCATGCAAACTTGGGGCAAAAAAAAAACTGTCCCCTTTGGCATAATGCAACAAAGATGGCTAAAGTCACCAGATTTAACTTATAGAGCTTCCAATCAGTGTGCAAATATAAAATAATGATGCTGCCATCTTTCTAAAGTCATTTTGAGCCCGAATGTGTTTGATGTCACATGTTCAACACAAAAACAAAACTGTAGAGACAAGTGTCATTTAAAAGCATTTATTTGTTTGATTTTACTTTACATAGTTTTGTCAAAGAAATAACAGTCAGAGTTAATAACCGAAATCTGTATACAATCATTTACTACATAGAAGCAGGTTTAAACTTGCAGGTTATTATGGCTAAAAAAAAAAACGTTTTTGAAATACTTTATAGATTTTTTTAAAATTTGTATATAAAGCTATTTTTCTAGTTGCAAACGTCCATTTACAATCTTAAACCAGCGCCCATTCTAACTTGAATTGACTAAAGTCTGAACAGTTATCGATGAACAGTTCGTATTCTGTCTTATATTTTTTTGACAGAAACTCCTGTAATTTCACCAGTGTTTTTGCTCTGATAGGCTCCTCTTCCTTCTCATCTTTGTTTTCAGCCCAGTGAGCTTCAGACACCCATGCTTCACTATTAACGTTATAGCAGCAGAACACTGTCCACATGTGTGAGGGAATGTTTACTCTTTTATTTAAGGGTGCTCTTCCGCTCGGCACAGCTCCTGTCAGCACATACGCCAAGGTTTTATCAGCGTCATCTTGGTCACGGCAGTGAGAATCCATGTAATCTCTAACCTTTTCCTCCATTCTGAGCCAGCTACCACTGTTAAATGTCTCATACTGAGGCACAGTATTGGTCAGTGTGAATGTAGATTCAGCAGTGTCTTTATCAGCTGCATGAGCGTTGGGAAATAAGTGACCACGAGTCAATGCTTTCTGCGTCCAGTAGTCTCCTGGGAAAGCCTGATTGACACATGGTTCACTCATTTCACTACCTAAAGTTTCAAGCTGCAGAACACAAAGAGAAAGAGATGCACTTGAGAAAACCAGAAGCCAAATTATAGAAAGTAAATGCAGATGAATACATTTGACAAAATTATTAACTGTAACAAACATCACCTGTGGCTCGATCATCCATGGAAGATGTGGTCTCCCTTTATAATTCCCAGTATATCTGTAAGCTGAGAAAACGGGGATCTTCTTTGTTGTGTCGTAGAAAGTTGCATATCGGTAAACGTTCTTATATTTTTGACAGATTATCTTGTAATTATTATTATCCTGAGAGAATGAATTCTCCAGAATTCCAGAGATCGTTGGAGGCTGATTTTCTAGAAAAAATTTGTTGCAGTTTTGGAATGAATCAACAACTTCAGTCATGATGAAAGGCAAGCCAAACACCAGCAGCACAGAGACAACAAACAGATTCATCTTCAGCTGAACTCAATCACAAACCAAAAAATAAGGCTGAAGAGATTGTAGAGACGTTGATGCAGTTCCACATAAAGGTCTTGCAACTCAAACTCGAGCTTCTCTGAATGGGCTTGAATAACCAGTTCGCATTTAAATAGTGCAGAAACAGAGACAACGCCTATATACTCTCATTACTATGAACTCAACACCCACTGGTTATTAAGAAATATACTCATAGATATCACACACAGGCATGACGTGTTAAACTTAATTTTGTTACTCCCTGTCAATCAAGTGTCATGGCTGAGAGACATTGCAAAAGAGAAAAGAAGGTTTATGATCAGGCCCCAGGTTAATATTAGAAAAGCTTTCCAAAGCTGGAGGGACCTAAGCGGAAAAGCATGGAAACGGACGCAGAGGTTGTGTTGTTTCTGCTTCATACGGAAGTAACTTTGTTTTTTGCCATGTTTCACTGAACCAAGATTTGCTGTTATTTTGTAATCTTAGCTAGTAAAAGGACTGTTTTGAGTGCCATTGTTTGTCTGGAGCTGCTGTGCTGCTGGCATCTAACATCCAACTCCTGCTTAAGTGTATGTACTCTTGTGTACTTTACAGTCCTTTTTGTTCATCCTTGTCATTTATTCATCATCTTTGCTTTATTTTTTGCGAAAGCATTGTTCCTTTTCGAGGGAACTCACGCTGCATTGACGACACTATGGAGATCACCTCTGTGTTATAGTGTCTGAAACATTGTGATGTAGCGTGTGGCGCTGTACACGGAAGCATACAAAGGCATGCCAGAAGACACATCATCATTAGCTTCTGTTCTGCAGAAGTGCTTTGTGTGTATAATTGTCTGTCACATTTATTGTTGTCTGTCCTGAAATTATACACTCACGTAAAGGATTATTAGGAACACCATACTTATACTGTGTTTGACCCCTTTCACCTTCAGAACTGCCTTCATTCTACTTGGCATTGATTCAACAAGGTGCTGAAAGCATTCTTTAGAAATGTTGGCCCATATTGATAGGATAGCGTCTTGCAGTTGATGGAGATTTGTGGGATGCACATCCAGGGCACGAAGACCATCCTCCTGTGGTCCCAGGGCAAATTTCTGCCACTAAGGGCGATGTTTCTCCCATTCTCCATTGCAAGACCTCTCAAGCTTCATCAGGTTCAATGGGAAGCGTCGGTGCACAGCCATTTTCAGATCTCTCCAGAGATGTTCAATCGGGTTCAAGTCTCGGCTCTGGCTGGGCCACTCAAGGACATTCACAGAGTTGTCCCGTAGCCACTCTTGTTATCTTGGCTGTGTGCTTAGGGTCGTTGTCCTGTTGGACAACTTACTTACTTCCATATTTCCATAATCTCGCACCTTTATCAAATGCTTGGATGGAGCACTGGCTCCCTTGAGACTCCAGGGCATTGTTGTTCAGTTATATAGAAGAATGGTTGATTTTAGCTGAGTCGCAGGAGATGGCGGTTTGGCATCAAGATGTCATCTTTAGCCATATAAGGATTTTTTAGGTTGAGGCTCAATGCCAAGAAAAGTGTCCTGTCCTCCCTGCAGTGAACTACATTCCTGGGGGTGGTATGAGACTCGACTATACGATACAGGCACATCTATCTCCAGCTCATATCGAGTATATCCTGAAGGCAGTTACCAAGATCAGTCTAGGCCAGGCCATCACTGTAAAACAGTTCCAGAGATTGTTAGGGCAGAAGCATCCAACGTAATACCTTTTGGCCTGCTGTACATGAGACCCTGCAGTGGTGGCTGAGAACCAGGGGGTTCTCGTTTTTGTATGATCAAGGTTACACACAGATATCTTCGTACCCTTGTCATATGGAACAAACCATGGTTCATTTCTCAAGGCCCTGTCACCGGAAGATAGCAACTCCTCACTCATTCCTCACTGGCTGGGGAGTGGTCATGGAGGGCCGCTTCACAAAGAGAGCATCATCTCTCATTGCACATACATTGCCTGGAAATGATAACTGCATTTCTGAGGTACTGAGGTACTTCCTCCCAGACCTCAGGGGCCATCATGTTCTAGTATGAACAAACAATGTGTCGGTGGTCTCCTATATAAATCATCATGGTGGCCTGAGATCGCACCCCTGTGCAGACTGGCGCATCAGATCCTCCTGTGGTCCCAGGGCAAATATCTGCCACTCAGGGCGATGTATAATGGCGTTGGGGAAACAGTGTTTCTTAGAAATTGCTTACTGCATATTTAAGAAAAAAAGAGAAGGTAACTTTATGTCAGTGGATGTGTATGATAAGCATGAGCGCATTTAATTTTGTGATTACACTATTAACTGGTTTGTTTGCACTAAACTAATGCCGCGTTCCAGGCAACCCGTAACCCGTGTTTTTCCAACCTTCTACCCGTGAAAGTGCACTGGAACGGCTGTCAAACCCGTGACTTCCCACCCGTGAACTCGTGCTAGATCGATGTACTCCCAGTTACGAGCTCTGACGTCACACAGCCCGCGAAACAACAATGGCAGCCCCTACGGATGCAGTGTTTATGGAAGTCATAAATTAAAAACCAAATCGTTTATCAAAATAAGGTATTGCTCTAACGTTATTTATCTGCAAATGTTATGCATTATCAGCAGCTTTTCTACTCTTAGCTAGTTTTGGTAACACTTTACAATAAGGTTGTATTAGTTAATGCATTAGTTAAAATGAACTAATGATGAACTGCACTTATAAAGCATTTATTAATCTTTGTTAATTTCAACATTTACTAATGCATTAATAAAATCTTGTTGACATTAGTTAATTTACTGTGAACTAACATGAACAGCTGTATTTTTATTAACTAACGTTTACAAAGATTAACTAATGCTGAACAGAGGTGTTGTTCATGGTTAGTTTATGTTAACTAATGCGTTAACTAATGTTAACTAATACAACCTTATTGTAAAGTGTTACCCTGTTTTTTTTTGTCCATTGAGTGCAAGAATACATTAATACCAAATACATTTACAAATATACAAATAACGTAAAATAAAAGGTATAACAGCTTCTCTTGCCTTATGTGCCGTTTTTTTCTCCTCAGTTTCCCTCAAATAAGCAAGGAGTAAGAAGTATTTCTCAATGTTTCCAGGGAAAAACATTTTCTTATTTTTGCAAAAATTATCAAAAGAAATATAGCTAATGCAACTTTGCAACTAGCACATTGCTTTCAAGAAGGATCCTGATTTTGGATATCAGATAATATTCAATAACTTTTATGCCAACAGAGCAACTAAAAGCATGTGAAGTTGTCAAGGTACATTGTATGCTAATTTCCTGGAGACTGCCTTGTATATACAAGTAAAAGCATAATTTGTTCTAACATTAGCACATCATCGGACTTCAGCATCAGTTCTCATCTAGTTTGTGTTTTGCACATATTAAGCAGAGACAGAATCATAGGTCTTTGAATATTAGTGCATTTGATAACCATAGCAATCGAAATTGCATGACACTTCAGAATATCCCGAATGCAATGGCATCAGTGTGACAGTGGTTGTAGAGTATATAGCTTCATACTTGGTCTTTTCTTTTTGGGACAAAAACAAGATATTTTTCTTGCCCCATTGGCAGATAATATTGCTTGTTTTAAGCAAAACTCACTGCATTTAGATTTTATTTTCCAGAAAAGAAAACATCTTATGTCAAATTACTTATAAATGCATCTAGATTTAATATGTTTTAGACATGCAGAAACAGGAGAAAAATAGTAAATAAGAAGAGCATTTTTTGCAGTGTAAACCCTGCACCTCCAGTATTTTTCTCAGTCCTGAGGCCTTTATGTGGCATACACATAGGCGTCTAATGTGTAAAAATAAATAAACCTTAAAATATAAACAAGTTATTTCTCCAGTTGGGAGAAATATTTACCTTTTTTGGTAAATATTGGTAAAAAGACATCACTACTTTAGCTCTCGGGGCCCAAGATTGTCATCTTTGATGACTATTTTAAGTATTTAGGATTTTTTTCTTTTACAAAGAAATGCACTTCTCCTTCCTTTCTCCCTACTTCCTCTCAGGCATCCTTTCTCCCTAATTCCAGGGATGCTGACTGAGTGATTTTGCTTGTAGAAATTGTGAAACGGTTACACAACATTAGGGTTATGCTTGTATTAGTCTTATAATACTCTATCAACTGTTAAAACAAAACATCACAAGTGGATCCTACAAACATATTTAAACATGTGCGTTACAGGCATACACACCTAACCATAACAGTTAAACTATGGTAACCTTACAATGCACAATATTTAATTGAATTACTTAGAAAATAAAAATATTATCTAATTAAGTATAAAACGAATTACATAAAAAAATACAATAATTAGGAACCTTAAAGATATCATGGTTGTTTATGAAGCCTAGATAATAAACATATAGCAAAAAGAAAACAAATAATGCTAAAACACATTTTGCGGGATTCCAATCCCAATACAGCTCTCTAGACACATTCACTTTAAAGCATTTAAAAAAGTCAAATCTAGAATTTATTCTACAAAATAACATTAACAATCAGAAAAGGCAACTAATACTAGGGGTGTAACGATACACTCATGTCACGAGTCGATATGAATCGCGATACTGAACTCATGATATGATATGTATCACGATATTTTAAGCCAAAATAAAGAGGGTATTTTTTCACTTTTTTATTATTATTAAAATAATATTACTATTATTATTAGTGTATTATCAGGACCCACAAATATTCCCCCATTGCATTATTATACATTATATATAGTCCTTTAATGTTATAATGTAACTGAAACGTAAACATTTTTTTGTTCCTCACGCATTACTCGCGCTTTAATTGCAGGCCGGATGGAGGGGGAGAGTGAGGATTGGAGAATACTCAACACAGCAAAACAAATAAGTTAATACAGCAAACGTGGTACACGGGAAATATAATGGGGCCAAGGATCTGCAAACAGAAGGAAATGAGCATCAGTATTGCCATACAATGTTTCGTTATTTTATCACTCTAGTGCATTGGGTGTCCAAAGTCGGTCCTGGAGTGTCACTGTCCTGCGAATTTAGCTCCAACTTGCCTCAACACACCTGTCTTGAATTGTTTTTTACACCTGATAAGACCTTGATTATCTGGTTCAGGTGCATTTAATTAGGGTTGGAGCTGAACTCTGCAGGACAGACCCTCAGGGAGCAGGATTGGACACCCCTGCTCTAGTGCACATACTGTATAGCATCATAACAGTATGAAAAACAGAAAACGAACCTTACTTTTGAGGACTGTCAAACTTATTCATACATTTCATTGAATTGTTATAGCAGACGCACTTACAACTGAGGAGTACAGGAAGCGATCAGTCATGAAGAGGCGAAGAATACCAAGTTTTGGACATTACTCAGAGTAGCCTAAGCTAGAATGGGGAGGGAATAGAAGAGAAATAGAGGAAAAAGAAGAGTTTATTTTTTGTTTTTTTTTATGATAAGATTAAGTACTCACGGAAGAATTGAGTTTTTAGCGGTATGTTGTATGCTGTATGCTGGTGCCGAGCTTGTGGTGGATCCATAAGCGAGTGTCAAGGCCTTGAACTTGATGCGGGCAGCGAGTGGCAGCCAGTGCAGAGAGATGAAGAGAGGTGTGACATGGGCCCTTTTGGGCTCGTTGAAGACAAGACGTGCTGCAGCGTTCTGAATCATTTGAAGTGTTTTGATTGCACACGAGGGAAGACCAGCCAGAAGCGCATTGCAGTAGTCAAGCCTAGAAATGACAAGGGCCTGGACGAGAAGCTGTGTTGCATGCTCTGTTAGGAACGGTCAGATCTTCCTGATGTTGTGCAGAGCAAACCTGCATGATCGAGCTGTCTTTGAAATGTGGTCTTTGAAGGACAGCTGGTCATCAAAGACTACTCCCAAGATTTCTGACCGACCCTGAAGGGGTAATCAAAGATGAACCTTGCTGGAAGGATATTATCAACAAACACCCACAATATATGTTTTTACACTCTGAGGTGCATAAGCTGAGCTCAATGAGGCATACGATCAATCAGTCAGTCAGCATGACAAGTGATTTACAAGCAGTTTTTATTTTCTGACTGGGAACACAAAAGGAGTTACAGGGGTTTCAATACATTAAGTAGTCTGACTCGACTTGTTATATTTCAAGTTTGCTAAATTTTTATGAAAGGTTTGTGTGATTATTCACTAAAATTCGACATATCAGCCTTTTCACCTGTTGCATAAAAAACTGCATAATTCTAATTTAGTTTAGAATTATGAAAAACAACAGAATATAGGTTTGGAACAAAATGAAGTTAAATTAAATAATGACAGATTTTTAATCGTTTGTGAACCATCCCTTTAAGACACTAAATTGATAGACTAGATGTAAAATCAGACATAAGCTAAAGCTAGACTGAAGATTAAAGGAAAGGAGGTAACACACTTAGAGGTAAAGGAGGTTTTTTCACACTTACAGAAAAAAAGTAAATGATAGATGACTGTACAATGTGTGTCAATGTATCACATGATAGCAGACACTGTACAGTAACACTCTGGCAACATGACATTCTCTAAATCATAAAAAACAAGGCTCAACCATGAAATCCTTGGTCTTCTGAAATCTCCTCTCCCCGTTTATTTGTAAGCTGAGAAAACAGGGATCCTATTTGTTGTGTCATAGAGAGTTGCATACATATATCTTGTACCTACATATTTTTTTTTCTTTGGAACTATATTTTTGACCGATTTTTTTGTATCAAACATTCTCAGAGCATGGATTCGGGATGCCAGGAATTATCGGAGGCTGGTAACGCTTTATATTATGGCCCGGAAAGTACTGCATAATTAAAGCGAATTTACAGCATAACTTTCGGTAATTATAGTGTTTAAAAAATGTAAAATATTGTTATTTTTCTTACAAAAACTTATCGTTTAATTTCAGATGACATTGATTCATCCATTGGGATCGTTTCGATTACTGTAGTTTTTGCTGTATGTCCTGTTTGATGCCATAACTCTTACAAACCCAAATCTAGATTATTTATTTAATTATGTATACGACTTTATTCTTTATTTAGAATAAAGTCGTATACATCTCGGATGGCATGAGGGTAAACAGTGAGGACATTTCTGCGCGCACTGTATTTTCAGTGTAACAGTTATTTGAATGATACAGCTGCAAATAAGTATTTGAACACCTGAGAAAATCAATGTTAATATTTGGTAAAGTTGCCTTTGTTTGCAATTACAGAGGTCAAACGTTTCCTGTAGTTTTTCACCAGGTTTGCACACACCGCAGGAGGGATTTTGGCCCACTCCCCCACACAGATCTTCTCTAGATCAGTCAGGTTTCTGGCCTGTCGCTGAGAAACACAGAGTTTGAACTCCCTCCAAAGATTCTCTATTGGGTTTAGGTCTGGAGGCTGGCTAGGCCACGCCAGAGCCTTGATATGCTTCTTACAGAGCCACTTCTTGGTTATCCTGGCTGTGTGCTTCGGGTCATTGTCATGTTGGAAGACCCAGCCTCGACCCATTTCAATGCTCTAACTAAGGGAAGGAGGTTGTTCCCCAAAATCTCGCAATACATGGCCCCGGTCATCCTCTCCTTAATACAGTGCAGTCGCCCTGTCCCATGTGCAGAAAAACACCCCCAGGGTGGTGCTGTTCCTGTCAAGATGCTCTCCACAGTGCTTGTATAAAAGGATTTGAGGTTTCTGGGGCTCACACTGAACTTCCTCAGCTGTCTAAGGAAGAAAAGACACTGATGAACCTTCTTCAGCACAGCATCAGTGTGGATGGGCCATGTGTGGTCACTGGTCAGGTCACCGGTGATATGAACACAGCTCAAATAGTTCCTCAGCACTACTGATGCAGTGTAGATTTCCCTCAAACAGGGGATGAAGTCCTAACATAAGGAAACATGCATTTAGGAGGTTGTAAATAAATAAAAATATATAATATTATTTATAATCGTTGCACTGGACTTACCATGTTGGAGGTATGGGCCAAAGGTTCCTTCCACAACTGTCATATGGTTGTGATGTTTACTTTCATGGGCCATAACATCTGAGCTGTCATCAGTAGAGCTGTTTGGGAATGCAGTCTTCACATTGGACAACTGATGATTTCAGGCTGCAGTGTTGGACTTGGTGCCCACAGAATCCTTCCCCATCAACAAAGACTCCACCATCTCTGGCCTCAGTCCTGCTTCCTGCCCAAATTCCAAAGTCAAGTCAAGTCACCTTTATTTATATTGAGCTTTGAACAATGCAGATTTTTTCAAAGCAGCTTTACAGTGTTAAACAGGAAAATAATGCAACATAATTTGATTCAGCCGTACAGCCGCTCCGGAGAAAACAGTGATGTCATCAGCTTATTTCAATTTTCATAAAGTGACAATGTGGGCAGATCATTAATTTATGGTTAATTTAGTTTAGTAATTAGATTTATTTGGATATTTAGTTGAAAATGTAGTGTCCCCAACTGAGCAAGCCAAGCCAGAGGCGACAGTGGCAAGGCACCAAAACCCCATCAGGGCATAATGGAGAAAAATAAACCTTGGGAGAAACCAGGCTCAGTCGGGGTGCCAGTTCTCCTCTGGCCAATTAACAAACAGCGTATGATTATTATTCTGGCAACTTTACAGGTCAGAGGTCATATTGAATCGAAATATTCAAAAGATCGGAGTCATCACGCCGGAGACAGGTTAATTGAGGATGCCATGTCAACGAGGCAATTTCAGGGGGGAGTCTAATTGACACGGTCTTTGCAGACACTTCTGATGGATTGGTCATGTCTATGCACAGGTACACCATCTGATCTGGATACAGCCCGGATCTGGCTAACTAAAGTAAACCTTGGGATAAACAGAGATACTAGATGCCATTCTTTTTATGATGTAACCAGTACATCAGGTGTTATGGGAAGTGTTTCCGGTTCCGGCTATCCAAAGATAATGGCACAGCTGATTTGTTCAGTCTATAAAAAAGTGAAATATGATAACTGCTGACTTGAACAGTCCTTTGAGAGATCAACATCAAATGCTGTACTTCATATAACTGCATTGCTTGAATACAGACATACCAATGGAAATGTCATTGTGTCTTTTCTGTTCGGGCACAATATGGCCATGATTATTCTTCATCCTCAACAGGACTGGTTTGGATTGTTGTAAGCAGTTTAAAGGCCTTTTCACACCAAGGAACATTTTTTCCTTGGTTAATTTATTTGACATTTACAACTTAGAGGCACTAAGACGAGACGAGAATCTGAACTGACTTTAACTTGAGCGGCAAGTTTTTAGTTTTTAGAACATTGTGTCATGCTTGAGACATTGCAAAAGACGCAAGGCGTGAGCACACCGGTTAAACACATCAGTCTAGTGCGTGTTTAAATATAGAAAAAAAAAGGAAAAGTAGCACACTGGAATGGAAAAACTCGATCTGTGTGAACTACTACTACATGAACATGACACTTTATTACAGGGTTCCTCAAACTCGGTCCTGGAGGGCCACTGTCCTGCAGAGTTTAGCACCAACCCTAATCAAACACACCTGAGCAAGCTAATCAAAGTATTCAGGATCACTAGAAAATCACAGGAAGGTGTGTTTGATTAGGGTTGGTGCTAAACTCTGCAGGACAGTGGCCCTCCAGGACCGAGTTTGAGGAAACCTGCCTTAGTAGGTTCTTACTGATGAGGCAGTGTGATATTTAAAGTTTAAGAAACATCCAATGCTGTGCAAAATGTAACTGCTGTAATGTTCATTCAAGGGTTAAGACCAACACAGACATACCCCAGGATATGTTTGCCGTTGCAGCTTTTTGTCTTGTTCATAAACGCACAAGATGGCCAAATTCATCCCTCTCCACGGACAAGACAGGTTTAACAAGCCCTTGACATCACTTCCTTTTCAGCTGAAACAAAGAAAAACAAAGATATATATATACACACACACACATGTTGAGACAGTGTGTTAAACATGATCTGTGACCAATATAAATGAGAGGAAGAACTTTAAGGAAAGTTAATAACACATAAAATAATAAAGATACATTCCTTAAAGCAAATCTGTTACAGCGAAATGTGTTCAACATTACCTGTGAAGGGTTGAATCTTTGAAGGACTTGTTCAGCCTCCATGGCAGCTTCTTTGGGATCAGCATTGGGAGCTTTGAGTTCAAGTTCCCTGTTAATACAAGCAGCTTTATGACATAAATGGTCAAAATGTAGTTTTGAGTTTTAAAAAATATGCCAAGATGAATAAGAGAAAGAAAGAGCAAAAACACGTGTAAATGAATTACAGATTACAGTTCAGAAAAACAGACAGTAAGTGAGCTTTTGTGAGAGATGGCTTCTTAAAAGAGCTGTTGGATTTAAAGTTGTTGTTGGAGATGGAGATGGAGATGGAGGAGTAGGTGATCTGAAGTAACTGCAAGACAGAAAAATATAAAATTACAATGACATAAATATTGAAAAACAAAAGAGCATTAAAGGCATGGCAAGTGTTGTAGTCATTGTCATAAAACTATGGTAAGGTGTTGTTAGTGTTACTATGCTTTTACTACAACTACCACATTAAAACTATGGTTACTGTGGTAAATGCATAGTAAGTGTTGTGGTTACTATGCTTTAATTACAAAATACCACAGTAAATCTATGGTTACTGAGGTAAAACCATGTAAAGAGGTGTTTTGTGCTTTAACAACAAATACCACAGTACAACTATGGTTATACTGTGGTAAAAGCATGGAAATAGGTGTTTATTGTGCTTTAACAACAAATACCAGAGTAAAACTATGGTTACTGTGGTAAAAGAATGGTGGTTAGTGAATTTTAATTACAAAATACCAGAGTAAAACTATGATTACTGTGGAAAAAGCATGGCATGTGTTATGGTTACTGTGCTTTAACTAAAAACAGAACATAGTAAAAACTGTTATTGTGGCAAAACAATGGTATGTGTTGTGTTTACTGTGCTTTGACGACTTTACCACAGTAAAACTATGGCTACTGTGGTAAAAGCATTGCAAGTGTTGTGGTTACCGTAACAAGAAATAGCAGTCTAGAGTTACTCTGGGAGAAGCAGCATGGGCTGTGCTTTTACTACACATGACATGGTAGAGCGATAGTTACTATGCTAAAAACATGGTGACGTTAAACGTGTGGACTTTTAACTTGATCCCTTTCCCACCACAGACGAATTTCAAATGAATATTACAATGAAAATTAACTATGCTGGCGTTTGAATGATTTGAACAACACAGTGCTTGAAAAAAAACGGACAAAATGCGTCCTGTGTCGAAACACGACACCTTATTTCATTCATAAATACGGGGCGATCCACTACTTTATGGGATGGAAGGAACTCCTACCTGTATGTGTCTCGAAGTCATTCATAATCCAAAATCAATATTTTATAGAACTAAACCAGGGATAAACCGAATAGCTGAGAGAGTTGAACAAGTAGCTAGAAAACCCAGAATGCATTGAGGCGAGAGTTTCTGTGAGTGACATATCTCCAGTTGCCAGTAGGGGCGCTAATATAGGAAACGCTCGTCTGGGTCGTATTTTAAGGTACGGACACACGACCTTTATGGTCGTATGGGTTGGAGGACTTGTTGCTTTTCAGCCAATTTACTTTAAATGTGTTTATAGTATCTGCGAAGTCCAAAAAGTCAAGGCCACCTTCACTCCTGGAGTTGGAGAGTACTTCTCTTTTTAATTTGTGAGGCTTATTTTTCCAAACGAAATCCAAAAATATTTTGTTAATTTCTTTTATAGCTTTATCATTGATAAACAGAGAGAGAGCAGGGTAAACAAATCGGGAGAGCCCTTCCACCTTCGATAAAAGGACTCTACCGTATAAAGAAAGATCTCTCTGAAGCCAAATGTTAAAGATGTTTTTGGTTTTTATCATTTTATCAGAACATTTTTATTGATGTCTGTTAACTGGGTTTTTAGTGATATAAATGCCTAGATATTTTACAGTATTTTTAACTGGGATACCTTCCAATGATGTCTCATCTATATCATGAATTGCAATAATTTCACATTTTAGAATATTAAGTTTTAGACCTGAGGCACATGGATATTGTTCTATAAAATTCAGAGCATTGAGTAACTGTTTTTTATCTTCTAAGAATAATGTTGTGTCATCGGCTAGCTGTGCAATTTTAAATTCCCTATCAAATATAGAAATTCCTTTCAACTTTTCATTTTGGTTAATCTTTAGACAAAGCAGTTCTGTGGCTAAAAGAAATAAGAAAGGCGAAATCGGACAGCCCTGTCTGACTCCACGATGGATATCGAACCTTTTGGATGTCTCAAAGTTGACGATCACTGAGCTGTTAATACCTCTATAAAACATTGATACAATATCTATAAATGATTTACCAAATCCGAATAACTCTAAAGTACGAAAAATAAATTTGTGTTCTATGGAGTCGAAAGCATTGTGAAAGTCAAGAAAGAGTATGAGACCATCTGAATGAATAAAATTAGAATAGTCTAGCATATCTAATACTAATCTAATGTTATTAGATATGTGACGGCCTTTCATGAACCCGACTGAGATTCTGAGATAATGTGATCTAACCCAGTACTTAATCTTTTAGCATAAACAGAAGCTAATATTTTATAATCTAATGTTAATAAAGTAATAGGCCGCCAATTGTCGATTAATAAAGGGTCCTTGCTTGGCTTGGGTATAAGGGAGATAACTCCCTGTTTCATAGTAGCAGTCATATTTCCCTGACTGATACATTCCTTGTACATATGAAATAAAGGCAGTTTAATAATCTCCCAAAAGTGGAGATAAAATTCTACTGAAAGCCCGTCAATACCGGGGGATTTACCTTTTTTCATAGATTGCAAAGCTTTCTTAATTTCATAGTGACAAATCAGCATCACAAATTTGACTATAATTACGATCAATAACTGTAATACGGTGTTTAATTATATCAATACATTTTTCACAGATGTTAGTGTCAAATTTAGAGGTATAAAGATTGCTATAAAATTTGGTAACAAATTCTGATATTTTTGGGGGGTCTTTAGAGATAACTCCATCAATGTTAAGTGCTGAAAGAGCTTTCCTCTGGCCATTTCTTTTTTCCAGGGCAAAAAAAAAAAAACTAGAATTTCTCTCACCCTCCTCGAGCCATTTGGCCCGAGACTAATGCACCTTTAGCCAACTCTAAATAAGCTCTATAAAGGCCATATTTAATTTTTTTATTTCCAAGTGCTCTTCATCTGTAATCTTATTTTTAGCTAGTAAAACATTAAGTCTATTAATCAAGTCTGAGTCATTTCTATGTTTAATATTTTTAAGTTCCTTACTTCTTTTAACTGCTATGTATCTAGCTTTGTATTTAAAGAACTCCCAATTTTTTTTATAATCTCCATTTAATCCGGTAAATAAATCACGGGTAAGATTAATGATACTGTCGTAAATTTTTTTGTCATTTAATAAGGCATTATTAAGCTTCCAATAGCCTCTCAGTCTCGGGTTATCATTGTCGCTCAATTTTATTTCAACTAATTTATGATCTGATAAGAGGGCAGTGATGTGAGAAGTATATTTTACATAGTTAAGGAGAGAAGATGAGATTAGAAAAAAGTCAATCCTAGATCTAAGAGATAAACTCCTATTGGACCAAGTAAAATCTTTGGTAGAAGGATTAAAGAAACGCCATACATCAGTGAGGGAGAGATCAGCGCAAAGGGAAAAAATTAAATCATTATTCATCCTGCTATCAAGTCTAGGGGGGTGTCTATCCAGGTGATCATCCATACATTCATTAAAATCTCCTCCCAAAATAAAATAAGCGTTATTGTATTTTTTGTGTAACTTTTGAAGTTCATCCACTAGACGAGAGAACATTACTCTGTTGGATGCACGCAAGTTGTGCCCATATACACAACAAGCTATAAAAGTGGCATTATCTTGTTTTATAACGGCACAAACCCATCTGCCTTCCTCAAAGCACAACGTTTCCAATACAGTTCCTTTAAACCGGTGTAACATAATAGCAGTCCCAGCTGAGTGGCTACTTCCATGGCTAAAGAAAATTGAGTTTCCCCATTGCGTCCTCCAAAACCTAACATCCGTTTCCCCTGAATGAATTTCTTGAAGAAAAATAAGATCAGCAGCACTTTTTTTACAAAATAAAAAAATTGCTTTTCTTTTTAGATTGTCCCGCAAACCTCTAACATTTAAAGTTACAACCGACAAGGATTTGAACATATACTCCATAACAAGAACTCACAAAACAAATTGAAAAGTTATAACAAAAAAGTTTCCTTGATTTACCCTAAATGTTTAGGGAGAGGTGGGAAATAACCCATAAAGAACTTAGTTATCGAGGTGATAACTACATAAGGACAATAATAGCGAGGTGACAATTAAAGAACAAATATGGTAACTTAGCTGTGCTTGCCTTTTTTGTACAGATTATCAATCAATCCACATCTTTTGATTTTTGCGTGGGAGGAACTTTAAGTGCAAACAGCTGTTTATCTTACATGATATCCAAATAGAAAAATTGCTTCCCATCAATCAAAGCAAATGAATTACGGAAAGTTGCTTTCTTGCCATCCTGCCTTGCTTTCTTAACGAGAGGCCACAGTTTGTCCCGCGCTGCTTTATCCTCCGGAGACAAAGGCTCTGAAAGTCGCAGTTTATTGTCAATTAGAAACCGGCACCCTTTAGCAGCACCCCAAATTATGTCACGAATGCGCCGCTGTGAGAAGAGAATTATGATCGATCTGGCCTTTCCATCTGCCCGCTTCGTACCCAGACGATGAACGACGTCGACACTGTCCTGGAGCACATCTCCGACTCCAGGAGCAATCTTCCCTAAGATGTTGAGGACCACACTTCGGACATCCTCATTGTCTTTTTCCACAGCGCCGTGTAACTTTAGAAACCATCGCCAACTGTAACGCCTGGACTCTTGTACACTTGCTTTCAGCACTTTATTTTCCTCTTTCAGAACACGTACCTCAGCTTCCACATGATTGAGAGCCTCCTTGTGTACACCGACGTCTAAAATAAGCTGTTGTATGTTTTTGTTGTGTTGTATATCGATAACACGAGACCTGTTTTAGGTTTCAGCCATGCTCCTTTATTATCACGTTCCCGTTTTTCCACCCCCCAACATTACATATACACTTCCGGGTGTCAATAAGTGACTCATTTATTACGTATCATGACATCTCCCTTTTTTTTTTCAAGTTTGAAATTCTGCAGGCAAAACAAAATACCCCCCGAAAAAAACTTCAGTCACCTTAAATATAACCCACCATTCAAACTAATGTGTATCACTGTGTATCATAACTAAACAGAAAGGTGATTTTTTTTTTTTTAATTTTTTTTATATATAACACTGTCCTTTGAACTGTGACTGAATAAAGGAAAAATCATTGAACTACTCCTCAATAAGCCTTCTTGGTTTTGAGACAACTCGTCCACTCGCCGTTTTCACAGGTTGGCTTAAGAGTTCGGTGGGGCTGACATCTTTCCCTGTTTGAGTGTCCATTTCATGTTCTTCCTCTTTGTTGTCACACTCATTTTCTTGAGTAACATATTGTTTGTTTGCGTTCTTCCTTGGTGTGTCTCTTTGTTCTTTTGATTTCATCAAAAACTTTCTGTTCCTTCTGTACACCTGCCCCTCAGGTGTCTTAACAACATAAGATCTTGGCTGCTCAGAAAGTCCAGTAACTTCAGCTGGATTCCATGTGCCATCTTGCCATATTCTTACATTGTCACCAACCTGAAGTTTCTGAAGAGGTTTGGATCTTTGGTCGAAATATTCCTTCTGCTTCTTTTGCCTGTTTTCTAACACCTGCTGGACTGGGTTAGTTACCATGCTAGGCTTCAGCAACTCTGATTTCATCGGAAGTCTTGTTTTTAGTCTTCGACCCATCAACAGTTGGGCTGGAGATGCTCCAATAACCTCCATGGGTGTGCTTCTCAGGTTCAACAGACACAGGTAAGAATCTTTTCCATCAGCTTTTGCCTTCTTTAGCATATGTTTAACAGTCTGAACTCCTCTTTCCACCATTCCATTTGACTGTGCGTGATGGGGGCTTGAGGTTTTGTGCATGAATTCCCATTCCTTCACAAAAGCTTGAAATTCACGGGAGCTAAACTGTGGCCCATTGTCTGAAATTATTGTTTCAGGAATACTATGTCTGGCGAATTGTGACTTCAGATGGGTAATGACTGTTGTACTTCTTGTATCTGACCTCAGCCACTCTACTTCGATGAATTTGGAGTGATAATCCACTAAGAGTAGATACTCCTGCTGGTCAAAGGTAAACAAATCAACTCCTATTTTCTGCCAGGGTCTTTCAGGAACACTGTGTGGATGTAATGGCTCTTTAGTTTGGCGTTTCTGGTATGTGCTGCATACATCACAGTTGTTTACCATCTCTGTTATGCTTTGTGACATTCCAGGCCAAAAAAGCACATCTCTCGCTCTCCTTCTGCAGCTTTCTATGCCTAGATGACTTTCATGAATTCGTTTTAGCATTTCTGCTCTCATTGCTGCTGGAACTATGAGCCGTTCTCCTTTGAACAAAACTCCATCCATCACTGATATTTCCTCTCTGAAGTTCCAATATCCTTGTATTTCTTTTGCTGCTTGACTCTTCCTTTCAGGCCATCCATTTAGCACTGTCTCAATGAGTTTTTCAGAATCACATCATTTTTGTTTCCTTTTGAATTCATCTAGTTTCTCATTTGACACAGGTAAGTTTGACATTACCATATGCACTTGAGCTTCTATTTCTTGATCTGAGAGCCGGTCTCAGGTAAGGACGCTCTGGATAATGCATCAGCTATATACATCTCTTTACCTGGCTTGTACTGCACATTCACTTGATATTTTTGTAGTCTCATCAGCAGTCTCTGTATTCTAGCTGGAGCACTGCTCAGCGGCTTTTTCATTATTGCTTCAAGCGGTTTGTGGTCAGATTGTACATCTACCTCTCTTCCATAAACATACTGATGAAAACGTTCTACTCCAAACACAATTGCCAACATCTCCTTCTCTATTTGCAGTAACGCTGTTCTGTTTCGTCAATGCACGCGATGCGTAAGCCACTGGCTTGTCTTCTTGAAGTAAAACAGCACCCAGTCCGCTTTGAGATGCATCGACAGAAAGTGTTACTGGTAGACTGACATCATAGTATCTGAGCAAGGGGCCTCAGTGAGCATTATTTTCAATTTGTTGAATGCACGCTGATGTTCCTCCTCCCACTGCCAGGCAATGTCATCTCTGGTCAGTATACGCAATGGCTCAGTGTGTTGTGACATGTTTGGAATGAACTTTCCGAGGTAAGTGACCATACCTAAAAATCTCTCCACATCCTTTTTGCATTCAGGAGTATGCATTTTTCTGACTGCCTCTATTTTGGTCTCATCAGGTTTCAAACCATCCTGCAAAGATGTGTCCGAGATATTTGATTTCTTCTAAGCCTATCTCGCATTTCTCCTTATTCAGCTTGAAGTTCTTGACCTCGCCTCTCCAGCACTTGCTTCAGTCTGTTATCATGCTGCGCTTTTGTTTCTCCCAGATCAACAGATCATCAATGTACGTCTCAACGCCTTCAATTCCTTCAAAAAGTTGTTTCACCGTCCTGTGAAAAACTTCTGGAGCTGAGTTAACCCCAAATGGGAGACGGAGGAATCTGAAGCGCCAAAAGGAGTGTTGAATGTACAAAGGCGAGAGCTGGCTTCATCTAATTTAAGTTGCCAAAAACCTGAACTTGCATCCAACACTGTAAAGTATTTGGCCTTTGAGAGTCTACTGGTTATTTCTTCAACCGTTGGCAACTGATAGTGTTCTCTCATCACTGCTGTGTTGAGATCTCTGGGGTCTAAACATATTCTTAATTTCCCATTGGACTTTTCCACAATCACTATGGGGTTGACCCACTGAGTGGGCTCTTCAATTCTTTCTATTACTTTCAGTTTTTCCATTCTGTTCAATTCGGTTTTCAGGTTTTCTCTCAGGGTTACTGGAATTTTCCTAGGCGGATGAACTTTGGAACCACATTTTCATCTATTCGGATCGTGTGCTCACCCTCCAGGCAACCTATGCCCTCAAACACATCAGCATACTCTGTGAAGATATCCATTTGATCACTTTTGCTCAATTCCATCACTCTCTGTATGAGCCCCATTTGTTCACATGCATTAATTCCTAATATTGGTTTAGCAACTGATTTCACCACAATGAATTCCAGTACATGAATTTTCTTTTGTACTTCACTGTCCAGTTACACTTTCCTTTCACAGGTATTTTGTCTCCGGTGTAAGTTGACAGTTTCACATTTGTGGGTCTAAGTATGTTCTTTTTCCCAATTCTTCGCAGCAGGCGTACGGGATTACATTGGCTTGCGCACCAGTATCAAGTTTAAATTTTACATGTTTGTGCTCCAGTTTCAAGTCAACTGTCCATTCATCTGTCCCTGTCTGCGTTTGCACTCAGAGGTGTCAAGTAACGAAGTACAAATACTTCGTTACCTTACTTAACCCATTTAATCCCACCGGTCACAATAGTGACCGTAAAACAATGATTCATTTCAAAGGCTATAAAAATGTTACTGAATGATCTATCAATGCATTTCCAGCAGATACTGAAATAATAAAGGGTCTCAATGAAATATGTGCAGTGTTGCATGTTTACTGTAAATTGTCACATGACCAGAGCTGTTTACTTCCTGTTTGCGTCAAGAGAAGAGGATGGCAGCAAGAAAGCTCCCAAAGAAAAGATTAGTAAAGTATGTTAACATAAGGATGGAACCTAGATTTTTGGTACACATCATGTTTAAGGTGTCTAGTATTGATATATGCATTTGCAATTATTCAACTTTGTTTAATGTGGTCATAGAACTCACAAACATGTCACCGGCAACAATAGTGACCGTGGGATAACCCACTGTATCTACATGCTAATACACATAGGCTAACTGTTCTACCTTACTTTCTGCTGCTATCTAACATTCTACCTAATTTTACGCAGACACACACACAGACCCAATGAAGACTAGCTAGCTAGGTAATTCTGCTGCTACCTAACTTCCTACTGCAACTGTCCACACACACACGCACACACACATACACACAAAGACTAGCTAGCTAACTAATTCTACTTAACTTTCCACACACGCACACACACACACACACGCAATTACAGGTAGGCACACACATGCACACCGCACACCACCCACACAAACACACACACACACACACACACACACACACACACGCACACACACACACACGGACCCCAGGAAGACTAGCTAGCTAATTACCAAACGTTCTGTTACTTTGAGTCAAGTTATGGATTTGTTGGATCAAGATGAGTTCCCAGACAAGGCATGCAGCATTGCAATCATCCCTCAAAATGAAAAAGATGCTGTACTCAGTGATTGTGACAGTGATGGGTCTGACATGGACTATGAGGGGGAAACAGGCCATTTGCCAGCAAGGCTGTTGAATGCATATGCAGAAGTTATGCAAACAGAGCATGATTGGAATGATGGCCTCCCTTCACCACACCCCTTCCCACACCCAAGGGCTTCTAAGCACCCAAGGGTCCAGCCAGAAGACCTAAGGGCCTCTAAGTGCACACGCACGCACACACACACACACACACACACACGTTTGTTTTTGTGAAATGTGGGGACATTCCATAGGCGTAATGGTTTTTATACTGTACAAACCGTATTTTCTGTCCCCCTACACTGCCCCTGCCCCTAAACCTACCCATCACACACACACACACACACACACACGTTTGTTTTTGGGAAATGTGGGGACATTCCATAGGCGTAACGGTTTTTATACTGTACAAACCGTATTTTCTATCCCCCTACACTGCCCCTGCCCCTAAACCTACCCATCACACACACACACACTGCCCCTGCCCCTAAACCTACCCATCACAGGAGACTGCACAGTTTACTTTCTGTGAATAAAACCTCATCCTGTGTGATTTATAAGCATTTTGAAAAGTGAGGACATGGGGAACGTCCTCATATTTCACCCTCTTTTTGTAATACCTGTGTCATACCCATGTCATTATACACATTTGTGTCCTGATATTTCACAAAAACATGCCCACACACACACACACACGCACACATGTTGTGTTTCCATGTTTTATGAGGACATTCCATAGGCGTAATGCATTTTATATTGTGCAAACCGTATATTCTATCCCCCTACACTGCCCCTGCCCCTAAACCTACCCATCACACACACACACACACACACACACACACACACACACACACACTGCCCCTGCCCATAAACCTACCCATCACACACACACACACACTGCCCCTAAACCTACCCATCACACACACACACACACACACTGCCCCTGCCCATAAACCTACCCATCACACACACACACACACTGCCCCTGCCCCTAAACCTACCCATCACAGGAGACATTCTGCATTTTTACATTTTCAAAACATCAATTAGTGTGATTTATGACCTGTTTTCCTCATGGGGACCAAAACATGTCCCCACAAGGACAAGGATTTTGGATATTGCCATCTTTGTGGGGACATTTTGTCCCCATACCGTAGGGATTACCAGTCCACACACACACACACACACACACACACACACACACACACACACACACACACACACACACACACACACACACACACACACACACACACACACACACACACACACACACACACACACACACAGAGAGAGACAGAAACACACTCACAAACACACTGCACATGTCAAATAGACCTATATTCAGTCTGTCCAATGGTTGATACAACACAGTATCCCACCGGTCACAATTGTGACCGATCATAAAACACACTTTTTCACACACTTTTCCATGAAAATTTCTAAAAATTATGATTGATTGTTTCAAAGGGATATTAATGACACATGTTTTGGATATTTTTGTGTCTGGGAAAAATTTGGGATTAAATGGGTTAAGTAGAAATTTTGGGTATCTATACTTTTCTGGAGTAATTATTTTTCAGCCTACTTTTTACTTCTACTCCTTACATTTTCACGCAATTATCTGTACTTTCTACTCCTTACTTTTTAAAAATAGCCTCGTTACTCTATTTCTTTTCAGCTTGTTTGTTAAAAAAAACTATGCAGATAAATCGCGTCATCCGGATAGTGTGAATTTGACTGTGGTTGGATGAGAAGTGTAAACATATACCATTCCAAATCCTTATTGGTTACTATTACGCGATCCATCGCGCCTGCACATGGTTTAGCACAAATCACACACGGTGTTGCCAGATTGGGCGGGTCCCAGCAGACGAGCACGCACTTTCAGCCAATCAGCGATCAGCAGGCAGACGCTCATTTATATCATGACAGCCAGGATTTTAGCGCGATAACTCGTAGTTGACTATATATTCAAGAGATCGCTATGCTAAAGTGGCATAGGCTACAGTAAACTGTATCTACAGTAAAGATTGGGAGAGTGAACCAACTCTCAAACGAGGATTAACTTACACCTGTGACTCGAAGACTCTTTATAACCATGACTCCTGTCCATCATCATACACACTCAGTATCTGCAACCCCAACTGCTGCTGAACGAGGTTTGAATCAACAATTCATAAGTTTGGACTGGGCTATGCGTGTTCTACTTCACGAATGTACTGTCGTTTGTCAGAGCAAAGCTAAAACGCATTGTTGTTATTTTTTGTTGGCGGATTATTGCACAGAAAGACACATTTTGGCAGTGGTGTCCCAGATAGCAAACTGACATTGAATCAACATAGAATCGACGTTTCTCGTGACATCAAACGACGCGTTGATCCAGCATCGTATTGCTCATCAAAGAAATGTTGAACCAACGTCAGAAACGCCATTCAAAACTAACATAAAATCGATGCAACTGGTTTGCTTACCTAAAGTTTTAATAACGTGTGAAATGCCTGTCAATTACGGTGCTTTTTCCGATCTTTATATTAGGCATTTTTGCACTTAAAGTGGCTAATTCAATGATATTACATTATTTTCCCAGTTAAAGTTTATTTTGAATTTTGGTGAGCTTTGAGCCCTGAACTTCAGTTCTAGGCCCTAGCCCGGCCCGAGTCCGACTGGAGCCTGTGTTTAGTTTATTTTTAATCCTCCCTATTACACACTGCTGCAGTCATTAAAACAGTTCAGCTTTGTTTTTAATGGCAAAGTAGTTATATTTCGTTGCTTTATTAAGTTCATTTAGAAAATTTTTTGGATTTTTGTTTTGTTTTTTTAATTAAAGTTTTTATTTTTTTAAAGTGACAAACAAACAGTTAGTGGTCGACAGTGAGTTACACAATCTAAACAAATAAAATAAAAATAAAACATGCTGGTTGTCTTACCTTGCACCTCTCTGGGAAACGAATAGCTATAAATCGATGCACGAGTTCAACATATATGAGCTGCATTTTATTCATCATCAGCTCATTTCAAGATCAAAGACCGCAATATGAGAAAAAGCGAGCTAAGCACTGGTAAGATAATTTAGTCTCATTCATTTTATTGAAGATGATTATGAGTGTGTCTCAATCTGCTCCCTAGTTTAGTAGTCAGGGCACTGATCTGGGATCAGCCCATTGACTTATGTCCTGATCAGTGCCCTGACTACTGAACTAGGGAGCTGATTGAGAAACGCCATGTGTTTTTGAGCATCTAAGACTTATTTTTAGTTTCACTATGGCCGTTTGAGTATTGAGTGTAGGCTACTCATTTGCGAAGTATGTTGCAGTAACGCCGTTGGATCTGGCTACAAAAAGCCTATAACACGCTCTCACACATTTATTTTTTAACAATTTGCCAGGAGAGATTTACATATGTGGTTTAAACAACCAGACGCGCATTTATACTTGTCCAGTTTTGTCTGAAATGTTTTGTAGACCACCTTCTTAATTGGTTTGTTTGAGTGAACGCTCCTGATACTGCTGCAGGCGTGGCGCATGACTCTGAACACTGTGCGAGTCAGTCTTGACAATCGCCTATATCGCCTAATAATCGCCTAATAGCCTATCATGGTCTCATGCTGTTTCCACCAGCGCTGCACATCGCATTGTTTCTTTTAATTACTAAAATAAATATGAAACGAATGAGAAGCCAAAAAGGGCCCGGCCAGGCCCGCGTTTGAGGTATGACATGAAAATTGGCCCGAAGCCCGGCCCTAGGGGCGTAAAAAAGTTGGGGCCCGTCGGGCTCGGGCAGAAATGTAGGGCTCTAAATCGTCGACCTAATCTGGCAACACTGATTACACATGTAGCTTACATTTACATTCCAAAAAAGGTAATTGATAACATACCTCTGAAGTTTAACTTTTTGCACCATTACAATACTTATAGGCAACTAGTCATCATATCTTCCGCTCGATGAAACACATGTTAATGCTCAGCAGTACACATACTATATGGTATATTTGCATTGTACTAAAATGCATCCCAAATTTTTCAACATTAACATTTTAATATAACATAGTAATTATGGCCTTTAGAAAAATGCTTTTTGAGGAGGTGGGGTAGTGCACTATAGACCCCTGTGGGGTAATGCACTGTAGGCCCCTGCGGCCTAAGCTTTTGTCCTTAATGGCATTTTTTCTCCTTGCATTACTTTTACTTTTATACTTTTAAGTAGTTTTAAAACCAGTACTTTTATACTTTTACTTAAGTAAAAAGCTTGAGTTGATACTTCAACTTCTACAGAAGTATTTTTAAACCCTAGTATCTATACTTCTACTTGAGTAGTGAATGGGAGTACTTTTGACACCTCTGTTTGCACTGCACCTATGAAGAGACTAGGTCTCTGTTCTGTGACATCATCATCCACCGCGTGCACTTTGCGTGATGCATGCTCTGTTCCACATCTTCTGCAATTAAAAGTGCCAGGTTTGTCTTTTTCATTCGGTTTGTATTTATTTCGTTGCTCGTTTTTGCGTGTCTGCTTATGTTTCACTGTATCAACGTGCTTGCTTTCACATGCAGAGGCACATGCGCTGCGAACTTCGTCATGCATTTGCTTCATCTGAGCTTTTGTCACTTCTGACGCGATACACAGCTGAGTAGTTTTTTCGAGACTAATGTCAACTTCTCTTAAAAGTCTCTCTCTCATGGCATCTGACGTGATTCCACAGACAACTCGATCTCTTATCAGAGATTCCTGCAACAGTCCAAACTCGCATGATTTCGCTTTTAGCTTCAGTTCTGTGATGTATTGGCTAATTGGCATGTCACCTTGCACACACGTGAAAAACTTGTATCTCTCATATGTAATGTTCTTCTTTGGGTTGCAGTACTCTTCAAATTTTTCCATTATTTTCGACAGATCTTGTTTATCACTGTCTTCTTCAAACGTGAAGGTATTATACACTTCAACCGCCTCTTCTCCGGCTACATGAAGAAATAGTGAGGACTTTACCTTGTCTGTCTTGCTAGCGCTTCCCGTTGCGTCTAGATACAGCTCAAATCTTTGCCGAAATCTCCGCCAGTTTTCTGACAAATTACCGTGCAGTAAATCAAGTCCTGCAGGTGGCCTTAATCCTTCCATCTTCTTTATTCTTTCCTTGCTTTATTTTCTTCAGTACTTTACTTCTGACACCATGTTTTTGTTGTGTTGTATATCGATAACACGAGACCTGTTTTAGGTTTCAGCCATGCTCCTTTATTATCACGTTCCCGTTTTTCCACCCCCCAACATTACATATACACTTCCGGGTGTCAATAAGTGACTCATTTATTACGTATCATGACATTGTACCGTCGCGGTCAGATTTTTGATTTGTTTGGAAGTTGCCTCGGTGGTAGTTTCGATCACTGAAATCTTCTGGTATGTTAGTTGGAAACTATTATCGTGTTTTGAAGCGAGCTCACGAATAGCCGCCAAGACATCTTCACTCCCATTCATACTAGACTCCACGCGTTTAGTTTTTTTTTGCGGCTGGTTTCTGAGGAGTATCCGAGAGCGATGCAATAACAACCTCATTGTCGAAAGACGATGATTTTTCCATTATGACATGTTGGAGTGTGATTCTCAATGTAATAAGCCAGCACACTTTTATTTAAATTTATTTATTTTATTTACGCTATTCAGACACGTTTGATACAGCCCAACCCCATCCCGCACTAAACCTGCCCATTTGCGTATTATATGATATAAAACACAGAATATAACAGACAGGAGACACACTTTATTGAAAAAGTCCGGCTATTGCAACTGTTCCGAGGCCAAACGATTGATTTCTGTGAAGAAAAGACCCAAAAGCAATCACCGTCTCCACGGTACTCCTCGGCGTCACGATATGGACGAAATGGGAACTCCGTTGCTTTCAATGGGAAAACCTTTGGCGTCAACAGAAGACGCGTTTGAAATCGCGCTGAAGAAGTGAAGTCTCATTCAGAACACATCGTGATGTTTGGCGTCAGTTTCACGTGAGTAGTGAGTAGTCAAATATTATGTCCTAATGTTTTGACACCTACATGTATGGCACATAGAAGGCCTTGGGACTAAAAATGCTCTCCTTATCTAGTATTTTTGTCTTGTTTCTAGTCTAAATATTTAAAATGCACAGAAACCAAGTCAGTTATCACAGGTAACCATTTTTTTGACCATTGGCAAACATATCAGTACATTCTATGATTAATAGATTACCATGTCAAATACAGGGCATTGTTAAAGCTCCTGTTCTCTAAAGAAAAACTCCCTACAATTATCAAAAGTTTTTAGAACTTCAGACATGACGAATGGACAGCTGAACGCCAGCAGCACGGCGAGAACGCTTATGATAGACAGACGCATATTCCCCTGTTTACACAGCAATATAACTAACAAAAATAAAGCCGAAGTGGTTGTAGAAACGTAAATGCTTTTTGAAAGCAAACTTTAGTTCCACAAAAAGTCTTGCGGTTCAAACAGCCTCTGTTCTTGCGCACTTAAATAGTTTAGCAGGAAAGATAATGATCTTAACACTGATGTTCACACACAGATTTAAAAAATAGAGATGGGGTGTGAGTTCCCTTTCGAGGGAACTCACACTGCGTCGGAACGACGATTTGGGGATGCTCCCTAAGCATCAGCGAATCTGAAGTCTGAATAAACACTAGTCCAATCCGATTGGTCGTGCGTGATGACGTCATTGTGACGGCATACCCGAAGTATAAAAGGAGCCGCGCGTAATGGCGGCAGTTATTGCTCTTCAGCATAGCGCTCTGTCAAACTGTCTGTCATATTTACTGTTGTCTGTCCAGTTGTGAAAGTGTGTGAGAATGGAAAGAGTGAAGGAATACAAGCAGTGTGTGCATCCGTGTCCCCGCTATATTTCGGGCTCGGATACACACCTGCTGTGTGTTCAATG
Organism: Gobiocypris rarus; assembly: GCA_023029165.1. Lineage (NCBI taxonomy): Eukaryota > Metazoa > Chordata > Actinopteri > Cypriniformes > Gobionidae > Gobiocypris > Gobiocypris rarus. The sequence goes on along the minus strand of CM040919.1, from coordinate 34,420,749 downwards.
CCTCGGTGCTCAGCATGCTCGGGCGGCTCGAGGAGCCGCTTAACACTGCGAAGCTGACACTCAGGCTGCTTCGCTCTAGGCTGGCCGTGTTTGATGAGGCCGGCCAGCCTGCGTGAGCCCCATGGTTCTGGACCCGCGGTTGCTGAGGCAGCGCGCCGCAGATCATGGGGTTCACAGCGGATTTGTCAGAGGGTTTTGGGACTGCTGCGCACTTTCCCAATCCTCCTCTGACAGTTCGAGATCTTCCTCCCGTGGAAGCCCGCAGCGGCATCTTCCCCGGGTTGGAGGGTCCGACAGCTGCGTGCTCTCGGTTCCGAGGAACCGGAGGAGGCAGGCATCGAGGCGGGGATGAAGTGCAAAATATAACGCTTCATCCACCCGCCCATGAGGAGCTGGTCGAGGTGTTGACCGGCGGTGGCCAAGTTAAATATCGATTGGCCACAAGTGACGCAGGAAGTTCAGCCACCCAGTAGGCTGGACGAACGGTTTCTCGCACCGGGTCCAAACACCGCGCCGGGCTTGCCTTTCTTCCGGATCTGCACACCGAGGTGTGCAGATCGTGGAGGAAGCCCTATTCTTCGGCGTGTTTCCAATCCCGGTGTTGGATTATTCCAACGCTCAGGGGAACGCGCGGCTATGGGGCGATGCCTCGGTGGAGGGAGCTCTCGCGAGCTATCTTTCACCCGAGTCGGCGTCGCCCCTTAAGGCCCGGTGCTGCCACCAAACCCTGCAGGGATACCTCATCTTTGGTGGGCAAGGCTTATATGGCGGCTGGGCGGGCTGGTAGTTCCCTGCACACTCTGTCTATCTTGCAGGCCTACCAGGCTGACCTCCTTAAAGAGCTAGATGAGGGCGAGGGTCCCTCTCCGGAGGATATACTGGAGCTGCGGAAGGCCGCAGATTTGTCTCTCCGCATCACCAAGGAGACGGCCCGTGCTATCGGCCGCTCCATGGCTTCCATGGTGACTGTGGAGAGGCATCTCTGGCTGAATCTGTCGGGGATAAAGGAGAGGGATCGAGCTTTCCTCCTTGACTCCCCGATTTCGCCTTCTGGGTTGTTTGGGGACGCGGTTAATACCGTCGTCTCCAGGCACCAGGAGGCGAAGAGTCAGTCAGCGGCCTTCCACCAGTACCTCCTCGCCGCCAAAGCCCGGGAAGGCTGGCCTAGTGGGCAGCCTCAGCCGTCCCACCAGCTCCTCGCACCGGCAGGTGCAGAAAGAGAGCGTCGCCTCTAGAGCCCCTCCTCCGGGAGCTTGGCAACAGAGGCGGCGCTCTCACCAGCAGCCTTCAGCACCTAAGGGCGATCTGAGGAACGTCCTTCAGGCGCGGAAGGCTGCAGGGAAGAAGTCCTAGCTACGGCAGGGCTTCTCAGAGCGGTCCCTCCCGCGAAAGGGCAACTGAGGTTGCTTCTTCCGCGGCGCTCTGGGGAAATCGATGTGGTAATCCTGCCGTCTATGACGCCGGGCCACATCGATTTCCCGCAACGCACGCTGCTCCAGCCGCCTCCGAAAGGACTTGCGGCCGGGCAGCTCACGCGTCCGCACATAGAGGCTCGTTCTCAACTACTCCCTGCCGGTCAGCCGCTTCAGGGGTTGGGAACGAGGCTCGTAACACCGACGCCAGCCTCGAGAGGCTGGTTCCCTTAGTAGATTATCTCGGCGCATGGGAATGCCTTCCGAATATTTCTACATGGGTCCTGCGTACTGTAGAAAACGGTTACAGACTGCAGTTCGGTCATCCTCCTCCAGGGTTCAGGGGGTTGAACTGGACTGTAGTGGTACCGAGCGGGTTCGGGTAATGGAACTAGAAGTAAAACCTTACTGGCGAAGGAAGCCATAGAGCGTGTTCCTCCGCTGGAAAGGGAATCCGGGTTCTACAGCCGGTACTTTATAGTTCCCAAAAAGGACGGAGGGTTGCGTCCGATCATAGATCTGAGGTATTTGAATCGGTCTCTGAGGAGATTCAGATTCAAAATGCTCACTATCCCCATGATCGTGAGTCAGATCCAGTCCGAGGACTGGTTCGTCACGATAGATCTAAAGGACGCATATTTCCACATCTCCATCCTTCCATGTCACAGGAAGTTCTTGAGGTTCGCTTTCGGGGGCGAGGCGTACCAATATCGAGTGCTTCCTTTCGGCCTAGCCCTCTCCCCACGCACATTTACGAAGTGCATGGATGCAGCTCTGGCTCAAATGAGGCTTCAGGGCATCCGTGTGCTGAATTACATCGACGACTGGCTCATATTGGCCCAGTCGCAGAGATGGCAGTTCGGCATCGAGATGTCGCTCTGGCCCACATAAAGCGCTTTGGGGCTGAGACTCAACACGAAAAAGAGTGTGTTGACGCCATCCCAGAGGACTACGTTCCTGGGAATTGTGTGGACTCGACAACGATGCGGGCACAATTGTCTCTCACATGCAGTCGAGACCATACGGGCGATGGTCTCAGGAATAAGGCTAGGCCACAGCATCACTGTGAGGCACTTTCAGAGAGTGCTGGGGCACATGGCAGCAGCGTCCAACGTGATACCTTTGGCCTGCTATACATGAGACCCTCCAGTGGTGGCTGAAAACCAAGGGGTTTTCCCCCAGAGGGAATCCTTTCCGTATGATCAGGGTAACGCGCAGATGCCTTCGTTCCCTAGTCATATGGAAGAAACCTGGTTTCTGTCCCAGGGGCCAGTATTGGGAGCGTCCTGTTGCCGGAGATCCGTTTCAACAGACGCCTCCCTTACTGGTTGGGGCGCGGTCATGGAAGGCCACTTTGCGAGAGGTCTGTGGGAGGCCCGGCATTCCTCCTGGCACATAAATTGCCTGGAGATGCTGGCGGTCTACAAAGCTCTCAGGAGCTTTTTCCCGGACCTCCGCGGCCAACAACCCCTGAACTTCCTGTACTCATAGAGGGCAGGCGTGTTTTCTCTCTGCTCCCGCTCTTGCTCTTGCGCTTTGTCCTTTGGTCTTTTTTCCAAACTCCTGCTTGGCTGGGCTCCTGAGAATACTGAAATGGAATTGATTAACTGGTCCCTCAGCGCGATTGACAAGATTTTTCACTAAGAAAGGGTGCTCGGGAGAACCCACCTGCCTGGACGGGACCTTCGCTGCGGGCTACGATGATTTATTCATAATTGGAATTGTGATAGTGGGGTCCCTATTCCTCGGCCTTGGGATTGCCCTGACCTATCGGAAGATTGGTAAGACAGCTGCCAGTAAATTCACCCAGCCGCTGTCTGCGGAAATTAACGGGCACTTCGGGATGTGTGTGACCGACTGAAGGTATTAGATCAGAGAGTGATAATGATTGATGAACTGAACCGTAACATCTCAGTCAGGACTGCGGATGCGCAGGCAAGAGTGGGCTCCATCGGGGTCAGGCTGGTGAACTTTACGGACTCTGACCGGTCTGACTGCGAAGCTGGATGAAATGTCTAAGTCACTGCATGAACCGGTTCGCCAAGAACGCTGAGGATCAGAATGGTTTGATTAATTATGATCCGGACAAATTACCGATCAGAAAAATGGATTAATACAAATTAAAAAGTAACTTCTCCTTCTAGCTCTCTCGGTTGGGAGGTCAGCCTGTCAGACGGTTTCTTGCTATCACTCCTGTGCACTGCCTTATCTCTCTTCAAGGCCAAGCCATTGAACTGAACTCTGAAAACATCTGAAGTTTTGGCTGACATTCTCACACTCACACCACACATCACTGACTCTTCACACCATACATAACCCTCCCCATCCCAGCCCCCCTCCATCCGTCTGCCTCTCACAATCTCTCTCTCTTCTCTCCTTGCCTTCATACTCCCACACAAAAATCCCAGCACGTGACCACGTGTACTGTTTCATGCTATGTTATGTTTTGTTGCATATGTATGCTTGTGAATCTGCTTTCTATATTCTGGTTCAAAGATGGCGCCGCAATTGAAGGCTGCCTTGGTGTGAACCCCTTAGCTGATTATGTTGTCTTGGTCATCGTATGTCCCATGTCTTGTCACTTTGCTGTTGGAGAGTAAGAATACCTACTGTTGCACTTGTGTATACAGTTGTGTTTTTTGTTGTCATATGTCTTGTGTCATGTTACTATGTTGCTTGGAATAGCACCTAAGAAAGCATTGCACCTACTGTTGCACTTGTGTATCTGGTTGTGTGCCAAATAAAGTAAATCTGAATCTGAATCTGAATCTGAAATCTGAACATGTCCTGGTACGGACAGACAATACGGCTGTCGTAGCGTACCTCAATTGTCAGGGAGGGTTGAGGTCGCGCCCTCTGTGCAGATTGGCGCATCTAATCCTCCTGTGGTCCCAAGGGAAACTGTTGTCCATCAGGGCAATGTATGTCCCAGGGGTCCAGAATCAGGGAGCAGACATCCTGTCGAGGCAGGGGCTGAGGCCCGGGGAGTGGCGGCTCCACCCAGATGTGGTGGAGGCCATATGCAAGAGGTTCGGCCCAGTGGAAGTGGACCTATTTGCGTCTCGAGAGACGTCCCACTGTCCACTGTGGTTCTCCTCAAGCATCCAGCCCCTCTGGGGTTGGATGCCATGGTGCAGACGTGGCCGAGGCTGCGTCTGTACGCATTTCCCCCGATCGCGCTGCTCCCGGGAGTCCTGGAGAGGGTCCGTCAACAAGGGGTCAGCCTACTTCTGGTAGCACCCTGTTGGCCGACCCGAGTATGGTTCTCGGATATGATAGCTCTGCTGGCAGGTCATCCATGGCAGATTCCTCTGAGGAGGGATCTCCTGTCTCAGGCGGCGGGTACAATATTTTACCCCGGCCCGAGATTTGGAACCTTTGGGTCTGGCCACTGAGGGGCCAGGTACCTAGAGGCTGGCCTGTCGGCAGAGGTGGTAGAGACGTTACTCAGTTCCAGGGCTCTGTCTACAAGGAGACTGTACAGCCTCAAGTGGAATGTATTTTCCACTTGGTGTAGAGAGCGTGAGGTGGACCCAGTTAACTGCCCGGTGGCTTCAGTGCTGGAGTTCCTCCAAGATCGCTTCTCTGCGGGTCTAACCCCGTCCACACTCAAGGTGTACGTGGCTGCCATTGCGGCTTTCCACACTCCTATGGGTGATGGGCCTTTGGGTTGGTTGTACAGTTCCTCCGTGGGGTTCGGAGGATGAGGCCTGCGGCTCAATCCAGAGTTCCAACTTGGGATCTGGCAGTGGTTCTCGGAGGGCTGGCTGAGGCCCCTTCGAGCCATTGGATTCGGCTGAACCAAAGAACCTGACCCTTAAGGTGGCTTTTCTCCTTGCCATTACCTCTCTGAGAGTGGGTGACCTCCAGGCCTTGGCGGTAACGCCGACTTGCCTGGAGTTTGCCCCGGGTGGAGTAAAAGCCATCTTACACCCTAGGCCAGGCTACGTGCCTAAGGTCCCATCAAGGGTGGTCAGGTCTTTGGTTCTGCAGGCATTTCATCCTCCGCCTCACGTGACGGCGGAAGAAGGGAGGCTTCACCTGCTCTGCCCGGTTAGGGCACTTAGAGTGTATTTGGAGAAGTCAGCACAGTGGAGGAGGTCCCAACAACTGTTGGTGTGTTTTGGCTCACCCAAGAAAGGATTGCCTGCGTCTACTCAGACAATCAGTAATTGGATTGTCCAGGCGATAACCATGGCTTATCAGGTGCGCAGTTTGCCTTCACCTATGGCCGTGAGGGCTCATTCCACCAGAGGCATGGCCTCTTGGTGGCCCTCCTTTCTGGGGTCCCCTTGCAGGATATCTGCGAGGCGGCGGGTGGGCTACCCACACACCTTCATTAGGTTTTATAGCCTAGATCTCCTCTCGACGCCTGGCGCTAGGGTGCTCCAGTCCTAGCTGTGCCCGGTCTCCGGCTTCACACTAGGACAGGCGCTACCTCGGTGTGGCCTAGTGGGTACTCGTTCCCCAAATCGTCGTTCGGCGCGGTGTGAGTTCCTCGAGGAGCGGCTCGGGTTATGTATATAACCCTTGTTCCCTGAGAAAGGAAGCGAGCACTGCGTCAGCGTCGCCACACCTCGGCACGCCTGGGCGCATGCTTCAGAGCAATAGCTGCCGCCATTACGCGCCGGCTCCCCTTTTATACTTCCGGGTATGCCGCAAGTATCACGCACGACCAATCGGATTGGACTAGTGTTTATTCAGACTTCAGATTCGCTGATGCTTAGGAGCATCCCTCAAATCGTCGTTCGACGCAGTGCTCGCTCCTTTCTCAGGGAACAAGGGTTATATACATAACCCGAGCCGCTTTCACACATGATACTCCACTACAAGTCCTGCAACATTTTGTCATATTTATACTGCATTTGGACTCACTTCTTAGAATTGACCTAAGCCCTGGTGTTTCTATTTGACTTGTCTTTTATGAGCTGATCTATGTCTTGTGCAACTAATATTAGCAGTATTTCTATAGCATTCTAGTATCTTTGGTTAGTGATGCCAAAATCAACACAAATAAAGTTTCATTTTACATGATTTGAAAGCATTTATTTGTATGGTTTTGTAATTGTCAAAGAAATAACAGGGTCAGAGTTAATGTCAGAAACTTTTATTCCATGTCAACACTTTCGTCAATGCCACGTAACCAGGCCCAAAATGCTGCTGGTAAACTTTTAATGTAGGACCACCATTATTGTTTCTCGTGGTCTGGCTCATCACAAGCATCAGCATCTGCTTCTTGAGGCTGACTTACATCTGTTGTTAAAAGATCCAAACAGTCGCCAATAAACAGTGTGTTTTCTTTATTATATTTGCTCCTCAGAAAGGTCTGTAACTCCGCTAGGGACTGCGTATGATAGTTTTGCTCTCATCTTTGTTTTCAGCCCAGTGAGCTTGAGACATCCATTTTTTCCTGTCACTGTTATAGCAGCAGAACACTGTCCACATGTGTGAGGGAATGTTTACTCTGTTATTCAATGTGTGTGGTGGTGTTTCTGTGTTCGGCACAGCTCCAGTCAACACATAGGCCAAGATCTTCTCTGTGTTCTTTTCATCACGGCAGTGAGAATGCATGATACCTCTAACTGATTGCTCCATGAGGCTCCAGCTGCCACCGTTAAAGCGTTTGTGCTGCGGCACAACATTGGTCAGTGTGAATGTAGATTTGAAAGTGTCTTCATCAGCTGCATGGCTGCACGGAAATAAGTGTCCACGATCCAGATTTTGGTCGTTCACATAGTCTGCGTTGTAAGCCTGATTGGCAAATGCTTCACTCATTCCAGCTTTTGAATCTTCAAGCTGCAGAACAGATAATTGACAGATAGAAAGACACAATAATATTTTTTTCTCAAACATAGGCCTAATTGAAAAAAATTATAAATTGCAACCTCACCTGTGGCTCTGTCTTCCATCCAGGTCGTTTTCTCCCTGTCTGATGCCCAGTATATTTGTAAGCTGAGAATAAAGGGGCCTTATTTTTTATGTCATAGAGAGTTGCAAATCTGTAATCGTTCTTATATTTTTGGCATATTATTTTGTACTGATTCTGATTCTTTGAGACTGAATTCTCCAGAATGCCCTTAATCACTGGAGGCTGTTCCTTAAAAAAAAACTGGCTGCATGTGGTGAATGAATCTACAACATCAGTCATGATGAATGAAAAGCCAAACACCAGCAGCACCGAGACGACAAGCAGACGCATCTTCAGCCAAAAATGAAGCTAAAATGGTTGCAGAAACGTGAAAGCTGTTTCACACGATCACCGAGGATGTGCAGCTTCCAGAAAGAAATCCTCCGTTTTTATAGACAGGCTATCTGTCCTTTTTTTTTCTGTCCCTCATGAATTATACCTGCCTCTGATATAGGCATAAGTATTTGCCATATAATGTCTTTATCATGATGCTCAAGATCAAGTTTTAGTGTTTTATTTAAAGTGGTACATTCACAATTCATGCTCATTCGTTTATTTGAATTCAGTTACTGATATCAATTGCCAGACCAATTGAAATTCACTCTCATTTGCTTATGGAAATATATATTTTTACTGTACAGTGAAGAAAATAAGTATTTGAACACCCTGCTATTTTGCAAGTTCTCCCAATTAGAAATCATGGAGGGGTCTGAAATTGTCACCGTAGGTGCATGTCCACTGTGAGAGACATAATCTAAAAAAAAAAAATTCTGAAATCACAATGTATGATTTTTTAACTATTTATTTTTATGATACAGCTGCAAATAAGTATTTGAACGCCTGAGAAAATCAATGTTAATATTTGGTAAAGTAGCCTTTGTTTGCAATTACAGAGGTCAAACGTTTCCTGTAGTTTTTCACCAGGTTTGCACACACTGCAGGAGGGATTTTGGCCCACTCCCCCACACAGATCTTCTCTAGATCAGTCAGGTTTCTGGCCTGTCGCTGAGAAACACAGAGTTTGAACTCCCTCCAAAGATTCTCTATTGGGTTTAGGTCTGGAGACTGGCTAGGCCACGCCAGAACCTTGAAATGCTTCTTACAGAGCCACTTCTTGGTTATCCTGGCTGTGTGCTTCGGGTCATTGTCATGTTGGAAGACCCAGCCTCGACCCATTTCAATGCTCTAACTGAGGGAAGGAGGTTGTTCCCCAAAATCTCACAATACATGGCCCCTGTCATTCTCTCCTTAATACAGTGCAGTCGCCCTGTCCCATGTGCAGAAAAACACCCCCAAAGCATGATGCTACCCCCCCCCCCATGCTTCACAGTAGGGATGGTGTTCTTGGGATGGTACTCATCATTCTTCTTCCTCCAAACACGTTTATTGGAATTATGACCAAAAAGTTCTATTTTGGTCTCATCTGACCACATGACTTTCTCCCATGACTTCTCTGGATCATCCAAATGGTCATTGGCAAACTTAAGACGGGCCTGGACATGTGCTGGTTTAAGCAGGGGAAACTTCCGTGCCATGCATGATTTCAAACCATGACGTCTTAGTGTATTAATAACAGTAACCTTGGAAACGGTGGTCCCAGCTCTTTTCAGGTCATTGACCAGCTCCTCCCGTGTAGTTCTGGGCTGATTTCTCACCTTTCTTAGGATCATTGAGACCCCACGAGGTGAGATCTTGCATGGAGCCCCAGTCCGAAGAAGATTGACAGTCATGTTTAGCTTCATCCATTTCTAATGATCGCTCCAACAGTGGACCTTTTTTCACCAAGCTGCTTGGCAATTTCCCCGTAGCCCTTTCCAGCCTTGTGGAGGTGTACAATTTTGTCTCTAGTGTGTTTGGACAGCTCTTTGGTCTTGGCCATGTTAGTAGTTGGATTCTTACTGATTGTTTGGGGTGGACAGGTGTCTTTATGCAGCTAACGACCTCAAACAGGTGCATCTAATTTAGGATAATAAATGGAGTGGAGGTGGACATTTTAAAGGCAGACTAACAGGTCTTTGAGGGTCAGTATTCTAGCTGATAGACAGGTGTTCAAATACTTATTTTCAGCTGTATCATACAAATAAATAGTAAAAAAATCATATATTGTGATTTCTGGATTTTTTTTTTTTAGATTATGTCTTTCACAGTGGACATGCACATACGATGACAATTTCAGACCCCTCCATGATTTCCAAGTGGGAGAACTTGCAAAATAGCAGGGTGTTCAAATACTTATTTTCCTCACTGTATGTGAGCAGTGGCGGATAAGGCAAACTGGGGGCCCAAGGCGATAGGGGGCCCCCCTATCCAATCTTTAAAAGAGTACGAAAAAAACTCCAAAATTGATTTACTCCAAAATGAAGATGGAGAGCAGAGAACACACAAAGTGTAGCACTAGACAAACTAAGAGTGCTTTCACACTAGCACTTTTGGTGCGCACCCGGGTTTGATTGACGTTAGAGTTCGGTTCGTTTGGATGATGTGAACGTTGTCTTCCGAACTCGGGTGCACACCCACAAACCGTACTCGAGTCCGTTTAAAAAGGGTGGTATGGGGTTTGGTTCATATGAACTCCGGTGGTTCGCTGCTGATGTGAATGCAATCATACTAAATCATACTAAATATTAATGACATATGATTTGATAAAAATTTGGGTTTTGTGTGTGTTTTACTTATTTTCCTGACGAGGAGTGACTGAAATAGGCTATACTGCAAGCAGAGAGCTGAAGATCTAATTTCTGTTCGTCGTTAGAGCGTTTGCAGTACATCCACGGCAGGGAGACGCAAGTGCGATTACCTACTGAAGCTTTGGTAACAAAACCAACAGTTCAAAAACAAAAATATAAAAGTTAGGTGAACAACACTATTCATTTTGCCACCTTTTTGCTTGCCGTCGTTACCAAGCAACGGGGTAAACAGCTGCTGTTTTGATGACGCACCCCGGTTCGGACCCAAATATTATACTATGAACATAGTCCAGCGGGGGCAGGGGGAGAAGGGAGCAATCAAACTTGGGTTCGGTCCAGGCAATCGAACCAAGTGTGAAAGCACCCTAATAGTCACGATGGAACGCAACACAGAATAAGGTTTAAGATAACACGTCTTTGCCAAAATGCTAGGAAAACTAGCACTTTTTATTCAAACCACAGTGCATGATGGGAACAACAGTATCAGAAATTGTATAATGCTGATATTTACGCTTTCATTTCTACAAGCTTGAATTGAATATAGAATTTACTTACTTTTTAAATTCTTGCCTGAACTATTAGCTTTTTAAATGAGCAAATTCAACCCTTTTGCATTGTTCAAATGTTTGTGTACTTTCCCAGTCCTCCTGTCACTCTGTGTTTATTTTTTTCGTCCATTTTATTGTGAAAGAAGAGGGTGTATGTGTGTAGTGACAGATAAACATGAACTGCACATTTTAACTACTACTTCAAAGTTTCAACGTATTTCTTAAAGAATATGAACTTTACCATGCTTTTGAAGTGATCATGAAAAAAGGAAAAACCAACCATTTTTTTGAGGTTGGTTGGGGGCCCCCCTACTATGACCACTGGTAGGGGGCCCCAAGCAGCCGCCTACCTATGCCTCTATGTTAAGACTCTGTATGTGAGTTCAGTTATGTTCTGTTAGCTTTATAATTTTACATATTATCTTACCGTAAAGTGAAAGACAAGCAAATCGAGTAAAATAAAATTTGCTTGTGAATAGTATGCACTTTGTTTTATGTGCAGCTAAATTAACATTAGGGTTACATTTTTTTTTTTTTTTATGCTATGAAAGTTTTATTTAACTTGAAATTTATGACCTGATAATTTACTCACATCATGTGCTCCAAGATGTTCAGGAACAGAATGTATCCACAAAGAGTAAAGCATTTATTGTTTTCCAAAAGGAAGGGAGAAATGAGACCAAATTAACAGTAAAATAAAATGTAAGATCTAAAGAAACAGGGTGAAATGAATTTGACAATTTTTTTTAAACTGCTTGCACATTAAAAGTGGCACTGACACACTCAGTAAAACCATTTACTCATGTATATTATCTTCAAACCAAGTATGCAAAACTGCAAGATATAATCTGCTTCACATTCAATTTGCATAAATAACTACGCAGGAACAAATGAGTAACGCACTAGTAATATTCTTGTCACATGCCTGTCCTGTCTTGTGTGCACATGTGGGTTTTGTTAGTGTTGAGCATGTGCTCCTGTCGTTGTCTGATCCCTCCCCCTTGTTATCCGATTATACTTTGATTTCATCCACCTGTTCCCCCTTGATTAGTTCCCTTTATAGACTCCTTGTGTTTGTCAGTCTTTGTCGGATCGTTGTAATGTCTACGTCTCCCGTTTCCCTATGGGATTAATATCCTGCCATGATTCAAAACTGAAAATAAAGTTCTGAAAGGTTGAAACTACGTGTTCGAAAACTCAAAATCTTAGTCATGTGCCCTGTCATAGACTTAAAATAAAGACAGCGACGCGTTATGTCTGCCGTCATAAAATGACGTATGACTATCATTACCAATCAAAATGCAAGTTCATTTACATGCAATGTGAGTTTTACCACCATTTGTCATATTTCCATTTAGCAAAAATCTTTTTTATTAACAACTTACGGTGGCCCAGTAATGCAGCCGTAGCCTACTAAATTAAACCACAACACAACGAAATCGCCTCAACACAACGGAATTAAACCACAACACAACGGAAACGAGCCACAACACAATGGAGTTAAACCACAACACAACGGAAACTAGCCACAACACAACGAAATTGCCACAACACAACGGAAACGAGCCACAACACAATGGAATTAAACCACAACACAACGGAAACTAGCCACAACACAACGAAATTGCCACAACACAACGGAAACGAGCCACAACACAACGGAATTAAACCACAACACAACGGAAACGAGCCACAACACAACGAAATCACCACAACACAACGGAAACTAGCCACAACACAATGTTATCGCCACAACACAACGGAAACAAGCCACAACACAATGAAATTGCCACAACACAACGGAAATGCTCCCGACCACGAAGGGGCTCTCGGAGTGCATTTAAGTTAGTTTTCCTTGCCATTGTTCTATAGATTGGCCAGTCTTACAAAGATATAAACACTACGATCAGTTTTAACTGTGTAACCATTGTATATCGACATGAAATTTCAATTCAAAATCACCTATGCATTATAGCTGCATAAATCGAAAACTCTTTTACACGGCGCTTGATGCCCAAGGGAACGTCAATTCCACCATGCTGTTGAAACATATAATTTGTAAGAATAAAAATAACTTTAACATTCAAAAACAGGCATGTTAAAATTCCACCGCTTTGTTGTATTCTAAAAAAAACGTACTCAATGTACAACATTGGAATTTGAACATTTAAACAAAACAAAACAAAAAAGTCATTTTAATTCATAAAATTATACGTTTCAACCACTTGGTGGAATTGGCAGACGTACTCTTGGGCATCAAGCTTTGTGACAGCGTAAAAAAACGTTCATTGCCCCCCCAGACCAGAGCCAATTAATGCCTGCCTTGTGCTTTGAATATTTTTTTTTTATTACAGAATTCATATTTTTTCCTCTTATTTCTCGGAAAAAGAGGCGGCTTCTTCTGCATTAGGTAAGATATTGTAATGTCTGAAGTAGTTCTATGACAGGTCAAGGGAGGCTCTGTTTATGAACTTTAATCGGAACGAAGAAGAACACACTGTAACAAGCGCACCCGTCTAACACACTCTCTTTTTTGCCGCACTTCTGAACTCCCCGTGTTAACCCTATCACTGCCGATGCAAAACAAAACAGCAACTATAAAGAGTCTGTTCTATTCGCTATTCTTTGTATAAAAGTCATTGTTCATTGTAAATGTATTTTATATGTAGAATGTATGAAATATATAAATATGATATAAAAAAAGAAATCTGAGCTCGTTGTCTGCTGGCCTGGTAGGTGCCCCCCCAAACACAAAAGTGAAACTCCCTTCTATGATGCAAGCGTACATGTGGTGTTTAAATGAAAGTAGTTTCAAGCTTATTTTTGTTTTTTAAGCTGTATTACCTCAAACAGACAGGTGTGGTAAACAGGATTACAAGTGTTTAGTGATTTTTAAACGTTTAGAACAGTACATTGCTGTCAAGGCAAGAAACATTTCATAGTCATTTTCAAGTTATAAATAATTTTCATTCATATAACTGGCATGAGAATGATGCTGAACGTGTTGGCATAGCAACGTGATACTTCCTGCCTGTGTGTCTACAAGGACGTCTCGTTTAATTCTGATTGAGGACACTCCGAATAACGCATCCTTGTGTCCTCCGGACAGGGGCGGCGCTAGAGAATTTTGAACGCAGGTGCTGAGGGGGCGCTAGATCATTGACAGGGGGAGCTACGCAACGCAATTATATATTTATAAATACTATTAATAAATATGAGCAAAACTTGGCCACTCAATTTTTAACATTCAATTATTTTATTTATCACAGTTTAAGTTTTAACAGTATTAAATTGAACAAGAACAAAATTCATTATACAATCAAATATTCTTAAAATTAATTGAACAAAAATTCAGATGAGGACAATAGGCTATGCCATCAAAAAGCACCCATAGCACCGGGGAAATATCAGTATAGTATTCACCAAATAGACACTTACGCTTTCACACATACCCGCTTTGCAGAGCGCAGCGGTGCGTATTTTTTGTCCCTACCCATGTTAACGGATTACAGCTTTCACACTGCACGCGAATGCTGTCCGTCAGTCCGTTCCAGGAGCGGTGCGTATACAGCAGTGCGGCGATCGTTTCCATACCGAGTCTATTTTTTGCTGTGCTGCACTGATGCATTAAAGTGACAGAGCATTGTTCGCATTAAAATAAACATGTACTGACGTGAAAATCTAGTAATTTCAACACAGATAAGGGCCTATAATTTAAAATATACTCTTGTTTCAAAGTCAACACATGGCTTTTTTTCTTTTTCTCGGGTAAAGCATGGAAACGAAACCTTAGGTAAAAAAAAAAAAAGTGACATAATGGATAGCACTCGTCCTTTCTTGGAGGTGGAAAAATAAAGTTCTTCATGACCTGCAGGATTCATTTTAAAAGGGTTTAAAAACGAAAGAAAGGACGAGAGTCGGCTGTTTTTGAATAGCCTAAGTTTCTAATTTAAAATGTTTGTGATTATAGGCTAGCCTAACCTATGTTTAAATGTTTTGCCACTTGTGTGAGCTAAATCTAAAGTAAAGGCTATATAAATGTGAATTAATGGATTGAATAAAACGTTGTTTAAATGTAGTATATAAATGTAGAAGTTTAAACCTGACATCTATGAAAGTGTAAATGAAGAGAATAGCAATTCTGACGAGCCATGTTCAGTAACAACTTTTGGATTTTAAATAAAAAATAATGAATAAAAGCTGTGTTTGTGGTATAGGCTACAGCAGCAGATCAGTTGCGCACTGCAAATGCAGCATATGGGAAAGCACAGAGGGCGGCTCCGGCACCGCATACGCACCGCAAACGGAGTATGTGTGAAACGGGTTTTAGCCTATTTCCAGTCTCACATCAGGACGATGCGACGGTTGTTGTGACTGAGGGAAAATACATGAAACTCTGTTTCAGCGCAAACGCGTCAGTGGACTCCTCCATATCAGACTCCTTAAAATCATCTGAACCGTTCTCAACCTCTAGCTGAGACAAATTTATTTTCTCGTTTTCACTAGGATCTAAATTTGAATCACGAGACCGCTTACTTCACAGAATGAACCGCTCCATTCTTTTGTGAATGAAATGCGCAACAGCGTAGCTAATCCACGTGAAACCATACATTACACACGCTTAATGAGTAAAAAGTTATGTTGTTTTAAATTATTTACTTTTGTATTAATTAGAATACAGCCTGTATATAATTACTTCCAGCAAAAAAATATTTGGGGGTGCTATGGGGGTGCTTTGGTCCTTCTTGAGGGTGCTGAAGCACCTGCTAGCCCCTCCCTAGCGCCGCCCATGCCTCCGGAGGACGCAGCCTTCGAAATTACATGAAATGAGACACAGCTTGTGTGTGAGTGTGTGGAGTGTGAGTGGGAGGCGTGGCTACTGACCAGCTTATCTGCTCATGTCCAGCCTGGTCTCATCGTTAATGCGTAGGTATTAATACGTTACTTTCAAAGAGACAAAACGTTCGTCTTAGTACGCTTTGGAGAAGTGCTAAAATGTAGAATATAGACGATTTTGCAACATTTAAACGTAGTATTATTACATTTTTACAGCTAAAAAACGTAAAATAATTACGAATCCATCATCAAATCTTTTTTTAAGAATACAAAACTTTATACTGGTAAAAACATTTTTTTTTTGTTATATCATAAAGATATCAATATAATTTCCCTTTGACCATTTTATTGATTAATACAAGATCCCTTAACACTACCCCAAACCTAAACATACCAATTTAATACAGAATATAAAGAGAATAAAAGGTAAAACTTTGGAAAATGACGATTTTGGTAACAATATAGCATTAGAAAAATATTGTGAACGGCTAATCCTACACCTACCCCTAAACCTACCCATTAGCATTTATTAAAACAACGAACTGTTATAAATAAAAGCATAACAGACAGACCAGTGTAATCACAATAATTTATTTATTGCAAAAATGTCAAAAGCGGTACCAAAAGTAGTTCAAATGAAGATATGTTGCAGTCGCAGTCCTCTCTGGTGGTATATAATAGTTTTGTACACTGTCGGAAAAAAAGGTACATTGCTGTCACTGGGGCGGTACCCTAAGGTACAAAACCGAAAAGGTACTAATATGCACTCTTAAAGTACTGATATGTACCTTTTAAGGTACTAATATGTACCATTTAGGGGTGAGTAAGGTACCTTTTCACTTTTGTACCTTAGGGTACCGCCCCAGTGACAGCACTGTACCTTTTTTTCTGAGAGTGTATGAGGTACAGAGCAGAATGCAAGTTATTAATAAATGAAAATATTAATCCGGCTTCTCTCCGTGAAGTTGCGCGTTTCCCATTTCCAAATACAAATCAACTGAAACACGGCATGTCAAAATCTGTGACGAGGCAGGCGAGAGCCAATGAGCGCTCGATGCCACTGCCAGAATCATGTCGTAACGCTTCATGAGGGCGCTCTTAATTCGAATTCACAACGAGCGCGAGATTTGATGTTTACGGTCGCGCTACTGAGAGGAGATGAAGACTAATGGAAGGCTAATGGAGATGAAGATCACTGGATAAAGAGCTCAATTTGGATTTGTTTCTCGCAAACATATGGATTCTAACGATTTGGATTACAGCGAACGAATAAAGTGTTGTGTTTTGTGAATTGATGTTGTGTTTTGGTGTATCTTGTGATCGCCATTTGCTGAATTGGAGAAAACGCCTTTTTATGTCTCACGGCAAACAACAAGCTAAATACTACAAAATGGTTGGCAAGAATGTTAGTCATCTTAAGGTTTTAAAATGCAGTCTTCTTTTAACATTATCTAGTCATCCGAAATGAGTTTGTAGCAGAAGTCACGAACAGAGCAAAATGTTATTTTATATTAGGTAGATTAACTTAGTAAAATGCATTTAATAAATGCGACTGAAAACATAAAATAAACAATATTAATGCCACAATTATGATATTAATGCATGGGAGCCGGTGACTGGTAACACGTTCCCGTAAATAATTTACATTTTAGTGCTGTCAATACTTCAATATTGTACATTTTAGTGCTGTCAATACGTCAATATCGGACATTTTAGTGCTGTCAATACGTCAATATCGGACATTTTAGTGCTGTCAATAAGTCAGTATTGTACGTTTTATTGTGTGTGAAAACGTAAGTAAATGTACGTGTAGTAGAATCACACTTTACGTAAAAATACTCACATATTTTAGTGAGATCACGTTGTCATGTCAAGTCAACTTTATTTATATAGCGCTTTTAACAATGCAGATTGTTTCAAAGCAGCTTCACAGTGTTAAACTGAAAAATAATGCAACAGAATATATTTCGATTATCATACAGTAACAATGTGGGCTTTAGATCAGTAATTAGATCAGTAATTTGGTCTATATGGTTAGTTTAGTTTAATAATTAGATTTATTTTGAAATATATTTGAAAAATAGTTTTTTCCCCAACTGAGCAAGCCAAGCTAGAGGCGACAGTAGCAAGGAAACCAAAACCCCATCAGGAGACCTAATGGAGAAAAATAAACCTTGGGAGAAACCAGGCTCAGTCTGGGTGCCAGTTCTCCTCTGGCCAATTAACAAACAGCGTATTATTATTATTATTACAATTATTATTTTAAAGGTCAGAGGTCATAATCCATCCGAATATTCGAAAGATCTGAGGCAACACGCCGGAGACAGGTTTATTGAGGATTATGTATCGATTAAATAATTATTAAAAATAAATAATTTGAAATATCGGAGTCATTTCGCCAGAGACAGGTTTTTATTGAGGATGCCGTATTGATTAAACAATTACTAAAGTGTAATATTTGAAAGATTGGCGGCAACACGCTGGAGACGGGTTGTTTTGAGGATGACATATCGATTTAAAGAATTATTAACTAGGACTATTCAAACAATCGGAGTCATTCCGCCGGAGACAGGTTTATTGAGGATGCCGTGTCGATGAGGCAGCTTAAGGGGGAGTCTAAATGACACGGTCTCTGCAGACACTTCAGGGTCATGTGTTGGTCACATCTGGGTGCAGGTCCACCGTCTGATCTGGATACAGCCTGGATCCGGCTGACTGCATTAAACCTCGGGATAAAACAGAGACACTAACATTAGCGTAGATGCCATTCTTCTGATGATGTAACGAGTACATCAGGTGTTATGGGAAGTGTTTCCGGTTCCGGCTGACCTAGATAATGCAGCCTAATAATCATTTAATTGAAAAAGTGTTTTATGTGTATGCCATAGAAAAGAGATGTGTTTTAAGTCTAGATTTAAACTGACAGAGTGTGTCTGCCTACCGAACAATGCTAGGAAGACTGTTCCAGAGTTTAGGTGCTAAATAGGAAAAGGATCGACCACCTGCAGTTGATTTTGATATTCTAGGTATTATCAGCAGGTCAGAGTTTAGAGACCGCAGTAGACGTGATGGAGTATAATGTGTTAAGAGCTCACTCAAGTACTGGGGAGCTAAACCATTTAGTGCTTTGTAAGTAATAAGCAAGATTTTAAAATGTATGCGATGTTTAATAGGGATCCAGTGCAGTGTTGACAGAAACGGGCTAATGTGTAGCTTTTGGATTAATCAACAAACACAGTAAGCTATGTCATCTTCTCCTGTCATTGTCACTTGCACTGCTTGCTACATGTTTAGTATAGGCTTCTCCGTCGGCGAACAGGGCTTCACATGTGATAAACAGAGGTGTCAAAAGTACTCCCATTCACTACTCAAGTAGAAGTATAGATACTAGGGTTTAAAAATACTTCTGTAGAAGTTGAAGTATCAACTCAAGCTTTTTACTTAAGTAAAAGTATAAAAGTACTGGTTTTAAAACTACTTAAAGTATAAAAGTAAAAGTAATGCAAGGAGAAAAAATGCCATTAAGGACAAAAGCTTAGGCCGCAGGGGCCTACAGTGCATTACCCCACAGGGGTCTATAGTGCACTACCCCACCTCCTCAAAAAGCATTTTTCTAAAGGCCATAATTACTATGTTATATTAAAATGTTAATGTTGAAAAATTTGGGATGCATTTTAGTACAATGCAAATATACCATATAGTATGTGTACTGCTGAGCATTAACATGTGTTTCATCGAGCGGAAGATATGATGACTAGTTGCCTATAAGTATTGTAATGGTGCAAAAAGTTAAACTTCAGAGGTATGTTATCAATTACCTTTTTTGGAATGTAAATGTAAGCTACATGTGTAATCAGTGTTGCCAGATTAGGTCGACGATTTAGAGCCCTACATTTCTGCCCGAGCCCGACGGGCCCCAACTTTTTTACGCCCCTAGGGCCGGGCTTCGGGCCAATTTTCATGTCATACCTCAAACGCGGGCCTGGCTTCGGGCCCTTTTTTGGCTTCTCATTCGTTTCATATTTATTTTAGTAATTAAAAGAAACAATGCGATGTGCAGCGCTGGTGGAAACAGCATGAGACCATGATAGGCTATTAGGCGATTATTAGGCGATATAGGCGATTGTCAAGACTGACTCGCACAGTGTTCAGAGTCCGCGGCCACGCCTGCAGCAGTATCAGGAGCGTTCACTCAAACAAACCAATTAAGAAGGTGGTCTACAAAACATTTCAGACAAAACTGGACAAGTATAAATGCGTCTGGTTGTTTAAACCACATATGTAAATCTCTCCTGGCAAATTGTTAAAAAATAAATGTGTGAGAGCGTGTTATAGGCTTTTTGTAGCCAGATCCAACGGCGTTACTGCAACATACTTTGCCGCAAATGAGTAGCCTACACTCAATACTCAAACGGCCATAGTGAAACTAAAAATAAGTCTTAGATGCTCAAAAACACATGGCGTTTCTCAATCAGCTCCCTAGTTCAGTAGTCAGGGCACTGATCAGGACATAAGTCAATGGGCTGATCCCAGATCAGTGCCCTGACTACTAAACTAGGGAGCAGATTGAGACACACTCATAATCATCTTCAATAAAATGAATGAGACTAAATTATCTTACCAGTGCTTAGCTCGCTTTTTCTCATATTGCGGTCTTTGATCTTGAAATGAGCTGATGATGAATAAAATGCAGCTCATATATGTTGAACTCGTGCATCGATTTATAGCTATTCGTTTCCCAGAGAGGTGCAAGGTAAGACAACCAGCATGTTTTATTTTTATTTTATTTGTTTAGATTGTGTAACTCACTGTCGACCACTAACTGTTTGTTTGTCACTTTAAAAAAATAAAACTTTAATTAAAAAAACAAAACAAAAATCCAAAAAAATTTTCTAAATGAACTTAATAAAGAAACGAAACGAAATATAACTACTTTGCCATTAAAAACAAAGCTGAACTGTTTTAATGACTGCAGCAGTGTGTAATAGGGAGGATTAAAAAAATAAACTAAACACAGGCTCCAGTCGGACTCGGGCCGGGCTAGGGCCTAGAACTGAAGTTCAGGGCTCAAAGCTCACCAAAATTCAAAATAAACTTTAACTGGGAAAATAATGTAATATCATTGAATTAGCCACTTTAAGTGCAAAAATGCCTAATATAAAGATCGGAAAAAGCACCGTAATTGACAGGCATTTCACACGTTATTAAAACTTTAGGTAAGCAAACCAGTTGCATCGATTTTATGTTAGTTTTGAATGGCGTTTCTGACGTTGGTTCAACATTTCTTTGATGAGCAATACGATGCTGGATCAACGTCGTTTCGATGTCACGAGAAACGTCGATTCTATGTTGATTCAATGTCAGTTTGCTATCTGGGACACCACTGCCAAAATGTGTCTTTCTGTGCAATAATCCGCCAACAAAAAATAACAACAATGCGTTTTAGCTTTGCTCTGACAAAACGACAGTACATTCGTGAAGTAGAACACGCACTTAGCCCAGTCCAAACTTATGAATTGTTGATTCAAACCTCGTTCAGCAGCAGTTGGGGTTGCAGATACTGAGTGTGTATGATGATGGACAGGAGTCATGGTTATAAAGAGTCTTCGAGTCACAGGTGTAAGTTAATCCTCGTTTGAGAGTTGGTTCACTCTCCCAATCTTTACTGTAGATACAGTTTACTGTAGCCTATGCCACTTTAGCATAGCGATCTCTTGAATATATAGTCAACTACGAGTTATCGCGCTAAAATCCTGGCTGTCATGATATAAATGAGCGCGTCTGCCTGCTGATCGCCGATTGGCTGAAAGTGCGTGCTCGTCTGCTGGGACCCGCCCAATCTGGCAACACCGTGTGTGATTTGTGCTAAACCATGTGCAGGCGCGATGGATCGCGTAATAGTAACCAATAAGGATTTGGAATGGTATATGTTTACACTTCTCATCCAACCACAGTCAAATTCACACTATCCGGATGACGCGATTTATCTGCATAGTTTTTTTTAACAAACAAGCTGAAAAGAAATAGGAGTAACGAGGCTATTTTTAAAAAGTAAGGAGTAGAAAGTACAGATAATTGCGTGAAAATGTAAGGAGTAGAAGTAAAAAGTAGGCTGAAAAATAATTACTCCAGAAAAGTATAGATACCCAAAATTTCTACTTAAGTAAGGTAACGAAGTATTTGTACTTCGTTACTTGACACCTCTGGTGATAAATGTAAAGAGATAATTAAGCTGACGGAGAAGATTTCAGAATTAGAGACACGCATCCAGACTTTATCTGAGAGTAGTGAGGATGTTACAGCTTTAGACACTGATCTGGATGCAAGTAGCTTAGAGAACTCTGTACATTCTCCGGTTCCGGCTGCAGGGCCCCCGCAGCAGGGAAACTGGGTAACGGTGAGGCGGCATAGTCGCGGATCAAAAAACCACTCTTCCGTTCAGATTAGAATATCAAACAGGTTCTCCCCACTCAGTGACGCAACCACTGAGAATCCTGTTGAAAGTGCCCTAGTTATTGGTGATTCTATTACACGGAGCGTGAAAATAGAGACACCAGCCACCATAGTCACATGTTTACCGGGAGCCAGAGCGCCTGACATCAAAGCAAATTTAAAAGTGCTGGCTAATGCTACTCGTAAATTCTCTAAGATTATTATTCACGTCGGCACTAATGATGTTCGACGCCAGTCGGAGATCACCAAAATTAACATTAAAGAGGTGTGTGAACTTCGCTAGTGCGATGGCAGGTTCAGTTTTTGTTCTGGTCCGCTCCCCTGTTAAAAGGAGTGATGAGATAGTTAGCAGATTATCATCACTCAATGGCTGGTTGTCTAAGTGGTGTCCGCAAAATAACAAAGGGTTCATAGACAATTGGAAAAGCTTTTGGGGCAGACCTGGCCTGTTAAAACACGATGGCATCCATCCTTCTTGGAGTGGTGCCGCCCTTCTCTCTAGTAATTTGGCATATAGTCTTAGAGCTAAACCTTGACTCACTAGGGCCCAGGTCAGGAAGCAGGACTGGCTTACCGCCTGCTAGCTGCCTCCCGTTACAGAAGTCAGGTAAATCCCAACACATAGACACTCTTTTACCTAGATATTATCACATAGAGACTGTTCCACGAATTAGTAATTACAAAAAACCATCAAAACCATTCAACGGTAATAATTTAATTGATGTCCAACAAATAAACAATACATCATCACCACCTGTTGCTCTTCATTACCTGGTCTACTTAATGTCTTGCTAACCACATTGTG